>JAQLOL010000002.1:26230626-26244823 GCA_029783665.1 Naso thynnoides | reverse complement strand
AAAACCGTGTTGTCTAGTCACCCTAGATCAGGGTGTTCCTTCAAAAGAAAGTACGCTCAGTAAAAACTGCTCTTAATTAATGAAGGTTTAAAAATAAATAAATAAATAAATAAAAAGGACTTCCTAGACACATTTGAAAGTAAACTAAAATACTCTGCTGTGATTTATACGAGCTTATTTAAAAAGTTTAAAAAACACTGACAGAGAGCTAAAAACACCCTGAAAAACTCTGGACCAGTCACCGCCCATCACTGCCGCTTGTGCCAGGCTGACCTGTAAAACAGCTGTGCATCAAGATGGCTAACAACAGCATCGATGAAACTATGGCGAGATTGAGCCCTGCAAGTTTTAGCCTCAGTCAGGCCCAAACTCGCGTAGTTAGCATCTTTTACTTATGTAGTTTGTTAGCTTGTTAGCTTGTCGTTAGCAGTGGCTGACATGCAAAACCTTGTTCTTGCTCTCCCCAGTCAGCAGAGGAATGTGAGGAAAACACCTCTTTAGGCGTGTTGCCAGATGGAAAATACAGCAATATCATACTGCAGGTTGAAAATGATCTTATTTTACCAAAAATTATACTACGTTTGAAAAAAATTGAGAAAGGGCCCGAAAGCTACACAGTAGCAAAACTGTGCTCACCATATTAATGTTACAGCCTAAGGCTCTGTCCCTTGAACAAGACGGCAATGGTTATTGTACATGTGGCGACACCGCTCTCTAGTGACAAACATTGCAAAAATACAAGTCAGAATGGTGTAGGTTTCACATTTTAAGGGATGCAAACTTAATTGAAATACATTTTGGAGTGAAGGAAAAATGATTTGGGACAGCAGTGCTAATTTTTCCACCCTTAAAAAAAAACAGGCAATCTGGGTGTCATTTTTATTTCATGATTACCTTCTAGTATGAATCACTCCTTCACAAGAGGAAAGATAGCAGAATGCCTTAATTCAGAGACACACAGTTTCCACATCCACACAACATTTGATGTAGTGCTTTTATAGATTCTGAACAAAATGGCTTGACTTACTTGTTACTTGTACTAGTGCCACGACAATTAACAACTCTTTAACAGTTAGTGTCTGTCCAGTGTGTCTCAGATTCAATGTTAAGGCTTAACGTGCCCTCTAGTGGTAAGAAAGGAGAAGCTAAAATTCTCAGTTTGAGAAACAGCTGCTCTGAGAGGGTCCCATCTTTCTTAGACATGTCTCACATGACGCTCTTGTTCTTGGCTGAGAAACCATCAGTATTATCACGGCACAGGCACAGAAAGATGGATTTGAAAGCATTTGTCCTGTCTGACATCACCACAGAGACTTTGTTGGCTCCCCTCAGGCCTGTAAAGTCGTGAAACAGAGGGAGATTGGCACAAGCAGCCTGGCCTCAGGTTCCTCTCCAGCCTACCAAGTACTTCTCCTTAGCAACAGTCAGCTGACCTGCAGTAGGTAGTGTTCAGAGCAGCACACGCATGCACACAGATCACAGAGCTGTGCGCCTGACGCTCACTCCTCCATCTGCCACTCAGGCCTCATGGCTTTCACCATTAACACGTCTTCAGAGCAGACAAAACTCACACAGACTCCTTTGCTCAAGATTTGGGTGCCATGGATGGGCTGTAACTTGAACCGCAGGAGAGGATGTGAGTGCAGTGAAAACCTTGTCTTGTTGTTTTGTTGTGACTGTAAGTTAGTAGTTAGTAGATGAAGCCAGTGTTTATTTTACCACTCCGAGTGATCATAGCTGTGCTTCATACTGCCTGTGCTATATCCTCTTCCACTGAGTCTTCAGGACTGAGCTCAGTCCTGTGCAGGGAAGCAGCTATGCAAGCAGCAGTCTGTAAGACAAAGGAGCCAGCCATGAATGTCAGCCAGGCAAGACTAAGTTCTGAGTTGGCTCCGGTCTGTGGTCCTTTGAGCTTTTTGCTGATGTGACGGCCTGGAAGCTGATGTATAAACACACACAGGCCGTCAGCATAGAAGGTACAAGCAACCCTGTGTTCTGCCTTTGAATTAGTGCCCAACTGATATTATCAACCAATATCTGCCTATCATAATTATATCAGTATCAGCATATGTTCTCTGATATATGCTGATATTAAAACTGCCCTCAAGGCCAGAAAAAAATGAGAGCTTTGACTAGTGATTTTAAAGATGGCTTGTCCAGCAGAGGGCAATCTGTTATTTAATAGCCTAACTAATAAATTTGTTTAAAATAGTTAGTTAAAATGTTAGATATCCTGCCTCCGTTACATTACATGTATCGCAAGTATATGATAACCACATTCATATTATATATATATATATATATGTATACACAATATAGGCTGATATTGGTTATTGGAATTTTCTTGCTATCTAATATCGGTATTGGCATTGGCTCCATGAACCCCATATTGGTCGGATCCTACTTTAAATCAGTAGAATTGTTTGATGCCAAACACAGGCATGCAGCAACTGGGTCATGACTCTGTGAGAAGCACACAAAGGCTGTGAGATTATTTTCAAAAACTACCAGGTTTGCGTGGAAATGTATGAACTTTAATGCTGGTTTCCCATATAAGTTTCTCTGACAACCTTAACAATACAACAGTGCCACACTTTTCTGTGTTTTCCCCTTTCTAAAGTAGATGTTTTCATTAGGAATGATGGTGTGATCTTAGGAACGTGGTTGTGAATCACTGAGCTGATTTGTCACCTTCAAGGGAAACACTGACAATTTGAAGATTAGCAGTGTTTCATTCCTGTGACTGTCTGATAAGGAGAAGTATCGAATTAGTAAAAGTTGTTGTTTACTTCTGACTATTTGCAGATTATTATTGAGTTATTTTGATTTTTTTTACGATTCTGTTAGTTTGATTGTCACGACATGCTGCCAAAGTCTGACAGATAAGCCGTCTGACCCTCTACACTAGTTTGCAGACATTTGAGCTGCACCCTTGAGCTCCTATCCTCTGTCTTAGTGAAGATTACCTTGGCAGGGACACACACAACACATGTCCTGTAGCACAGAGCCTCACAGTGACTCCAAGCTGCAGTTGCCATTTGAACACAAGGATGTTCTTCTGCTGAATAATGTGTCAGATTTGAATGAAGTTGAACATCGGCAGCATTCAGTAACTATTGCTTTATGTTGTGCTTTTGTCTTCATCTCAGCCTCAGTGCCTCAGGTCTGTAACTCCCCAACAGTGATTGTGATGGTGGGATTGCCAGCCAGAGGGAAGACCTACATCTCCAAGAAACTCACTCGCTACCTGAACTGGATCGGAGTTCCCACAAAAAGTCAGTTTTCAGTCATTGAATCCTGATCATAAAAACATATAAGCATCAAGAATGAGTTCATCATAAATTGAACACTAGTAGTTCTTTCTCATTCTCAAAGCGAATCTATACTTTTTAATCTCTCTGTTCCTCAAACCCATCCAGTGTTTAACGTGGGCCAATACCGCAGGGAGGCTGTCAAGATTTACAAGAACTTTGAGTTCTTTAAACCCGATAACGAGGAGGCCATGAGGATCCGCAAGTAAGACGAGTGATAAATGGCAGAGTACAGAATGTTACACGGAATATTTGAAAAAAGTCACATTATGCCTAGAATCACAATGTGTGATCATGTGAGCTTTATATGGACTGGTTTATCTGAAACTCATTTTCATGACCCGCTCATCACTCAATCGTGTTTTGCAGTTTGGGGATTTTTTTTGCCTAAACAAGTGTAACTTCTCTCTCAGGGCTTGTGCAGCTGCCGCCCTCAAAGATGTCGCTGACTACTTCACAAAGGAACAGGGACAAGTTGCCGTGAGTAAGAGGACAACTGAGACTGTCCCTCTAATTACCGTAAAACCAACAGATTTAAACAAATAGATGAACTTACTTGTCAGAGCAAACCAAAAGCCTAAAACAACCTCTGTCAGCAGTTTTTTTTTCTTATGTCTTCTGTGCTTTCTTAAGTTAGGAAAAATAATCCTGATGATGTCATCTTATTGTCATCAGGGTATCACAGTTTGAACTCTCAGACTGCAAATTTATAATTATATAAATTGGTTTATTTAAAAAAGATGTTTGTTACAATCTGCTGGTGTGAACTTTAAATGACGTGGACACGTACAAGACAGGCAAGAAAGCATTTTCAGGTTGCATTGTGGGAAATGTAGGATCCAGTGTTTTTCAATTTGGACTCAAGGATGAACTGATTAGAATTTGGTGGTCCAGACTCAAAGGTGAAGGTCACCGTGACCTTACAAAAGACATTTTTGCCTATAACTCTAGAAGAAAATTTCACACAAATGATGATGTTTCATACCTAAAAGGTCTGCCATGTAAACTAACTTTTTCTAAGTTTACAAATAAAACCAAGAATGACTGTGCTGTCACTTCTGCCAGCATTCATCTGGAAACATAAAATGTCAAAGAGAGGATCAATATAAAGTGAAGCAAAAAGTATAAATGTAGTTTTGAATCAATCTGTTGTCTTTTTACCTTTTTTGTTGTAAAATATAGGATATAGATATATGTTATTAAGCCGTGGATGATATTATGTAGCATTTTGCTGTATTAAAGTGTGTTACAACACAAGATGTTCTCTCATAATTCAGATGCCTGATTAACAATCATTATGAATAACGTAAATATGAAATAACGGGTTTTTTGCCAGTCTTGCATTGATAACACCTGGCTCCTGTCCCATCCAGGTGTTTGATGCTACCAACACCACGAGGGAGAGGAGGGCAATCATTCTTAGTTTTGCAAAGGAGAGGGGCTACAAAGTGAGTGTGTATGTGGAAGTAAGATAATTTTGAAAAAAATGCATTTCCATTTTCTTGCTGAGAGCTAAATCAAAGGATTCATATTACTTGTGTTAATCCTTTCCATTTAAAGCTTTTGCCTGCAAACAATTAGTATAGCTTAGCATAATGACTGGGAATAGGTGAAAACAGATAGCTTGGCTCTGTCTCCAAATAAAGAAGGAAAGTGTGGTAACCAGCACCTCTAAAGCTCATAAATATGATGCAGTGACTTCCTGGATTCAGTGCTGGTTTCTCAGCGGACTCACAGTAACAACAAAACTTTAGGTTTTGTCGTTTTTGAACAGAGCCGGGCTAGCTGATTCCTGTTTCCTTTATGCTAAGCTAAGCTAGCAAACGTCTGGCTGTAGCTTTACGCTTTATGGACAGAAAAGAAAAAAGGAGACAAGTGCCAAAGTGTTTTTCCCAAACTGTGAAACTGTCGCTCTTAGGACAAGATTAGCACAAACGTAATGTCACAAGATGAAACTGAAGGATTTTTACCAAAGTGAACCTTTAGCTGACCTCATGTGTGCAGGTGTTTTTTGTGGAATCGATCTGTGATGACCCAGAAATCATTGCAGAGAATATTAAGGTGAGAAACATCTTCACACCACGATGGATTTATTTAAATGGAGATGTTTACAGAGGCTGGGATGTGACACTTTCGATCAAATTCCAAATTTTCTTTTTTTCAATCCAGCAAGTAAAATTTGGAAGTCCAGATTACGTGGATCGTGACATAGATGAGGCCATGGCAGACTTCATCCAGCGTATTGAGTGTTACAAGGCCAGCTACATGCCCATAGATGATGAAAAGGACAGGTACTGACCCACGATACTTTTCCTCTTGTGAGACTAAAGAATAAGTGAATGGTTAAGAGCACAGGCTCACACAGCAGTCTGTTTTCTCCTACTTTTTTACAAGTTAATTTTATAGTTTGTTTTCCCAATTGCTGACTTTGAACAGGAAGCTCTCCTACATCAAGATCTTCGACGTAGGAAGTAGATACCTGGTGAACTGCATCCAGGGCCACATTCAAAGCAGGATAGTCTATTACCTCATGAACATCCATGTGACACCGAGATCCATCTACCTGAGCCGCCATGGAGAGAGCGAACTCAACCTTTTAGGTCGCATTGGAGGAGATCCAGGGCTCTCACCCCGAGGACAGAGGGTGAGCGCAGTCCACTGTAAAGATTAAGTGAAATCTTCACATTAAAATTGTACACATAGTAAAAACATGATCAACATTTTTTAGTTTTTAAAATGTGCTAATTGCACTCATTGTTTCCAGTATGCCAATGCAATGGCGGTCTTCATCAAAAGTCAGAACATCAGTGACTTGAAGGTGTGGACGAGTCACATGAAGAGGACCATCCAAACTGCAGAAGCTCTGGGAGTCCCGTATGAACAGTGGAAGGCCCTCAATGAGATAGACGCTGTGAGTTTTTAAAGAACAATAAAATCTTTACACTTTAAAACATAGTCCTTCAGATAAAGGCATATTTATGGCTAATTTTATATTCCTATATAATGTTTTTTTTATGTTGTATCAGTACATCTGAGTTGTATTTCACACTCTAAAAATTCAGGTTACCTTAAAGCTGTAAAAACAGAAGATAATGTTAATCTTGATGTATTTTTTGTCACTGAGGGTGTATGTGAGGAGCTAACATATGAGGAGATTCAGGAGAACTTTCCGGAAGAGTTTGCCCTCAGAGACCAGGACAAGTATCGTTATCGTTACCCCAAGGGTGAGGTAAGTGTTCCCCTGAATGTACACTGACTGTTTTTTAACCTCTTCTTTGAAGTCCCCTCCAGCTTAAAAAAATTATGACATGTTTTTGTTTCTGTGATTGAATGTTTGAGTGTCAGTGGGTGTACAAACTCGCATATGCGCAGAGTTTGAAACCAGAAGGCTGTTTTTACGTTCATCAGCCTAAAATAGAAAGTTTCTCTGTGCTATGAACCAGGTTAGCTGTTTCCGTCTATTTCCATTCTTTACGCTAAGCTAAGCTAAGCTAAGCTAAGCTAAGCTAATCATTTTTCGATTTCGGCTTTATATAGATGTTCTCGACCAGAGGAACCATTTCATTATTCTACGAAGCACTTTTTTATTGTATCCATATCGCAGGAACCGAGAACAATCACAGTTCATAGAACTCTGCTTTGAGGAACTGTTTTAGCTCTAACTCATAACAGAATAGGTACTTTCACAGCACATAAGGAACTCTGAGTGACCTAAGTGTACCTTGATTGGTCAAACTCAGGAGTCAGCATCAGAAACCAACATCTCTTAAACCTGTCAGCTGTGTAAACAAGATGATTCAAAACAAGAATAAGAACTCCATTGCAACTGAACATACAGACAAGTGGACCTACAGTCAAGTACATGCCTTGGTCAGCATATATGCAACGGGAGTTATTCAAAGTAATTTAAACTATTTTAAGCAAAATATGACAGTTTCCTTCACCAATACCTGCTGCTGTATCTTCTCTGAGGTTTAATGGCGTTCAGTGAGTAGATTGATGGTACATAATCACCACACACTAGACAGAGTGGAGCAGTAAAACAGTAACCTTTATATGTTGTTCTTGTTGCACAAAAAGTTATGTTGTTTTAAGTCATGCAGAAGTGAGTTTTAAGTTAGTTTGCCAGCTGCCAGCCAGCTTATGCTGCTTCCGGGGGTTCCTATTGGCTGTGCAAATGCCAACAGAAAAAAGAGCCCCCCAAAAATGCAGAGAAACCCTCCAGCGGTGTAGTTCCTCTCAGGGAGTTCCTCAAACTGGTCCAAAAAACGCTTTATGTAATAGTGAATTATGAGAGAGCACCGATCCTCTCATGTAGCTCTCACCAACAAAGCGGGGAAGCCTGTCTCCCAAAATGTTGAATTATTTCTTTAAAGGAGTTGCTAAAGGAGCTCTTTCCCACCCAAATTTATCCCGCCAGACATATTCATTCATTATTCATTCAGAGAATCTGAATAAAGTACGATATTGTCAGTTTACCATTTACAGTTTACATGCTCTTGTAAAATGGACCGAGATGGTAAGATAGAATGAGTCTGGTTGAATAATTAATGAACTCTTCAATTATTTTGTCTCTTGTCCAGTCCTATGAGGACCTTGTCCATCGCCTGGAGCCAGTGATCATGGAGCTGGAAAGGCAGGAAAATGTTCTGGTTGTGTGCCATCAAGCTGTGATGCGCTGCCTGCTGGCCTACTTTCTAAATAAACCTGCAGGTACAGAAATCCAGGCTGAATCTTAGCATGAATAGGTGCAGAGTATTTGATGTTTCAGTACCACCAACACACTTACTAACCTTATTTCCCCATTTTAAAAGATGAGCTGCCGTATCTAAGATGTCCGCTTCACACAGTGCTCAAACTCACACCAATAGCCTATGGTAAGTACTGAGTGTTTGAGTGTACGAGATATTCAATCTTTCAGTCTCAGTCTTTCCATGACAGTCTGACTTTTCCTCAACCGTAGGATGTAAAGTCGAACCATTTTTCCTCAATATTGAAGCCGTCAACACGCACAGAGAGAGACCAGTGGTGAGTTTCCACAAATGCATGTTTGTTATAATGGATAGTTACATTTGCCAACTCTTGGATCTGTGGAACATTACATACATCTGATGGCAGGCAGTGATGTGTGGTCACTTGTATGTGTTGATGAAAAATAGCTGTATGGTGAGGAATGAGCCAACGGTTAGACTTTAAAACGAGATTACGTAACAGAGGTGTGGACTCAGGTCACATGACTTGGACTTGAATCAAATTCAAGTCACAAATTGATGACTTTAGACTCGACAAGATCATAAAAGACTTACAGCTCCACTTGAACTTTAACATCATCGACTCACGACTTCACTTGTACTTGAGCCGTTCGATTTGAAAATACTTGAGTAACTTATTTAAAAATTGTGCAACAGATCAATTCAGCTCCTTTAGTTTCCTGGATCAACTCCTGTAACATTAGGGCTATTACTTTCCACCAAGTCAACACCTTTTCTCCCAGAATCCACCTTGTTCGAAGCATCCGACAACATTCTATCAAGCTTAAGAAAAAAACAGAAATGGGTTACGTTTCTGAACGCCAGAGCCACTGAGGAGCCAGCAGTGCCAGCTGGACAAACCAAAGATAGTTTCATTCACAGACATAAACTACGAGGTGGTCGACAAAAAACGAATTGCGTAATGCAGTTGTGTACATTGTGTACACAGTTGTGTAGACTTCAGAGAAAAGACCTCAGATTTACTTATTTGCAAAACAATAACTTTGTCCCACCTTCGTTGTGAAAAAGTATCACATTTTTCCTCTCACTAATAAAAAGTTAAATTCATAAGCAAGAAGAAGCACCCTCCCTGAATTCTTCAAAATATCGTAATTCCTCCTGCTCCTGCCTTCCTGACTTTAGTGTGGCCAGTAGCTTAGCTTTTAGTGGCTAATGTTAGTTAAAGTTAACAAGTTTAAAGTAGATGATGTCCGAGGAAGAACAGTGAGTGAGTGTGTTTACTGATTTTGAGCATTTGTTATACTCTATAAAAACTCAAAGATTGTCACAAAGCTGTGTTTAAAGTTCCTTTGAAATGGTGCATTTTTGCAGTGGAGGGGCTTGATAGTGATTCCTGTAGTAGCCAACGGTGCTGTGTGCTCTGATAGACGGGTGCTTATTTTAATATTAAACAAGGTTGGACACGTCCTCCCAGAATGCTGGGGGCAGGTTTGACAACAAGGAATACCGTCCAGAGGTGTTTTCTTAGTGTGTTTGGCTGCTGGAAACTTCAGGGTAAGTCAGCTTATAGGTCCTCTAATGTTAGAATCCTATCTTCTACAAATGTTGTTGTTAAAATTCAACCATGTGTTCACTTTAGTAGATCTCAGACTGCATTTTTAAACCTCATTCACTGCCATTCATGCTGAAACAGGGTATAGAAACACTATAGGACAGGTGAAGGTTGCCAGGTAGAGTTAATTCACCCTTCTAAAGAGGATGTTTGCGTTTATTTGGCCAACAATCACTGAGTGCAAGGGAGAGAGAGAGGGAAGCTGGGAGCTGTTGGGACAAAAGTTAGGCCTATTACGCCTGAAAAAGTAGTTCCTTACAAGTGCTGCCTTCCTAGCTTGAAAACTGGTGTGAAGAAGGATTTTGACGCCGACTTTCTTTTTAACTAGCATCACATTTTCAGGTACTCTCTGTAACATTTACTGAACATGGACAAAATGTAAATAAACTCAATATCGCATAGATAAAGCTATTTTGGGGGAAAATGGGCGGAGTTTATGTGACCAATGTGACCAACGGTGATGAAGGACCATAAAATGCAGTTACACTGATATGTTCCTTTAAGATAGATTTCTTTTCATTGTTTTCAAATATCTCTCTGGGGCTGTTTCATCATCAACCACAATTTTAGGGGTTTTTTTGTTTTTCAAACCTTGAGCCGTCACTTCTTTTCTTCTTTGCATTGCATTGTGGGAGAAAAGTTCCCATCAACAGCACACTCAAAGCTGCTTATATTTAACATGCGCGCTGTTAGTTTCAGTAAACTTCATTTTGTTTCTTTGTCACAGGAATGCGCTCAAAAAGCTGCAAAAAGTCAACGGCTGCTTTAAATCAAAATGCAGAACTAATTTGGGACATGCTATATTCTCACTTTAAACTGACTTTAAATGGACAAAAACTCCTTTGTGTTCCTGTCATTGCAGAATGTCGACGTCCACAGAAACCCAGAGGAAGCGCTGCAGACGGTTCCTGACCACATATAACTGCTGTTATGTGAGAAAAGGACTACAATCATGGGAAACTGGATGTGCTGCCACTTATAAGCTTCACTTAATGATAGAGATGCACTCCAGTTGAAGGTTGATTGTGTGAAAGCAGAAGTCGGGGGGGGGGGGGGATTTGAGGCAGGAGAAGATGACACGGTGGAAATGGAACAAAGTTTGCCAGCCTGTATATCACATGAAACACGCAGAAACACACGACTTCCTCCTGCAGGGACTGAAAGGTGTAGCTGGTGCAGAAAAAATCTGTTTCCAACATGCTGCAAATGTGTCTTATCCAGTTTAAGTTTGCTTTTGTCAACATTTTGAACGTGTCACATTGTTTACAAATGACTTGTAGAGAAAATAATGGTGCTCTATGTTTAGAGGATGAGAGAAATATTAAAAGATGTAGGTATGTTTAACCTTCATGCACATGTAACTTGTACAGCCTACAGGTAATGTGTTGTCGATAATTGAATTAAGGAGGTGGGAATCAGCACCATGGACAGCACCCAAACAAACCAAACATTGTTTTTGCAACGTAGAAGAAGACGCCGAAAATCCAGGCGTGTTTGAATGAAGTAACTTAAATAAAGAAGATCTTTTAACATGTTTATGCGCAGGAATAAGATTCACAGTGAACGTCAGAGTTGCTTGGCAGCTATGTGGTGTTGTAAAGTCTTCCACAGAGACGCTAAATTGAATAAACGATTCCCCAACGCGCCAATGTTCTGTTCCTTTCTAACCAATAAAGGCTCTTTGTGAAAGAGCACTCGAGAGAAATGAAAACTCACATTTGGGAGTAATTTGCGGAATAAAAAGTCAGACCGGAGAATTTTTAGGAGCACTCCTACAGAGAGGTGGAGGAGGAGGTGGTGTTTTGGTAGAGGGGGGGTGTTTCCCCCCCCCAAAAAAAAAGCCGAGCAGGGGTTAATGATCCCTCATTTCTCATTTACCTCAACAGCAGCAGTCCGCGAAATTTGCAGCATGCGTGAACACGAGTCTGGAGCCGCTTTCTCTAAAGGCTTCGGGACTCACGCAACTTTTTGACAAGAACTTCACGGTTTGTCGCCATCTTTCTCCCCCAATTCCACACGGATATAACACACACACACACACACACACACACACACACACATACATACATACATACATACATATCTTTTTTTTTCGTTATCATTGCAGTGGAGTCGTTTAAACTGAGTCGAGGTGAGGGAAGGGGAAAACTGACCGCCGCAGATTGATAACTTGTGTAAAATGTGAGCCGCCTCAGACCCGCTGCAGACGACGTGAGAACGCGGGACGATTTGCTTCACCTTGGAGTGTATAAAAGCCGAATTATTCCGGACACGATGAACGTCAAAGTTCAGTGCATTCTGGTTTTCTTCACTTTGTACGTGCAAGAGGGATCACCACTGGACTTTGAAGCAAACCTTGGAGCAGATATTCTTCTGCAGGTACATTTCACCTTTTATGTCAGTTTTGAGTCAGAAGTCATTGAAGGCTGCCGCCGACAACACTTTATGAAACACACCCCTCTGTTAAACCAGGCTGTCTAGGCTAGGACACAGAGTACAAATTAATTAATTACAGAGTTTTATTCTGTATTTTGTAAACCAAACCTCACTTACCTCAGTCGCCGGTCTGCAAAATGAGTTTTAAAGTCTGCATTTTCTAAAGTGAGCTTTTACAGCTGTAATTAAGAGGAACATATATCTTATTTTCAGTAGAAAAAAATATAACTTTTTGGTTGTCCCATAAAGGGTTTCCACTCTTAAATGCATTTGTTTATGTTAAATTCCCAGGATATGTGGTAATGTATTGACACAGCAGTGACTTGTGTGCAAAATTAACATTTGAGACTGAACCGTGCAGCCCTCACTGGCCCTGTGTACAGTGAGAGCATTTATTTCCAGTTCCACTTCCCCTCCATTCATGAATGGCTTTGATTCAGACTATTTTCACACAAAATCTCGACCGAGCCCTCGAACAGGCAGGTTGTGGACATTACTTCAAAAAAAGAGGCATTCTGAGCAAGCGTTGGCACCAATAAATGTCACTAAGGACCTCATGACAATGTGCCACTGGCCTCCAATTTTTAAAGCACTTGTCAATTTTTTATTTTACAAAAACTATGCCATGCACATGAGTGACTTGTTGCCTTGTTTCTTTTTCAGAGAGTAAAACATCAAAGCAAACCAACAAAACCAGCGGTAAGTTTGTGAGGACGCATTATTTATATCTGTTTATTTCATTGCACATTTTTGCAGGAATGTGGAACAAGATACTCAGACAAAATAACACCTTTAGAACTAAATTCCCACTATGTACTTTAGTCTAGTCGGAGTGAACTGAGTGAGCCCCTCAGTAGGGAACAAACAGAAACAGTGAAGCAATGCCTTGAAAACATACAGTTATTCACTTTGCGTAGCACAAACCACAGCTCTCCTAAATACCAGTGAGCTGCAGGGCTGATGTGGCTCTTCCTCCTTCCTGTCGCCTTGTCCTGCAGTAATGTGGCCTTCGCTGACCAGATTGGTCTCAGCAGGCGCCGGCAATACCCGAGTAAACAGTAGGAGACAGAGACTCCATGCAGGGAACTGCTTTGTGTTGTTTGGTTGACTTGTCAGAGTGATGCAGGACAAACTGTGACATGAGGGGGGCAGAGGAAAAGTTGGGTGTGAGGTTTAGGATTTGTTTTCTCAACGCTTAGGGTAAGACAGTGGGTTAAAGTAAGCTTCCATGTTTGTTATAGTCTGAGCTGGTTGATGGTTTTACATCAGTGTTTACTGTATATGTGGCATGTAAGTGCCAGCCAACAGATGCTGTCCTCTTGTGTAATAAATCCTCAGAACCAGTGCCTTGTCTTCCAACCTCTTAAGTGATTTACCCCTGCGTTTTATCCCATCACTAGCTGAAGGTGACAGACTACCATGTGAGGTGTTCAGTGGTGTCCCGCTATGCTGTTATCACCGTCCAGAGTTCAGTATGGAACCAGCTCCCCATCATCAAGGAGGCCGCCTTCGAGGTGGACCTGCCTGCCTCTGCCTTCATCTCCAACTTCACCATGTAAGTCAGTCCTATGTTGTCTTTCACTGTCTCTCTCTGTTCATTTAGAATGCATAGTTTCCACATCACTACTTCCTGTATTTGTGTGTGACTTTAATTAAGTGTCTGTCTTTTAATTTCCTTTAGTTCTAATCTCAAACATCACTATGAAAATCAGGAAATGCAACCAATTATCATCTCTCTTGCAGTGTTTTAGATTATAATAACTGGCAACTAATGTGGATTTTTTTAAATTTCCAGCTTCTGGGTCAAAGCTACTTAAGTAAGCAGAGATTCAGCGGAGAAATATAATTCTTTGTTTGTAGAAACAAATAGGGCCCGAGTGATATATCACTTTGCCAGTATTATAGGCTGATGTTTGCCTGTCGCAGATATATTGGTGTCAGTGTATATATTCTCTGCTATGTGCCCATATTAAAACTGTTTTTTGGGGGGCCAGAAAAATGCTTGGACTAGTGATTTAAGATGGTGTAATCATGCAGTTTGTCCAGCAGAGGGCAGCCTGTTCTTTAATAACTATTAAGTGAAGTGTTCACCATTCAGCTGTGTGGCGACGCTTATATATATATAT
>JAQLOL010000002.1:26219210-26230526 GCA_029783665.1 Naso thynnoides | reverse complement strand
TATCAGATATCAGAAACTTCTTGATCTGTCATATTGGTATATGCATCAACCCCAAAAATCCCATATCTGTGGGGTCCTAGAAATAATATTTATCTGCAATGCAGTAATGTTATGTTCCCCTTCTGTGCCAAAATCCAGAAATAAAACTTCAGAGGAATTATGTAAGGAACTACAATTCCGGTCCAGAGGAGATGTATAATTTGGTTACGAACAGAGCTGCTGACTGCTCTCCTTCAAAAATGCTAAATATAAACAAAACAAACAAGTCAACACTGCGGGCCAAACAGCAGCCCTGGAGCTGGATTTGGGAGCGGAAGCAGGTCAGGAGGAGTGGGGAACCTGCGTGCAGATGAATACCAGGCTTTGTAAGTGGAAGTCAGAAAGTTAATAGAGAAAATGACAGTTTACCCAGTCCCCCTTTTCTCCCCTGCACAGTTTACAAAGGCAGCGTGCCAGTTTAGATACGCTACACACACGCACATGCACACACACACACACACACACACACACACACAGGCTTTCCTTTTCTGTATGTATGAAAGCCAACATGGAGGTGGATGTAGACTTAGATTTTTCAAGTATGTGTGAATCTGGAACACTACCATAATCCTTCGCATCTCTCTTTCACAGACACACATGCATATTTTCACATGTGCACTCTCAACCTATTCAGCTGTCTGCACAACGCCAAAAACCCAGAGGAAAAAAGCTGTAAGCTGCAAATGTCTTGCGTTACTTCTCTGGCATTTCTGTGTCTAAAACTAAGAACTCTGTGTTCTGTGTGCAGGTCACTGATGTGCAGCCGCTCCTGAAGCCCCTCAGCCAGCCACACATATAAATACAAGCGGCTCCATTTTCCACTCTGCTCTCTCGTGCTATTCTCCTCTGTTTCTCAAACAAGACCTGCTTCAAGCTTGTGGGTTTATTTTAGCCAGCCCTTGATGTTTTTTCTCTTTGGATATATTTGTTCAAAGGACTTGACCTTAATTTAGCACCTTGTCACATGACATCAGTGGTCACCGAAGTCTACGAAGTGCACTGTGTGAATTGGATTCCACATTTTAGCTTTGGTTTTGGTTGGGATTTTGCAGGGTGTAGTGCACGGCGGCGCTCCCTCAGAGCGTCATCTCTCTTCATTAATGCTGTTTTTAGAGGGAAATTACTCTTTTCCACTCAACCTGTTTATGACCCCACCTCCCCTTCTCATGGTATGAACTCCATCTGTAAACAGGCATGATGCGTGTTTGTGAAGCAGCTTTGTGATCGCTGAGGAAATACAAGGAGGAAAATCAAGTAAATCATGCTCAAAAACGTGGTTCAGACCTGGTCGCGTTTCTGAAATATAATCTGGCTACTGTGAGTCACACAGAGAGCTGTTTCTTCCTCTTTTCTCTGTCTCATCAGCACCTCCAGCGGCAAGGAGTATGTGGCCCAGGTGAAGGAAAGAGCTGCTGCCAGGAAAATATATGATGCTGCTAAGAAGCAAGGAAAAACTGCCGGACTTGTTGCTACCAAGTCAGTCCCAGGCAACATTTCTTTTATTTCTTTAACTTCCACAAAATTTAAAAAAAGAAAAAAAAGAAATGTCATTTCCTAAAGAATCTGCAATGCTGCGTGCTTACAAACATGTACAGCTGCAAAGAGAATACAAACATCTAAGAATTAGTCCTTCTTCCCTTATGCTCTGCTTGTTCCAGAGAGAGGGAGATTGAGAAGTTTCGTGTGGCAGTGAGTGTACCGTCAGGAGCTCGGATGCTGTTCTCTCTTTCCTACGAGGAGCTGTTACATCGTCGACTCGGTCGCTACGAGCTCAGTCTGGGTCTGAGGCCCGGACAGCTTGTGCAGAACCTCACATTAGATGTCAGCATAACAGAGCGGACGGGCATCAGTTTCATCAGAGTTCTTCCTCTGAAGACAAGTCGACTGCTCTCTAACACAGCTCAAGGTAAAATCTGACAGACTTACAAGTCAAGATGAATTTGAGATGGTTAATAAGCAGGAAAGAAACACCTTAATGCGCTTACACTGTCATAAATACAGATACACTGTTTCATACTCACAATCAGATGTGTAGAGCAGCAAGCGTAAAAGCCTTCAGAAATCTCCAGAGGCTTGCTGGTTAAATAAAACTAGAAAATTAATCATTCATGTTTTCCAAGTGTTAGAGTTAACAGTTAAATATGAGGCTGCAGCCAGCTGTAAGTTAGCTTAGCTTAGCATGAGGATGGTAAACAGCTAGCCTGGCTCTGTCCAGGTAATAAGTCCAGTTATTATCTTAAGCCTATCTGCAAACTTTAGAAAGACACTGCATGCAGCCAAGAAATAGTTGCATCCAAAACCTTCTGTAAAATCAAAACTTGTCATGTTTACACATTCAGTTTTTGCACAAATTAAACAAGAAATGCAATATCAGGGGTGCTTAACAGGTGGTATGCAAATTTTCTTACCTTTGGACTGGTTACCTTTGGAATTGAGCTAAATTTGCTGTTGCTCCATGTTTCCAATCTTAATGCAAAGCTAAGCGAACCAGCTTTACATTCACTAACATGAGCATGGGATAAATCTTGTCACCTAACTCTCAGCAAAAAAAGCAAACAAGGGTATTTTCCAAAAATGTTCAACTATTCTTGTAGTGGATTTGTTGTTGATCATTACTTTAGCTAATGTTTAAAGACTAAATGGATTTATTCCTTTACTTTTTTGCTGCAGGTGATGCAGACCCTCCAGCCTCCGCTCACATTGAGCACAACGCTGGCTGTGCTCGAGTTCGCTATAGTCCAACTCTGCAGCAGCAGAGCAGCATCTCCGCCAAAGGTCTAAATGCAGACTTCATCATTCAGTATGATGTGGATCTCAGAGACCTCATGGGGGAAATCCAGGTCGGGAGCATCTCTTCATTTCAGGCCTTCAAATACACAAGTTTGCATGTTTGTCACTTGACAAAAATGTGTATTCTGCGTAATGTTTTCTTCTCCCACCTTTTTATTTTTGTAATTTCCCCCTTTGTCAGGTGTATGATGGCTACTTTGTGCATTACTTTGCACCAAGAGGGCTTCCTGTGGTACCGAAGGATGTTATATTTGTCATTGATGTCAGTGGATCAATGATAGGCACTAAGATAAAGCAGGTAACGTGGACAAACCTCATGGACTCCCTATAGCTGGAGTGATAGTGCTCAGATGAGAAAACCTGCTAATATATTGTAAAGAAGATGTGGATTTTCTGTCAATAATTCCAATGATGTCTGTCAGTAGACCAAGCAAGCCATGAGCACCATTCTGGAGGACCTTCGAGAGGGAGACCATTTTAACATCATCACCTTCTCAGACAAGGTTCACACTTGGAAAAAGGGACGAACAGTGCGAGCGACTCGGCAGAATGTCCGAGACGCCAAAGACTTTGTAAAAAGAATTATTGCAGAAGGATGTGAGTTGAAATGTGTTATTGTTTGGACTGTGACATCTTTGTCAAACTTAACCTTTAACTTTCTTTAACTTTCTTATTTTTTGTTTGTTCTTGTTTCTCCCCTTTTGTAACAGGGACCAACATCAACGCAGCTCTGCTTTCAGCTGCCCAGCTCGTCAACCCTACGTCTTCTGTCTCTTCCAAAGTCCTCTCATCCCGTCGTGTTCCTCTGGTAATTTTCCTCACTGATGGGGAGGCAACCATTGGAGTAACAGCTGGTGACACCATCCTTAGCAATGCCAAGAAGGCTTTGGGCTCAGCTTCTCTGTTTGGTCTCGCCTTTGGAGATGATGCAGACTTCCTCCTCCTGAAACGCTTGGCGCTGGATAACCGAGGCGTGGCGAGGATGGTGTATGAGGACGCAGATGCGGCCTTGCAGCTGAAGGGCTTCTATGATGAGGTAGCCAGCCCTTTGCTATCAGACATCCAGCTATCGTACCTGGATGATCAGGCATTTGACATCACCCGCTCCCTGTTCCCAAACTACTTCCAAGGCTCTGAGTTGGTGGTGGCTGGAAAGGTCAAACCAGGCATCAAGGATTTGAAGGTGTCAATGTCCGCCACCAATTCAAAGCAGCGTGTCAAGTTTGAGAATGATGTGTTTTTTTCAAATGCTAAGGGGAACGGTAGTGCTGATTCTTTTGACTGTTCAGCAGGCTTGGAAGGAATCTCCAGCTTTGTGCACCGTCTCTGGGCTTATTTCACTATCAAAGAGCTGCTACAGGCCAAACTGAATGCTTCTGACCCTGCAACTCAAAGGTTACTGGCAGACAAGGCCACCAACCTATCCCTCAGATATAACTTTGTAACACCTGTCACTTCTTTAGTCGTAGTTAAACCAGATGCGGATGAAGCAGCTCCAACACCAACCACTGCAAAACCCACTGTCACAGCTACTATAACCACGACTGCAACGACTACTGCTACCACCAAAGTATCACCAGCTGGTGCTGCAAAGAAGCCCAGCTCACCTTCTAACCCCAGGCCAAGCAAAGCAAAACCAGACCCTCCTCAGCCGCCTCCAAATACACCACAAAGTAAAAAAGTCTCACCGCCAGCAACCACAGCAAAAACAGTGGTTTCACTGTCCAAGAAAACCACAACAACCTCAAGTCCCAGCTCTGTCAAAACTGCCCCAGCCCCATTCTTTGGTAAAAAGCCCACTCCTTTCCAAAATGAATCCAAAACCGCCTCTCCTCCTCCAGCTGGTAAGATATCCACATCTGTGCTTCATGCTCTAAAAACAGCATCACCCCCTGCACCTGGAAAAGTCCCTACCCCCCATCCCAGTGCCTCGAAAACAACCACTCCCTCAACAACCACCACAATGTTAACATTCACCACTAGCACTACACCCCCACCTAGTTCAGTCAAAACTGACCCTGCACTTCTGCCTGGGAGACCCCTTACACCACAGCCGAGTACAGTAAGGACAGCCCTCCCACCTGTTAAGGTGACTGTACCCTCCACAGAGGCAGAAAACAGTGCCACATCTGCTCCAGATGTTCCTCAGCCTGAAATCACCACCGCTCTGCCCGCGCTGCCATCTCCACTCACTCCTCCCACCCCGCCACCGGCTCCAGCTGTGGAAGACAACAACACCAACTCAGACACAGACCTGAACCTCGCCACCTTTGTGTCAGCTACCTTCGCTCCCATGCCGGGTGTAACAGATGGGCCACGGCCGTGGGAAGCAGCGGGGCTTCTCGGTAGGTTCTAAACTCTCTGTCAGTGTAATTCATTCTAATCTGGACATGTGAGCTTAACAGTAAGGCTGCAGATTTCTGTATTTTTATTCCTAATCGAATGTTTTTGTCTCTCCACTAGATGTCTCTACTTTCATTCAGAGAAAAGGTGAATATTGCAGTGCAATATAATTAATATTTTATCTTGTAAAATAGGCAACAGATATAATGTGGTAATGAGCAACGTGGCAGCACTGGAACTTAATATAAGCTTTTTTTCTGTTCTATCTTTTATAGATATTGACCTTGTGAAAGGTGAGTTTCACTATTAAATGTGCTATGTGAAACACTTGAGCACCAATAAGTGTACAATTCCTAAATAGAGATCAAATAAGTGTAAGTGCTCTGTATTTAGAGAGTTAATTTCAAGTTTAAAATGTGCTTTGGAAGTACAAGAATGTATTTCTGCGCCATGAATGTGTATTGAAGACGTAACACTGTAGGTATATTGGTAATTAAACTTGGGCCACCAGGATGAAGACCAGGAATCTTAACAGCTAGAATAAATTGGACAGTGCATTATAAACACAGTTCTTTATGTTGTTTTTTGTAGTCAAAGTGGGTCAATTTAAAGTGTATTTGACCACATCTTTTAGGGACAGTTTACACGGCACAAATTTTTCGCATCAAGTGAAACACTTCTATTGCGGTTCAGCCTTTCTTTTACATGACAACGCTGTGCTGGTGCCTCTGAAACCGCAAACATTTGAACTGTGTTCCAGAGTGCAGTCTTTTGAGACAACAACCTTCTTTCTGGCTGTGTAAACTGGCAAACTGCAAAGCCTGTGGAAGCGGTGACTGCGCTCATGCTAATGCTAATGATAGCGCAAGTCAATGCATTCTGCTCGTCACTACCAAACTCTGATTAAACAATCCGCAGTGCACCAATAGCAAGTTGAACATGACGACAGTCTATTGAGGCAAATTCAAGTGTTTGAAGTGTAAATTTTAAACTTAAACTACATCTGAATTTCTGTAATTTCTGGCTGCTAAGTGCTTAGCAGCTAGCCTAGAAATCTAGACACACTCTAGCAGCAGCAAATAGATTTGCTCAGCCAGTACGTCTAGCAAGTCATTTCTTTCGAAGAAAGATGTATTTGCTGTTTTGCCAACGGGATACGGTAAAAGTTTAATTTACCAGCTTGCTCCGCTGGTAGGGTTAGGTTACTGCTCTGATTAGTCGTAGCGCTACCCTATTACAAGCAGAGGCAGTTTGAAAGACGGCGCTCATCCCACCCCTTGGATTGAGCAGAGGTCTATCGGTCGTTGCCAGACTATACATTTTAATGTTATAGTATGGCTTGCCAGGCTACTTAGCAGCAGCAGGAAGTAAACAACTTCGGCAGCTCCGGCCTGGCATTTATCCTACAATAATGGTTGTTCATGTTAACAAAGATTTTTTTAAAGGCGTATAGGAAAAACCTTTCCTTTTTCAGTAGGGCTGCTCTCATCTAAATGTGGCCTTAGCTACAATTTTAAAGGGGATTTTACTGATATTGGTGCTAAAATGTTACATATAGCACTTTTAAAGCTTGTCTTCTCCTAAATAATCTAAATTCCTTCATGAGCAGAACACAGCCTGAACTCTTGCTTGTTTCCATTTTTCAGACTATGATGCAACCTATGACTACGACTATGATCTCAACTATGATGCCTGTAAGTTTTAAATATTCATTAGAGGTGTTATTATACTGTTGTTTTTTTTGGGCCTTAAAATAGTTCTGACAGAGAGATTGTGTGCCTTATTCATAGGGGATGATACTGCAGACACAGGATCATTCGGTACGTATTCAGTTAGAGTTATGTACAGCTGCATGTCTTGAATAAATAATATGTCCTGTATTGTAGAGAAGCTGCTTGCAATACCTGTGTAGTCCTGTCATTGGTTTCAGTGCTTGGGACTGAGGGGGACTGTCCTTTAGCTGAATGTCTTGTGCTTTTAGAATCTCCGTCCAGACTGAGCACTGTCCGGGTCTTCTCCTCATCAGGTCAACAGCCTACATTGAGTTTATTTGCTTCCAATAAAGTCATGATCATTTGAATTTTTTTGAATGTGCTCATGTTGTATTAATGCTCATCATTGTCTGTTGTAGTTGATGGAGATCCTCATTTTGTGGTCCAGCTGCCAAAGCTGCATCACAACCTGTGTTTCACAGTGGACGGCAGGGCTGATGATGTTCTCAGACTGTTGGAGGACCCAGAGAGAGGTAAGCTTAGACATTATATTCAGTTTGGTAGGTATATAATTACACATTTTAAAGTCATCTAATACATACATACTTCGCTGTCTGACTTTGCAAGTGTAAATGTGTTCCCCTCCTCCTTAAGGAATCATTGTAGATGGACACCTGATAGGGGCTCCCTCCAAACACGGTGTAGAAGACCGCGCGCGAACCTACTTCGACCAGCTCACCGTTTCCTCAGTGACCAGCGGCTCCAGTGACATCACAATCACCCTTTCGTTGGATGCTGTAGTGGTGGAAGGGGAAGGCCAGGACATCCTTCCCATCAGTCAGCAGGGATCTGTGAGGAGGCAGGGTGTGACAGTCACTGTGGACAACCATCGGAGCTGCTGGATCGAGCTGGCCCAGGATGTGCGCCTCCTGGTTCTGTTCCACCACTACAAACACCCGAGCTACCTGCAGATGGCTCACCTGGGGTTTTACATCACAGATGGACGGGGACTGTCTGCTTCCACCCAAGGCCTTCTGGGTATGTACACGTCAGCTTTTGCTGATGCTGCTCCTTTAGTAGCGGAAGAAGCAAATACATCCTTCACTTTACTGAAGTACAAATACACCAATGTGAAAATAGTCTGTGATAAGTGAAACCACTTCACTCAATGTCCTACTTCAATAAAACCTCCATTCCTTGATGATGTTAGGACACCGGGTTCAACAAAGTAAATAAGAAACAATGGGTTAGTATGCTAGATCTTTCTGACAAAAAACTCAACAGAAAACAGAACAAACACAGTATGATATCTTTAATGTTCGCCCATCAGACTCTTTTTTTGGTGGCATTCTTTTTTTTTTTTTTTTCAAGGGAGAAACATATTTGCTGTTTTTGAAAGCTTCTTTTCACCCTCCCCCAAGAGCACCTGTTTTCTGTTTGGCCAAATTGAGGAACCACGCAGTGCTCCTCTTATTCGCAGTCTTTTATTGCCTGGTTCCCAGCTTGTTCGAAGCGAGTTTGTGAATCACATTTAGTATAAGAATATAATTACATAGATCAATAAAGTTCATTATGTTAAACATTAAATATACATTGCCTTTGTTTTGTTTTTGAATTGAGTATTTGATCAAATTGTTAGCAATGATTACACTTTGCTTTATTTATGCTTTTTACACAACAGCCCAACGTTTTGTAACTACTGCCGTAACCAATGGCACAACATTGAAATACAAGTACCTCTGTTTGATACTAGAGTAAATGCACTTGATTACTTTCAGAGGTGGCAAAAGTACCAGTAGAAGTACAGATACTTGTGTTAAAAAAAGACTTTGGTAAAAGTAGAAGTACTAACTCAACTTCGTTACTAAAGGAAAATGTAATAAAGTACAGGTTCTGAAATGTACTTAAATTATCACGGTAAAAAGTTTCCCCTTGAAGGACATTTCTGTGCAAAACTACTGAACCTCATGTCATACTCATATAATGGAAAGACTATCGAACTTAAAGGTAGAATCAGTACGATTTGTCCGAGCTGTTTCTAAACGCACCAGAAAATGAGTTGATTGTTGACTCTTATCCCCAGAATGTCATATAGCAACATTTTGCCTTGGGTAAACATCCTGAGCTCAGACAAAAAAGACAAAGGCATTCAAAGTAAAGTATCAAGCCTGTTTGGAAAATGTAAGGAGGAGAAAGTTCAGATATTTGTGTTCAAATGTAGAGAGGAAAAGTACAAAGTTGTTGGAAAAATAAATACTCAAGTAAAGTACAGATACCTGACGTATTTACTTAAGTACAGTGACTAAGTTTTGCATCTTGTTACTTTGCACCTCTGGTATCTTTCACTAACCGGTCCTTTATTTGTCTGCAGGCCAGTTTCAGCACTCTGACATGAGTGTAACTGCAGTGAGGGATTATCTGGACGACGGTCCTCACAAAGTGGCAATTTCAGCCCGAGGGATCCTGAGCTGGGGATCACAGCGCATGTCAGTCACCTTGCAAGACAAGACGTTGAAAGACACGGTGCGAAAACGCCACACAGGCAAGTGCTGGGTGGTTCCCAAGGCAGAGATAGAGAGACTGCTGGGTCATCCGTATGAGAGCTACGTGGTGGATCATGTGTCGTTGTAGCCGAGGCGGCTCCACCTTGTTGCCTCTTCGCTGCACAGCTCAGGTCACAGCGATTATGCTGTTGTTATCAGACAAAGGATGAGCAAGAACTGGGACTCCATGAAGCTGAAATGACATGTCGCCATGGTCTCTGAATGAGATTAATATTCTGTAAGGAGCAGCGACACACAGGTGTGGTTACAAAAGAGGAAAAGTGAGGGCGACAGATGACAAAGCTGCATGTAAAGGTGTAATGAGGACGCACAGTTCTGCAAACACAGTGACGAACTGCACGATGCTGCTGTTCTCTCCATCACTGAGTTTGACTTTGATTCAAGCTCCGTGTTTATCTGTGGCAGAGACGCAATGTTCTCCTGTTCACATGGCAACCAAAAAATGTCCATTTTGTGCTTGAAGCAGGTTCAGTCACTCCAAAATGTCTTGTTCACCAACTCCGTTCACAACTTCAAAGACATTTATCAGATTATTCTTATATTTCACCATGAAATGATTACTAGGCAAAGCCAGATTCTTATACCACCGAATCATTTATTATCAAACCTGTATCATTCTGTAAGTTGTATTTTGAAGTACAAGTGTATATAAAATATTATTGTACGTATGTATAGAAAATCAGTCCAGAGCAGGTTACTCACCTGGAAGTAGTGATTGCGTCTTGAAAAAGAAAACAACATCAGGGTGTTTCCAGGTTTGCCATGTGCTTTTTATTTTTCTATCATTTCATTCATAGTTTAATTCATTTTATTTGTTACACAAGACATTAGGCATTGTTCACATACTAGTGATCAAACAAGGACAGTAAGTTTTCTACTACTCAGCCTGAACAACTTCTTTTGTCAATTTCAAGGGTTTTTGTCAATAGTGGTTTCCAAAGGCCAAACTGGATGGAAAATAAAAACAGTACAACCACACATGGGGCTTTTGTTTTCCATAAATAAAACAAGAGGCTGATGCTGGGGAAGGGCAGGAGATGGGGGGCTTCGAATAGATCTATGTTCAGAGCGTAAACAGTATTCCAGTTTGAATCTGATAACAATGTTTCCAGGATGAAGACCACACACGATGTTGAATGAAGCACAGTGTGATAACTGCCGTGAATACGCAGCTGTGTAGACTTTGATTTCAGCTCCATGACTGTTGCTGTTATCCTTCCATCAAAACCTGTTTCTTAGGAATGCTAATCATCATATTAAGTCGTGATGCAGCACTGGAATGATCATAACACATGACACAGCAAATAACAAACAAAAAAACAAATAATTTTGGTGTGCATCACTTTTAAAAATCCACTTTATCTTCGGAATGTAAACTAATAGCATAGCATATTCAGCACTGACATGAACCTTTTCACTACACGTCAGTGAAATTCAAATAAATAGAGCATAACAATAAGACACGTCAACACCCCAACTATTAGATGACTTCGTTTGGAGTCCCTAAGGGATTTGTCGAGGTGGATCGAGCGAGACTTAACTTTGTCAAAGTTTTAAAGGAAACAATCAGAGCATCTCGTCTGTTTGTCGTTGATGTTTAAAAAACTGAGCCACAGATCAGTCTGGCTGTGAGTGAACGCGCACTGCAAAGATAAGAGGAAGAGCCTCGGCTCAGGTTCACAACAGCAGCCCTGATGTGGTAGAAAACAATATCCCTTCTGTAGTTTCCAATCAGGTTACCAAACACTGTCAGCAAGCTTTGCCAATAACAGCAACACCATTTTTGGCACAAGACTGACCTGCCACTAACAGTTAGTTCAAACAAAGCAGTCAATTTTTGAAAGGGGCCCGAATGTTTGAAAAAGACC
>JAQLOL010000002.1:26173951-26184329 GCA_029783665.1 Naso thynnoides | reverse complement strand
AAAATGGTTATATACTGTTTAGAAAAATTAAAGTGTTGCAATTTTCTGCTTCCAGTGTTGGGGAGTAACTACTTACATGTAATGAAATTATGTAACTTAATTACAAAATAAATGTAACTGTAGTCAGTTACAGTAGAAAAAAAACGTGTGGTTAAATTGCAGTTACTTGTGGGAATGTTAATGAATTCAAAGGGGGTTACATATGAATATGATACAAAGTTTAGTTTGTTGCTTTGCATGTTTTGATGTACACAGTGTCTTTATTTGATATTTCCAGTCAAGGCTGTTTTGTAAAGTTTGAGGCCGTTCTGATGCTTTTGATTGGTTCTCTTGTTTGAATTTGTAGCGCCCATGTCTGCCATTAGAACTGCCTGGTTTCAACTTTTGAAAGTGGTTAACAATTGAAAAAATTGCATTAGAAATTTAGAAAAGCAATAAAAAAATAATCAGATCTAATAAGTTACATTGCTTTGACAAACCCTGTGTGATCCCACAAATCTCAGAGCCCATTTGTTTACAGAGTTGTATTGTACATTTTCAGTGACACTTTGCTTAATCTCTACAGACAGACATCTGTCTGCTGATAAAGAGTAAACTACATAAAATCTGATAAAAAGCTGAACTGTTGTCGAACGATAGCTGCTCGGCATTTTGGCGAATGTTAACCAGTACTTGTGATCTCCATTTGGACTACGAAGGTAAACCAGAATGCTTCCAGAACCACAATACTGTATTTTTGTCTCCTGTCTACAGATTCATATGAAGACATCTGCATGTAGAGATTAGTGTTATCGGAAGAGATGATCAGTATGAAAGATGTCCATTTTCTTAGACAGGGTTGACTTGCAGTTTTATTTATCTAAAACAGAAATGCCACAAAAGATATGAACTTCAAACTTTCTGCTTAATCACTTGTTGAACTGCACGTGTATGTAAAAAAAACTATGTAACTCATCTTCTTCTAACTCACTATGAACTTATCAATCAGCCCTCGTGTCAAATTATTAAACATGATGATTAATTCTTTTTATTTGTGTGTAATAAATAGAAAATAAAATAATTCTTCCGGTTCCGTGCATTTGGTGAGAATATGCCAATGAATGTTGACTGGAACGTACCAAGTAAAACGTGTTTTTCCCTCGTAAACTTCACGCAGCCTTCACATGACGGAGCAAACTCCCGTCTGCACGGGTTTGTTGTTGTTTTTTCCATACCTGAAAGCAAAAGACAAAAGCATCAGTCCTGCTGTGACACCAAATATTCAAAAGTCGTACCATCAGATGAAGTGCGCACAAACCCGTTGAGGTTGGCCGGCTCTGAGTGGTACACGTGCTTTCCCTTCTCGGCGATGGTGGGTGGGTGGTGTGCGCCGCAGTGGCTCTGCGTGGCCTTCAGCGGGTGGTAATGGCTCTTCGGTTCCACGTGGCTCGTGGGCAGGGACATGTGATTTGTCCCGTTTGCTTTCCCATTTATCTCCGCCGCTTTGGGGTCCAATTTGTCTGGATCGAGACGTTTGCGGTTTTTCGGAGGGGAGGACACGTCGATCACCTTGATGTCTGGGATGCTGGCCTGCCTCAGGACCAGCTCTGAGTGGGCCAGCTGCAGCTTCTTCATGTGGTTGATGGCTACAGCCGCGTTAAAGGCTTGCTGTGAAGTGAACGCAGACAAAAGGCTCAACAAGCGATCTGAGAGCCCTAATGCTTCATTTTTACCTGCTAATCCATAATGAGACTGTAAATCTGAGCATGCAGTAGATTGTCTAGTCAACAAAATCATGTTTTTTCTGTTTAAAAATCAAAGGTACTTTGTGCTCTCTGACAGTAAAAGCCCTACATCAACCATCAGTGGCTTTGATTATAGAACAATTTCCTATAACTGTCCTTAATCAGGGGGTTTTTAGGTGGACAAGAATAATCTACTCTAACTGCAGCTCCTTAATAAGATTACCACTTCAATGCCAAGAAATCAGTGAGGACTGACCTTCCACTTGGTCTTAGCAAAGTTCTTTTGGATCTGAACGCTGACAGAATAGTAGATGTCCTGGCTCCGGGCCGTCTTTCCGATAATCCTGGAAAACAGATGATGGATCAGAACACTAACTTTATTTCAAGGAAGAGGTTAATCTGTGTCCTGACCTAACACTGTGTGAGGACACACTCCTAGCTACCGTATATTTGTTTTTGTCATGAAAGATTCGAATAAATTACAGTCGCGGAGGTTCCTTGTTGTATTGCACAGTAAAAAACAATGACAATTCATTGTCATATGACCTCAAGACATGAAAAAGATCAAAAGTTTTAAGTTTTACATCTGATTTTAACTTTGTCAAAGATGCCTGAAGACATTTAACCGTAAAAATGAATCAGAAACAGACTAACTCTGCTCAGGAAGTGCAACTATACTGCAGAAAATGATTTACTTGAATTATAAAATGTGTCAAAGGGTAAAAAAGTAGATTAAGAGTTTGATTTAAAGCATCATAATCTATATTTGTGATAGAAAGTTGATGACTGACACTCACCAGGGATGTCTGAGCGCCAACTCAGGGGTGTAGCGCATGCTGGGATTCTTCTGCATCATGTTGCGGATGAAATCCTTTGCTGCACATGAAAAGACAACAAACACACACACGTATTATGGTTCAACATGAGCTATGTATGAGTGAATAAAGCAGCGGCAGCAAACTGAACAACGTGTCTGTGCTGATTCTCGGTGTAATTACCAGACTCAGAAATGTCGTCCCAGAAGGGCGAGTCAAACTCGTACTGCGCCTTCATGATCTTGGAGAAAAGTCTCGTCTCGCTTTCTTCATAAAAAGGCGGATATCCGCAGAGTCTGCAACACGAGCAGTTATCGTCATTTAAAAACAGCAGCACTGAAGAAATGTTCCAACAGAAAGGCATATGCTTACATTCTAATGTGTGCAGTATGACAGATGCTCACTAGGTGGTGCTGTGGCTCAATAACTGCTCCATTATTTTGTACGTAGGTGACTATGTCATGCTAAACACACACTCATGACCAGCAGAAGCTTTTAACTCTGGAGATCCTGACGCTTTAAAGAAAAGCTGTAACTGACCCACAAACGTTTTATCGTCTAATTTCTGCTCAGAGTTTTGATGCGTGCACATATTCACTGTGTCTGTGTTCTTACAAGATGTAGGTGATAACTCCAATAGACCAGCAGTCCACTGCCTTGCTGTAGGGTTTCTGTGCCAAAACTTCAGGAGCTGAAAGTGAGAAAAAAACCGTCAGAGCTGTGCCAGCGTTCACTCTAATTAGGCCTTTATGCAGGAAACCACCGCTATGAATATTTCATATTGTCTGTACTGTCTCAGCGTTGCACCCCTGCGCGTCTTATATTTGTCTGACCCACATAAACTCACTGCTCAGTATGAGCCCATTAATCATTAATGACGCAGACATGTTTCCTTACCTACATATCCCGGGGTGCCACAAGCTGTCGACATGATGTCGTTGTCGACCATCTTGGAGAGGCCGAAGTCACTGATCATGATCTTGGAGTTCTCGTCCTGGCTGTAGTACAGGATGTTCTCTGGCTGCAGGAGGACAGAGACAGGAGAGCTGCTCGCACACTGATCTTCTCTACGAAGAACTTCGGTAACACTTTACGTAAAGCATTCATTCATGACGCATTGTGAACGTACTTACAGCGTGTTATAATGTGCCTGTAGTGCCGCGTAATCATAGTTATAGGCAAGATTAGGGTTAACCCAAACCAAAACCCTAACCACATATAATGCATTAGAAATGCGTTCATAATGCGTTATGATATGTTACATTCATCACGTGTGGTAATGCATCATAGAAACAGGCCTCATAGAAAGTGTTACAAGACCTGCTCACAGAGTTACGTCACCTGTGGCGGAACGAGTTTCTAAATATTTCACTTTCCGTTATTGAAGTACCAGAGTTAAGTCGACATTTTAAATCCCAAATTCACTTAGTTCAGAACAATCAAACAGCATTCAATCAAGTTGCGGACAGAACAGAGCGTTGGCGCTCTGTTGCTGAAAGCATTACATTTGGCGAGGAGTGCATTATGACTTCTTTAGGATGACAAACTGCACGTTACGGACTTGGAATTTGACTTCAGATTCATTATTTAGGGACTTACATGCAGAGACCTGAGACTTCACCTCTACTTTTACGAGCATCTGTCAGTACAGGCGGAAGTCATATTCGAATACAAGCTAATGAAAGAGATTTGAATTGAACACTGCAAATGGTGGGTCGTCAAGCTACTCCATAACAAGGTAGGCAAATCAGCTTTTCATGCATTTAGTTTATAATTCTAATAAAACAGCAACTCAAGCATGCTTTCTCAAATAAATGAACAGATATCGAGTTTAATCCAACAGAGATAACGCTCCAGCTGTTTGATTGTATTTTAATAACTGATCGCGATCAGTACCTTGAGGTCACGATGCACGATGCCGTTTTGGTGCAGGTAGCTGACGGCCTGCAGCACCTGCTGGATCACTCTGCTGGCATCCCTCTCTGAGTAAACCCCCCGGTCCAGGATACGGTCAAAGAGCTCCCCACCTGAAACCCTGTCAGAAGAGGAAGAAGAAAAAAAAAGAGACCACTACCATCAACTCTCGACTTCTTTAAAGCCCAATCTAATGACATAATTGGCTCATTCTAAACAAAGGAAGATTGAAAGACTCACAGCTGCATGACAAGGTAGTAATGAGTGTGGCTCTCATAGAAATCCTCCATGCCCACCACGTTCTCGTGTTTGATCCTGTCAAAACAAGGTGCTTTCATTACTCCACTGCTGTCACAACTCACACACACTCAACATAAACAGCAGCCAAAAGAGAAAGTTGATCAATGTGAATCCTTCCCTCACTGACTTCTGACAGAATATGAAATCAAAGTTCAAGGATAAAAAAAAAAAAATTCACCTTCTCAACACAGCGATCTCATTCTCCAGATTGAGGTCTCGTTTCTGTTTCTTCTTCACGCACTTCATGGCAAACATCTTTCCCGTCTTCTTCTCCTTCACCATGTACACCTCTGAGAACGCCCCCCTGTTCATTAACACACACACACACACACACAGTAAGTTATTAATGATGAAGACACAAATTGCTTTGAAACATCACAGAAAGAGAAAACAGGACTCCTGCTGTCAGAGGAAACAAGTCTTCTTCTCATTGGAATAAAGGTGATATTAATAAAATACTGGGATCCTAACAGCACAGAGTTCTGGTCAGCAAGTCAGAGATGTTTTTTTTAACTTTCTTTCATTTCTCATCTTCTTTTTGTGACTGTTTTTCAGCAGAGATTATTTATTTATAAGGCTTTAAATGCATGACAGTCTTTTTGATTTATATTGAGTCTTGGCCGGGCGGATATCAGATATCATCGAATGTCGCGATATTTGTTGTCATTTGCCATATTTTTCACAGTGTCGAGTACTGAACAGCTGTTACGGCATCTTCAGGCTTTTATTTGAACAGAATGATAATTTTTTTCTACAGATTTAATATACGAGGATATTTGAGAATTTGATACCATCAGACAGAACCAAGCAACGTTTTTATGCCCTAAAAGTAAAATTTGTGTTTGAAAACTGTAAAAAGAATTTGTGTGTCAGAATGCGAATCGCGTTTGTCTGCATGAATAATACGGTTCGAAGACATTTTAAGTAAATACTCTCATTCGACTGCTTGCTGACTGTAAGATTAGAAGATAAATACCAACATTTCATTTTGTATTTGCTCAAAATGAAGCCAGTGCAAGGAGTTGGGTTTGCTTAACTTAGCATAAAGACTGAGAATAAGGGGGACAGCCTAAAAGAAAAAACAAAAACAAAAACAAATTAAAACGCAAAGGCAACAATAGTGTAGGATTCTTTCCAACACCAATATAACAAATGATTGCTGTTTTTTTTTTTTACAGATACACAATGCGAGACATTTTGGAAATTTTTCACCTTCTGACAGAACCAAGCCAGCATCATTTTATCCAATTTTAAATTTAATCATCTGTTTAAAAATTTCTTGTATTGACTCTGAAATGTCTCCTGTTTTATGTGTAACTGCTGTGGATTTTTTTTTTAATTTTTTATTTCTATTGTGTTATTTCTGTCTGTGATGGAAACAGCCTCAATTTCTTAGAAAGCAACACAACTGAAATAAACACACTTCACAAATAGCAATATCAAGGGGTTCAATTAAGGTCGGCTTAAGCTCTCCCTTAGTTCACATGTCAGAGGCTCATTATTCAGCTTCGTGCTGCTCTGTGTTCACGCTATCTTCAGCGCTGTCTGGGAATAGTTGTTCTGCCCCGAGGATTAAGCTCTTTATCCCTGACGCAATGGAAACGGTGGCGGTTTGAGGCCTCCGGGCGGAAAAGGTCAGAATCTGAGCATGTGTGGCGGGGAAGCTTGGGAATTGCAAGCTCCTACATGCAGCACAGGTAAGAGACAGGTGTCAAAGGCAGGCGTAGGGCACCAAAACCCTGCCCTCTGTCTTAAAGGTGACGACACTGACCCTTAGGTACTGTAAGCGAATGAGGATCGATACGCACGCATGTTGGAGAAGCTGAGCACCTTCAGTATATGTTTTATTTATGCCTGTTTTCATAGAAGGCAATACTTCTCACAAACACTGCCTGATGACAGCTCAGGGAGGCAGACAGGAAGAAGCCGCATCCACAGCATCGTCACAGTTCCTCACATGCGATTGCTCATCTGATTTCTCCTTGGTTACTGGAGCTCATTTTCTCCCTCCGATCTCCTTTAAAGCTCATTGTGACTCTCAGGATAAATCATCAATCACACCACGAACCCAGCGCCCTCTTTTCACAAACAGACAAGGAGCAATCGCACATCGCTGACGCACCAACTTCACCGGGTAAAGTGCAAGCAAGGAAATCAAATTGTTGACCAGGAAGAATTTTTCTTTTTGAGTCATTCTGGGAGTTGTGTTACCCTGAAGAGCCTGTGTCCTGATTGCCAGGAAGCCATCAGGATGTTGTTTACACAAAGTGTGATGAGGCCCGAAGGGAAAGCGGTGTTTGGTTTTCCACGCAGTCTCATGCCCCCTCTGGATTCTCTTCCTTTTCAGCGTGATGGAAACAGGAAGACAGTAAACCAAGCCGTCTACCTGAGGACGGGCAAAACAGCTCGGAGGGTTCAAACTGTTGACACCTTCAACACAGATGAAGCTGTTCAGACAGTGACGGTATTTCTTTGGGGTTTTTTTGTCTTTAAGTCTTTTGCAACATGGACACAGAGGCAGCATCAGTTGATGGTCATTGCTTTACGTGATGTCATCACGGTTTGCATTTGAATTGAGTCACTTCCTGTTTGATTCAGTTCGCTCTCTCCTCCAGTGTCATAGTTTGTGTTACTTCCTGTCGCCCACTTTTTTTGATTGTTTCGGTTCACTGCCTGCCTCTGGTGTGTTTAAAGGACCATATCAGTTTATTTTTGACTTATCTGCATTAGCAGAGATCGGCCCTATCTTTTACAAATGTCTGACCATGTGTTCACTTCAGTAGATCCCAGACTGCATTTTAAACCCCATACACTGCCATTCATGTTGAAACAGGGTGTAGAAACACTACAGGACACGTGAAAGTTGCTAGGTTTTGTTAGTTCGCCTTTCTAAAGAGAAAAATAGTTCCTTGCAAGTGCTGCCTTCCTAGCTCGAATATTAGCATGAAGAAGGATTTTGACAAAGACATTCTTTTTAAATAATGTGCCACATTTTCAGCTACCGTCTGTAATGTTTATTGAATCTGGACAAAATGTAAGCAAACACCATATCTCAAAGATAAAGCTATTTTGGGACAAAATGGGCGGGGTTTTTTGTCACCTATGACACGTAGAAACACTGGCATGGTTCTTGCTGTCTGAGTTTTGTCATCCCTTTTCTCAGATTGTCTGCTTCCGTTCTCCTGTCCTGCTTTTCCTCACACTGGTCTTTCTCGTGTCATCCCGCTTGGTTGTTTACTTCAGTTTTGTATTTCTCTGATGTTCTGGATTCGCCTCAGTTTGCTCCATCAGTTATTTTCACAATTAAAGCTCCCCTCCTGTTCTTTTACGGTGCTGCCTTAAGGTTTTGCTTTTGATTCCCCTTTTAAGCTCTTTAAACGTGACAGAAATAAATTTATCGCAAGTTGTTTGACGTGTCAGCGGGTGCTACATTCCCCATTAGTTTTTCAGTGTTTGGGGATATGAAAGTAATTGCTGCACACTAATTGGACCCCACATTAGACCATGTGCTGCAGTCAGCAGAGCCTCGCCTCCCTGGCAGTCCAATCACTGCTGCTGTGTTCATGTGAAACCTCGGAGCACAGAGCTGCTGTGTTTTCCAGCAACATGCTGACGTCTCTCTGGCAGCGCCTTTATTTACCGTTGGCCTCTGATCTGCAGCTCTTCAGCTGAATACTCGAGAGGGCTACAAGACCTGCTGATTATTCACACTCAGCTCACAGCAACGAGACCACAGAAGCTGCTGATGAGTGTGTGTGCGCACAGGATGCAGCAGTGGCTCTCAACGTGAGGGGCGGGGACCACTGGAAGGACATGGGCCATTGCGGGGAGGGGGGGGGGGGGTCACGGATAACCAGGAAATGAGTTTTCTGATTAAACCGTGATGATTTTCAAAATTAAGCAAGGAATCCTTTTTTAAAATTGCTTCCTCTGTCATTAATGATGGATAAAAGAAAAGCGGAAAATTGTATTTCTTTAAATTCTCTTTTATATTTTTGTAAAACATTATCTTCATGATTATTACTCAAAATTGCTGCAGATAAACTTTGACATCAACTTCAAAATGCTCTTCAAGTGGCATCTCATCAGTTTTGTTGCTTTTAGAGCAGAGACTTTTATTTCCTGAAATGACTGAATAATTGTAATAATAGTGAGAAACGTCCATCACGGTTTCCTAAAGGCAAAGCTGCTGTTATCAGATGATTTGTGATTTGTTTATTTTTTGCATCATTCAGTTTATCGTATTAGACAAAAAGAAGCAGCAAATCTTTTGAATTTTTGGTTTAAATGAACTAAAATCATTAACAAGGTCAAAAAAAACAGACACTGCTAGTTTTTCTGTCAGTCAGCTGTACAGGCCTTTGAGTCTTTTTTTTCTTCTTGTCTTTTTTTGCGAGAATAAAAAAACTCAACTGGATTTTAGAGAAAATAATTCAGAGAAACAAATATTATTGTTTGTTTTGCGCTTTTTTGTGAATGAACTTCTGAGCTGACTTTAACCACCGGGACAGTCAGACGAATCCTCCGACAGTCAGAGTGTCTTGCTGTCTCAGACCCCGGCAAAGTAGGTCTCCTCACGTTAATCCAATTAAACCAGTAATCTGTCCTCAAGCGGCATGTTGAGGGTCTGCGGTCACGCCAAGTCCACAGCAGGTCGAGTCCGAACTTTTACTCCAGTTGCCCTCAGTATCATTAACACAAAGTCAATGCAAAATATTCCCAGAGGAGCTAAGAGAAGGTCCTGATGTCACACAGAACTTCTTTTCAATCGCAGCTATTCTGGCTCTTTAATGGTGTTTTTTTTTTTGATGCAATTTTTATCATTTTCTGTCTCAGTTTAAAAGTATTTCTGTGCCACTGTGGAGCACTTTGAATTGCCTTTTGTCTGAAAGTCTTTGCATAAATAAACTTGCTTGTCTTGTCTTGTAGAACTACAGGAAGAAATTCAATATTTTACCAGTGTTGTACAGTAGTGAAGTAGAAATGCATCGTTATTAAACTTAAGTAGTTTTTTTTTCGATATCTGTACTTAACTTTAATATTTCCATTCCTGCAGACATACTTTTATTTTACCACATTTTCAAAAGAAAACAGATATTTTTACTCCGTTACATTCCTCATGAGCATCTGAGTTACTGGCTACTAAATAAACCCGGAAAAAATTTATAGGCTTCTAGTCTCTGATTTTTGTTCTGTTTTGTTTCGGTAGCAAATAATGTTGAACCACAGACTGCAAGAAGTCGGATCACCGGTTAATCACGTTGGGTGCAAGTGTGAGCAGGTGCTCCTATGACTTGGTTGTTCCTTTGGGTGCTGCTGCCGTCATGTTTTACGTTTCATTTTAAAACATTTTGTTATGACATGGAAGCAGCTGCTCAGCTGCAGATTCAACTTGAGCTAATCTTCTGCCTGTGTGTTCATTGAAACCCGCGGGACTTTCATTTTTTAGTACCTTATTTGCATTTTGTTTTAGGATGGAGATATTCCATCCTATGAAGACCGAAGGCTACATCAACGAAAAATACATTTTAAAAAGTCAAACGTTACTTCTTTTTACATGTACTTTTTACTTGTGTTTTTACTTTCAATACTTAAATACATTAATATTAATTGTACTTTTAATAC
>JAQLOL010000002.1:26132098-26143018 GCA_029783665.1 Naso thynnoides | reverse complement strand
AATCCATATAGTTAATACACCACAGTTTACTTTCTCGTATCTTATTTGATTGAAAATGTTCTCCCACATTGGAATTGTAAATATTAAAAATAGTTCCGACTCCATGTCCAGCAGGAATGTTCATAATGTTTAATAAAGACAGAAAAGCAAACTTAAACAAATGCTGTATTTTTCACTGCGCTTAATTAATGTGGCAAATTACAGCTGCTTTGCAAACTGATTTACCACACATGTAGTCAGATTTTTTAAAAATATTGAATAATATGACAGATTAATCTTTCCAAAAGTCTAAAAAGGTTAAATTAGTTTCACCTCAATTAGATATAACATTAAAAATTGAAAACATAAATGATAATGATAAAATAGTATAATATGATGGTACAACACTGACATCGGCCCCCATAATGAATACTTCTACTTTTGATATTTTAGATACATTTAGCTGATAATACTTCCAGCTTGTGGCAATGTTATTTTTGCATATATAAAAAAAACATTGTAATACTTTTTAAAGCACTGCATTTCACAACAGTATAAACTGCCTCCCGATCTGCAAACATATGTCATAAATACCACATAAAAAAACAATAATACATGTGATTTAAAAGTTATTGGAGTAGTCAATTAATTGCTCTTGAGCTGATAACACCATCACATATCTTCCACTGGGTTTTTTATGGAACTAACATACAAAAATGTATTATTAAAAGAATGAATATGACATTTATAGTGTAAATCCTCTTCTATACCACTAGGCTATAGTAATCCTACTTGGATCTGCTGTTGATTTTAATGTAAAATAAGGTCACCCTCCACAAAATTCTGGGGATTGACTTCAAATTATTCATACTGCAGCTGTTTGTAGGAAACATCTGCTAAGAATTCACCTCCCCCCGCTGAGGCAGCTGACAAACCCACTTAATGAAAGTAAAGCACAGGTCTATATTTGTCTGCAACCTTTGATCACAGACTTATTGACTCAGCAAGTGATATCAGAAACAGAATAAATTCAGCTGATAAACGAGATCTGACACAGCTGGCAATATACAAATTTTTATTCAAACATACTTTCAAATTTGAACAATAGTCAGCAGGATTTTACAAAGAGCGGTTCATCTGAAAATTACCATTGAATACAGTAGAAAAGAGTATATATATATATATATATATAGGGATATCACAGATTTAAAAAAATATCTGCATAGCCAGAGAGAAGACCCACAGAACCCCACAGGAAACGTCCTTGGCTCGGAAGCAAGGCTGCATACTGATAATATGACCTTGTTCGTGCACTTTTTCCACACTTTTGCACATGAGCGTTCAGTGAGACAGGCTGAGAACAGAAGGGGACGATGCCAGAGTACCTGACCACACCTGTGCACATCAGTGTGGCATAACCCATGTCCACAGGACACAGCAGATGCTACACAGATATCAAACTCCTTCCACTTGTGGCAGTCACATCATCTCCTGTACGGTAACTAAATCACAAACGGAGTGTTTTATGAAATCCAAGCTGGGGAAGTCAATCAAATTACTGAAATATGGCAGCACACACACACACACACACACACACACACACAATGTGTTTACTCAGAAAAATGGAAATGCTTAGTGAAAATGACACCTGCTCATTTAGCAGCCTCTAAAGCAGCACCAAAATGATTTGAAGATTATCATGACGTAAACATTTGTTGTTTTGATTGTATCATGGGAAGCAGGAATGCTGGTGGCTGATGACAGAACTGGATGACAAAGCTCAGGGATGCAGAGCAGCTCTCCCGGTCATATTGTAAATGCACAACCAAGATAAGTTTCACTGAAATACGTGCACAAAAAAACCCCCAAAACATATGTGTAATGCAAAAGTGTGTCTATAATATACAATTATATTATCATTGTCAGGTGTTATTAAACCCATACAAGTACCTTAAACATTAAAGTTTGAATGATGCTGAAAGCAAAAATAAACGATGGGTTATTTAAAAGAAATAAATTATAAAGATGATATATACAAAAAAAAAAGCATTTAGGATATTTACAATTAATTTTTAAGATTGCCAATTTATTTGCTATACATGTAATTCAAGGGGAGGCGGTTTGGCTGCCCCCTATAGGCTGGAGGAAGGCATAACCATACTCGACTCAGTATCACTGCGTCGCTCTTTTATAATCGTAATATCTCCAGTGTACAAATGCGCTCAAAGATGCACTAATTAGGGAAACGCTGAGGCTGATTAAAAACAGAAATATTCATATCACTGTAGGTCTGAACTGAAAGGAGACATGAAAGAGGATTCACCTGATTTTAATTTGAATAGCTATTTGATAACAAATCAGCATTTTGGAAGATCGCAAAACAGTGGATTATCTTCGAGAAGATGAGCAGCAGAGTCTCTGCTAACACAACTCGGACTTCACTGTGAGAAAAGCAGAGCGTAGTAAAATACACTTTTACACAGTAGAAGAGAGTGCAAAAGAGATTTTCAATGGCACAAAAATCCTTGCAGCAGATGTCTAGTCCTCTCCATCCTGAGATGACCGTCGGTGATCAGTAGCCATTTGTTTGTAAGAAAAGTCACAATTAGAAAATAGAGAGGCACATTGCGCCTCTGCTCTTCTTTGTGTCGAGCTGTATGTTGGTCACAGCGACAAACCGACCAGCGAGTGAGACTCCACACGCTGATGGGAATCGCAGGTCAGTCTCATAAAAATTCTCACAGCAGTTGGGAAAGTAGCCTCAGTGATGCACAGGGGGAAGCATGGTTACAAAATGAAATCATTCACCTGAAAATATTCCAGTTGATCCAGGCCTTATATCAAAATAGAAAAAAAAGGAATTTTGTACGTCCCATACATTTGCTCCTCAAGTGGCAAAATGGAAGACAGACTGAGCATGTGAGCGTCCCAAAGAAAACGGACACGGAAAAAACTTTTAGCCAACATTCGTTCTCTGGGTTTCCATGTTTGACACATATGCAGTCTTTTCTGTCAGCATCTGGCGTTGCTCGCAGTGCTGAAGCTGAAAAAAACTAAAAGATCAGTCAGGTGAGTGAACACAGGAAGCACGCATGGGGAATGTGTGTCATTAGGGCGCCTGACGAACACAGTGAAGGTAGAGAAACCTGCGTGGTCGTGCGATAGAGTGATTATTTGACTGACATACAAATACAAAACAAAGTACCCACAGTGCTGTCTTTTCCTCCGACGATGACTTTGGAAACGGGCAGGAAATGAATGTGGCTGATTGGTTTGATGTCCCGCTGACACTCCTCGATGTCAGAGAGTTACTGATTGTACCCAGAATGCAGTCGTTTAACTGTACACGCACACCCCCCCCCACACAATCTTGTCCATGCACTCTGAAGTAGATGCACATGCTCAGTTTTTGCACATGCATGACACATGCACGTTTCCATGCTGAGCCCGGTTACAGGTTCTCTCCTGGCTGGTACTGAGGCTCCGTGGAGGTGAAGTAATCCTCCAGGAAGCCCTGCAGGTACTCAAAGGTGGGCCTCTCCTCGGGCTCTTTTCTCCAGCAGGTCAGCATCAGGTCATGCAGGGATTCGGGGCACTCTGCCGGGCACGGCATCCTGTAGCCACGCTCCACCTGGTCCAACACCTCCCGGTTCACCATACCTGTTAGAGCAAAGACATAGTTTGTAACACATAGTCACAGTTTAAATCACGTGACTGCTCACAGCGTTCGCTCGTAACGCGTTACTGTAATGGTGTTAAAATAATAAAATAAGTTTTTCCGGTAATGAGCAGTGTAACGGATTACTAATAAAACTCCAGTAATATTATTACCAGTACTCCAAAATAAAACAAATTGTTACAGTTTGGTTACTTGCTTCTGTTTGTTATTGATCAGTTTAAATCATTTTGTATCAGTTGCGACACGCTGCGAAGTGTTACGTGACTAAACAATCGACCAGCTGCAGTTTGCAACGTTTCAACGTTACTACGGAAAATGGAGTTGGAGACAAAAACTTGGCTTTAAATGGCTGGAAATAAGCCCACTATTTCAAGCTTATTGGGAGCAAAGACGATAAAATAAAAAAATGTCGAATGTAAATTGTGTCCAGGAGGTGCTAAGACTCTTTCCATCACCAAAAATACAAAAATACTGGACTGTGGAAGCATGACGTAGTAGGTGAGTCTGGCAGATAAAAATGTTGTTCACACAGCAGACATTTAAAGAAAATGACCCTTGCCTGGATAAGGAACTCGGCCTTTAGTGGCCAGTTCGGTCAGCAGGACCCCAAATGACCAGACGTCAGATTTAATGGTGAAGCGGCCGTACAGAGCAGCCTCAGGAGCCGTCCACTTGATGGGAAACTTCGCTCCTGTAGGAGGAAACATTCATCAGTAAGTTTCAATTAGATCATTGTCGCACAGACAAAAAAAAAAAGCATGGCACGTTAACTACACGAATCACACAACTTGAGTTCAATGACTTATCCGGCCAGCAGCCAGACCGGTGGTTACCCTGCTTCTGGTATCACTGAAGCTAAACGGGCGTGGGCTTGGTTAGCACTTGGAACGCAGAACCCCTGGGAAAACTGAGTTGCTGCTGGAAGAGATCTTGGTCGTGGTCGGCAGGTGGCGATCTCCCCTCTGGCTAAAAATAAATCCCTTTGCCCCAGTGCAGCGATGGGGACAGTGTGCTGCAAGAGATGCCGTCCCTCGGATGAGACGTTAAACCGAGGTCCTGACTCACTGTGGTCATAAAAGATCTCACGGCACTTGTCATAAAGAGTTGGGGGTTCCCCGGTGTCTTGGCCAAATTCCCAACCTGGTTCATTCAGTCTGGCCCCATAATCATCCCCGTCTTGCAACTGGGTTATTCATTCATCTCACTTTCCACCTCAAGTGTGCGAGTGTTCCGGCACATAATGGCTGCCGTGTATCGCCCAGTGGGGTGCCGCATACTGGTGGCATTAAGTGAGATCCCTCCTCCACTATAAAGCACTTTGAGTATCTAGAAAAGCGCTATATAAATGCAATCAATTGATTTATTACTATTATAATCATAGCTGGTACAGCCACCATACATCAGATGAGCTTTATTGAGCTGGCAACGGAGGAAATTTTTAATTACCTCATTGTAAGAGATGATGTGCTGAAAACGTGGGGAGTCACTGTGCTAGACACAGACACATTTATGCTAATAAAAACACCCTCCTGGTCTCTTACCTTGCCTGGCAGTATATTCATTATCTTCAATGAGGCGAGCCAGACCAAAGTCTGCCACTTTGCAAACCAGGTTATCTCCCACCAGGATGTTTGCAGCTCTGAGGTCTCTGTGCACATAGTTCATCCTCTCCACATAAGCCATCCCTGAAGCAATCTGAGAAAGAGACAAAGCGACGTGATCGTCCACGCTGAGGAAAACACTCCAGATGCACTTTTTGCATTTTAAGGAACACGGCAAAAAAGATAGAGTTTTTTAAAATGGATTAAAGTGAAACTTTAGAAGATTGCTTGCACTGACCTGAGAGGCCATGTCGACCAGTTGAGGGAGGCGGAGCATCTTACCCATGTCACCTTTCAGGAAATCCAGTAAGCTTCCTGTTAGCAGGGACACAGACTGCAGGTCAGTAAAACATCAGGGCTGGTTTTTAATCATGCCAGCTTTTACTTAGTCTTTAATGTTTTAGTTTTTTTATCTACATAATAAGGGGTGGGGGAAAAAATGGATACAGCCTAATATTGCGATATTTTGTGAGATGATGTTGTATCGATTCATTAACGCCAAGTATCTTTAATTACATTAATTTTTAAATATCGCAAGTAGAAACTCCATTTTTTGAGTAATAGAATCGCAAAAAACTATTGAATTTTCAGTCCACTAGATGGTGCTAAGTGCAGGTAATAAAAAAAAGCACTAAAAATTACTGACATGAGATGAATAGAATAAAAAAATGTATCTTATTTGATGAAACAGATGATGTTGACAAAGTTTTTGAAAATGATATGCAGTTGAAAAAAGGTTAAAATATTGCAAAGTATAATATTGCAATACTTAGCATATCGCCAAATCGTGATAATATCGTATCGTGACTTAAGTATCATGATAATATTGTATCTGGTGGCCTCGGGGGTTTCCCACCTCTCTACACAATAATGAAATGTATTTATAAAATACAGTTAATTTAGTTAATTAACTGCAACATGATTTTATGTCCATTTGTTCTGACTACATTCATGGTTTCATCAATGCGTCGTTTGATCTGCTCTTGTCAAAAACAAATCCTTACAGTCATGCAGGTTTTCAGCATTTCCACAGAGTAGAGTGGGGAATACTACATTAACCAGGCTACATTTATTTAAAAAAAAATATTAATGAAGAACATTATTTGTATTTGTCTGTACAAATGTTTATAAGTAAGAGTGTAAAAGTCGGCCGTGCCCACCTTGTCCCATGTACTCTGTGACGATGTAGATCGGCTCCTCGGACACCACAGCGTAAAGCTGAACCAGCTTTTCATGCCTCAGTTTCTTCATGACCTGAGCTTCCTGTAGGAAGGCCTCAGGGGACATCGTGCCGGGCTTCAGAGTCTTTATCGCCACCCGCGTTGTGCCGTTCCAAGTTCCTGATGAAAGATCAAACAAAGGGCAATGACTGTCATTTCATTATTGATTGTCACCACTCAATTAATTGGCGGCTTCCAGCCTAGAGTCATGTGAAACCAAATGAACAACACTGTTACGGACAGAACAGTTTTAGCAGTTTCGAACAAATGCTACTTGCAAACAAAGGGGCGCTTTTGCAGTTCCTCTGCAGGAGGTACAAGGACCTCCGACCTCAGCTCATCACTTATAAGCTAGATAGTGTGATATAACAAAGCATTTAAGAGAAAAATGAGACTGAATGCAAATGCTGGGAGAAAATATTAAAAAGCATGGAAGGATATAACTTCTTTATGCACTTTGGTTTTCATGCAGTTTGTTAATATTACACTGAAACTGTGCCTTGAAACATTTCTTTCCTTCAACACACAGAAAGTCAGCAGAAGCACTTCCAGTTCTCATTGTTTTTGGAGTTGGTGAGACAGGATTTGTTCACAAGCACAGCTTACCCATCCAGACTTCTCCAAAGCAGCCCTGTCCGAGCTTGAGGTCAAGGCGGAGAGACTCTCTCGGGATCTCCCAGGCATCCTTGGCTAAGCCCTGAGTCTGTGGCTTCAGTACGGGACAAATATCCGTCAGACTGTGACACAGCCCATCAGCGTGCTCTGTGGAACACAAAAAAAGTACAGAGAATGTGGTCAAGCTTTCCTCCTGGTCACAGAATAATCACGTCGAATAATAATCGCAGTGTCGGACTTCTGAAACAAATGCGACATGCAACATGAGAAAATAAAGACTACAGAGGCACTGAAACTGAACCTACTGCGATAGTGATTGACAAGCTGCTGCAGGTTGCTGAACTGTGTGCGTGATGTGATGTAGAAACCTCCGCTGTCGAGCTTCCTGATCTTATAGTGCTTCACATTCAGCCCTTTGGTGTTGTCATAGTCCAGTACAGACAGACAGTAGGCACCTGCAGAGAAAAAGAGCAAACGTGATAACACATGAGGTCTACAGATGTACTACGTGAATATTTACATTTAATTTAATTTTTAGTAATTTAATAATTCAATTTAATCTAAAAATAAAAACCTGAATAAAATAAGAGGGTTGTTACTGTGTGAAATTGAGAAGTTAGATTTAAATTTTTGGTGGTAATTTGTTTATCAAGCCACAAGAGGGCAGCATTGGTCAGGATGATAAAACAGTCTGAGTCGCAGAGCAGCTTGAGGCGATGCCGCCGCCTCCTCCTCCTCCTCCTCCTCTGAATGTTTGAACTGGCCCGAGGTTGTACAGTCTTTGGCTTCACACTGACCTAATTCTGTCTCACCCACCCAGCACCTCTCCACTGCTCTTGCTCACTCATCTACTCACCTTCCCTCCATCCCCTCTCACCCCATCCCTTCTCTCATTCAGTGCAGAGCTAACACACAAATTCAATAACAGGAAACAACTGGAATCCTGTAATGTACATGTGTGCACAGAGCCAGCTGAACCCGCAGGGACCATGTTGCAGCAGCAGCAGCAGCAGCAGCAGCAGCAGCAGCAGCTGCCTAACAGAACCTTCTCCAGACTGCGTCCCACAGGCATCACAGCCAACCTTTCCCCTTCTGCCTGATTTATCTCTCTCTCTTCTGTACCCACACTGCCACACAACTGACAAGGCGCAGCGAGACGCGCGGTGAACAGCGGGGTGTCTTCATTTCTTACTGCTCGACAGACTTTCTTCTTCTGCTCTCTTTTTTTTGGGCGCATTTTGGCGAGAAGTGTCACAGAATTCCAACTGAGCTTCGAGTCGAGATCTGAACATTTTATTTCAAGTTCATAAAAAAGAACAGCGAGAAAACTTCAAAAACACTCCAACATGTGAAATAAAATAAAAAAAATCACTGGTGATCAATAGTGTAAAAATAAAGTTTTGCACAAATTCTGAGGACGAAACTGTGGATAGTATTGTTAATCAATACTATAGACTGAAAAATTAGGTCTTTCCCATCGGATCCTGAGAATTCTTATCTTTACAAAATTCCTTTTTCATAATCTGTGTGAAGAAAAACTTAACACCATTGGCACTTAAGAAACTCCTGACAATGTCGGCCTTTGGAGGCCCTTTAGCAAAGTTCAACTTATTTGCTACAGGTGTAATACAATACCTGAGTTTGAAAATGATACAAAGAATCAGAGTTAGAACTTACTGAGGTAGCGAGAGTTTGTCTTATTAACATGGTTTTCTCATAGACAATATTATTAGCATCTGCAGCTTCCAGGTCAAAAAAGTCAAGTCAATGTATAGAGCCTTAAACTCGCATTTTTTTCTGATGGCCAGCAAGGGGCAACTGGTTGAATAAATAAGTCTAATTGTATTTAAGCTTATGAAAAAAAAGCCTTATAAATCTTTTCTTTGGTACACATTTTTCTTAAAAGTTTACTAGCATATTTACTTGTTTAAAGTCTTCCTCTGTTAAGCAGGGTTTGCTTTAGGGCAGGGCTACACTGTGACCGACAAGTTGCTATCGTTGCATGTCCTTAGATTCTTAGTCGAAGCCAATCAGGATAGAGATTTAGTAATGTGTCCTTCACATCAATCAACTCATTCAAGGATGAAAGGCACAAGATGATGAAGGCCACAAAGCCACACTTGTCTCATTGGCTTCTTCCACTATTTATTATGCAGTCAATGGATTTTCTGAAAAGCACAGAACTTTATTCATTTTCAAGGATACTTTAGGTGCTTTCAGTTTTGTGGTCCCTAATGCGATGTGAACACTTTGGTCGAGACGTGACACATTTTGTGGTTTAATATGAAGCCCTAAAGTCTAGAAAGGCAGAGTTAGTGATGAGTATCCTGCACTTACCTTTGGTGGTCTCACTCTCTCGCACCAGGAAAGTCCCTCTCCTGTTTTCTAAACTTAGCAGCAGCCTCTCTGAGTCACGGCGAGTGATTTTGCCAAAGTACCACCTGGTGAGGTCGAGAGAGAGAGAAAACATGGGACACACGGGAGCAGGTTGATGAGGGGAAGAAGAGGTATGTGGGTGGAAGTGAAGGAATGAAGAAGGAGGTTGAGATGTTGCGTTTGGTTTCAGAAAGTTCAGCGAAACTCTGTCTTTGCATTCCAGATGTTCTGCATAATGCCAACAGTGCAACAGCTGCTTACCTTGACTCTAGAGTCAGTCTGAGATGACTGGAGGGGCAGGAGGCAAAAGTGAGAAATGGGGTTGTGATAGAAGGTTAGTTTGTGTGCTTCGACAGTATAAGCAAGCATGTCAGCATGTAAAGATCAGCAGTGAATGTCCTCCAGGAGAAGAAAACAGCAAAGGTACAACAGTCATTTAAAGGAATACTTCAACAATTTAAGAAATATGCCTGGTTGCTTTCTTGCAGACACTAAATTGAGAAGATTGATACCACTGTCATGTCTACAAATTTAAAGGGATAGTTCACCCAAAAATAAAAATTCAGTCATTATCTACTCACCCTCATGCTGATGGAAGGTCAGGTGCAGTTTTTTAGTCCACAAAACTGTGCTGGAGTTTCACAGGAGAAAGGAGTTGCAGTAACCTCCCAAACAATTGTAGTGAATGGTGACTAAGATCAAATGTAAAAAAAAAAACAAAAAACAAAAAACAAAAAACATAATAAAACCATAAAAAGCCTCCATACTGCTCGTCAGAAGTAATCCAAGTGTCCTGAAGCCTCGACATGCTAAATTGTTTGAAAAAAAACCCCAAAACTCTCACTGATGCTATGCTTTTAGCTTCACTGTTCACTGGAGCCTGTAGCTGCTAACATGGTACACAGACCTGTTTACATGCCACCCAGAAGTCCGGTGCCAGCAGCAGACACCAGATTTGCCCTTCAATTGCTCCTGCAGATAGGCATGCTCTCCTTGGTCCCTCCTAGAGCTGCTGCGTGAGCTTCAGTGTCTGTATACATGCACATAAACATGGCTTCTTTCTTAGCAGCTACAGGCTACAGTGAACAGTGAAGCCAAAAACACGTAACATTTTTCAAAACAACTTGGCATGTCAAGGCTTCAGGACACTTCAATCAAGCAAAATGGAGGCATTTTATGGTTTTATTAAGTTTTTTTCTACATTTAAATTCAAGTCACCATTTACTACAATTGTTTGGGAGATGACCGCAAAGCCTTTTTCCCGTGAAACTCCAGCAGTGTTTTGTGGACTGAAAAACTTCAACTGACCTTCTATCAGCATGAGGGTGAGTAGATAATTACTGAATTTTCATTTTTTAGGTGAACTATCCCTTTAACATGATGCTACAGTCGGTTAGCCTATCTTAGCATTAAGTCTGGAAAAGGAGGAACAATTAGTCTAGCTCTGTCC
>JAQLOL010000002.1:26116064-26131998 GCA_029783665.1 Naso thynnoides | reverse complement strand
ACAGATCAGATCACGTTTCAGTGCGTGAGGCTGTATGCAGGATATTTGTCATCACTGTGCAGTTGTCAGGCAACCAGCTGATAATAAGAAATAGTCCCACTCATAACCCTCGTAAAATCCACAAACTGCTGTTTTTACGCTTCAGGTTTTGTATGGACTAAACAAACAAGATACAGATCAATCCCGTAGAGCTCACTAAGAAACACTGAGTAATACAGATTTCCTCACTTTTGGAATGACGCAAGGCTAGCTGTTTTCCCTGATTTCCAGTCTCTATGCTAAGCTACGCTAACTGGCTGCAGACTGTAGCCCTGGAGACAGTCTCATCTACCTCTTGATAAGAAAGCTAATAAGAGCTGAAGTATTCCTCTAAGCACTGTTCTAAAATTCACAGGGAAACAAACAAAAAAAGAAAATTCCTAAGAATCCTACACTGGAGTGTTAATTCTTTCTTGTGCTTAATGAAAGACAGATATAAAAGACAGAGCAAGAGGAAAGAAAAAAGATTTACTCTTCTGCCTGAATGGAGTCGGATGGAGCCACATAATTGCTGGGGATGTAACCGCTCTCTCCAGTGGTCAGGGAGCGTGCCAGCCACCAGTCCCCCTCTCTGTACAGATGAAACGATAACACACAGCTTCATCAGGGCTCGTCACACATTCACCACACAAATTAAAACAGTCTTCATAAATTAAAGGGCTGGTTTTCATCAAGTGTCTCAAATTACAGATCAACTGATTTCTACAATCTGTTTTCATTTTTCTGTAGCCATTCAATTTTTTTTTTAGTTCCCACAGTAATTGAGTTCTCAGCTACTGGAGAAGCTTGATAAATGCAAGCCCAGATATCTCTACTGTTAAAAAAAAGGAAGTTATGTAGTTGAAAAAACATGCATTGATGTGGGTATGACAACAGGGAGGGATGGTGCTTGTATGCTACAAGTTAGCAGGGAGTGAGCAGCTGTAGCTTTGCAGCACTAAGTCCACTTGAAAAATTTAAATTATAATTGTGCATTAATTTCCTCCAGGTAGATTAAATTGATCATAGCGCTGCAAGGCTTCTCACCAATCTACCTTGACTGCTGAACTGAGGGTTCAGGGGACATGGGCAGAGTTATGTGGTTTGTGCCTTTCTAGCGAAGTAGTGTTATGGTGTAAAAGTACCTCAGATACTTCAGGTGATACACAAACGTACACACACAGGAAGACAAAGAGCACACTGAAATACAACTCCAGAGAAGCTTCACAAACCTGCAGTTCACCTTCCTCCTATAAAAATGTGATGGTTTGCGATGGAGAAATAAAAAAAGAGAGATGAAAGGGAAACGACGGAAAAAAAGGGTTAAAGAAACAGAGAGAGAGCACGTTATGAGCAGTGGAAGAACAGCAGAGGACACAGAACAGACACATAATACAACAAGTATAGTGCATACAGTATGCTAAAGCTGTGAATCTAAAATAAAGACATTATTTCTAGGGCCCGACTGATGAATCAGTTTGCTGATATTATCGGCCTATATCAGCCAATTGCAGGTATATTTATGTCAGACTAGTCGCTAGTCGCAAATAAAATAAATCGTTTTCTCGACGTTGTGCAGCAAGCATCACTGCAGGCAATTGCCCCTCCTCCCTCCTGCACACTCCAGTGGGTGGAAAAGTGAAACTTAAGTGGGACAAAGAGAGATGGCGGACTGAAGGAGAATCAAATCGCTTTGGCGGCATTTTGATGAAGAAGAAAGCGATAACAAGATCGTGTGATGGCTGCGTACACCATAGCTTGCATACGTACGTAAGAACGTTAACCTGCAAGGAGAGCAAGCTACTACTAGCGACACTTGTCAGACAAATATTACAACACTTTCCACTTCAACCCACAGATGCTGTGATGCCAACTGATCGGAAAAAATAACGCAGCTCATCACAGAAATGACTGCTCGTGATCTGCCGCCACTATGTTTTGTCGAAGGCGACGGCTTCTGTAAGTTAATGTGCTATATTGAGCCTGGATACACGGTGCCGAGTTCCATAACGGTAATGTCCCAGTTGGAGCTCCGCCTCATGTTTTCTAATGTGCACACTCTTAATAATAAACCGTGCAATGTGCCCAACATTACAACATCATTTAAATTAACGGCTTGGGAAGGTTAATCGTCTTAAAGAATGTTTCGGCCAGATGGCTCCTACATACACGCAAATCTTTCATTTTAAATGTTTTAACCCGATAGATTAAATCGTGCTAACATGAGATGGTTTTCTGAGTGTTTTCTTGCTTAGAGACTAATCAACTAGTCGCAATTAAAATCCTGTTTTCTGTAACCGTCAGGGATATTAGCTGCCACGTTCATCCTTAACTAAAACAGTTTTTTTATGGCCAGAGAAAATGCTTGGACTTGTGATTTAAAATGGTGTAATTACATAGTTTGTCCAGCAGAGGTCTGTAAGGGAAGTGTTAACTCTTCAGTGCACTGATGCACTGATGTTTAGAATAATGTTTATTAAAATGGAATATATTCTGCCTCTATTACATATATTTGTCATAAGTATTTGATTCACGCAATATATGTCAGATATCAGAATTCCCTGACATCGGTATCAGCCACAAAAAACCCATATCTGTCTGGCCCTGATTATTACATAACTTGGAGATGAAGGAGACAATAACAAGGCAAAATAGAAAAACATGCAGAGGACACAATATTGTTATAACAAGCCTATCAGGTATTTGTGCATGTCTATATATTTAACCTGGACTAATCAGAAAGCTAAGACGAACCTTACTGACACCTGATTTGACAGTGAAAATCTGTTAACTAATCTTAGAGATGGTTAATGGATCCTGAGTGTACTTGACCCAATAATGCTCCAGGTCTTTGGCTTAAGGGGCCAGATGCAGCAATAATCCACTATTGTCCTCAACTCCTGCCTTCTAGGTCAGCAGTTTGTTAGCAGGCAAGCAGCACTACTAGTGGGGGTGCAGCACTACAGCATACGGTTCACTGCACCTCTATTGATTCACAGAGCAAGCCCCGATTTTGAAAACAAGCGTGACCCAAACTTTAACAGGTTAGACTTGTGCTGAGTAACTAGGTCTCGCATCGGGACGCTGAGTAAAACAAATGAAAGAGAACGCAATATCTCAGTGATTCTTTTTGGCATTTACTCAACTGAAAACAGACCAAAGACAATATATTCCACGTGTGACCTCATCACCTTCATTGATTTTTGTAAATATGTGGTGATTCTGAATTCCGTGCACCGACATATTTCAAAACAGCCGGGACAGGAGCAACAAAAGTCTGGTAAAGGTGGAGGATGTGCCTGCAAAAACACCTGTTTGAAACATTTCACAGGTGAACAGGTTTATTAGGAACAGGTGATAGTATCATGACTGGATATGAAAAAGGCATCTTGAGTGGTCTTAACAGGCAATAATGGGGCAACACAAGGAATATTTTCCTAAAACTGCTGTCGGTCAACACAGGTCATTTGCATATAGCTGTCTTCTGTTTATATTTAGGATTTACAGCGCTTTCACACCAGCCTTGTTTAGTTCGTTTGAATCGAATTTGAGTGCTTTTCCTCACTTGGTGCAGTTTGTTTGTGCTGGTGTGAACACAGCAACTGTACTCGGGTGCGCACCAGAAAAGGCCTAAACAAGCGGACCGCGCCCCGGTTGAAGAGGTGGTCTCGGTACACTTCCAAACGGACTCTGGTGCGGTTTGTTTTTTGGTGAGAGCGTGATCCGACTTTGAACGCACAAACTGCAGGAAGCACTGCACGTTTTTGGACTAACCCAAATCCTGTAGGCAGCTACATGCATTACGGAATGAAGCATTTCCTCTGTCACAACAACAACACGCAAGCATGAGTAATCACAGACAAACATGGAGAAAGCAAACAGTGTAATATCCAATGACCAACACTATAATCAACCCTTGCAATTGCCTCTTTATTGTGAAACTGCTCATGGTGGGTGCGCTGTCAGCTTGTCTGTCTGTTAGCATTACTGGAGTTTGCCAACATGGCAACTCTGACCAATCAGAGAGCAGTTCAGGATCTATGATATTGCTCCTGCCCAAGGCAATCCTTACCAGTGAGTGAGGTTGTTTTTTTTTCATATCTTTGTTGAGCCAGTGAATGAAATGCGGCTAAATTTTGGTTCACTTCAGCACGTCATCTGATTCAGACCACAGCAAATAAACAGGTGTGAATGCGAATTAGACCAGCTGAAAAAAAAAAAACCAACTTATAATTTTCGCATTTTGTGTGCCCCAGGAAAGTGGACTAGAGGCGGACTCTCAGGGGTGAAAGCGCCCTTATATGGCATCCTAACTTTATTTGAATGAGGGTTGTAGCTGTCAGGAGTTGGAGATAAAAACAGCCATGTTCTTACTGAAAGGCACTGAGCAGCAAGATCTCTTCCACTCTTTTGTGAATGGAGCAAATATTGTGCAGAAATGTGTCAGTTGATCCAAAAAAAAAAAAAAAAAAAATCAAGCTCCGCTGAGGGAAGCCCGTTTCCATGGTTACAGGAGGTTTCAGGGAGACGACAAGTGACATGCATTTCTGGGCGCAAAGCAGCCAGTCAGACAACTGAGCAACAACTCAGACAGTCAGTCTGTGGATGTGCAGACAGGCAGTTACTCTCAATCTCTCACACAGTGTAAGTGTATGAAAACAGTGTTCATTGACTTTTCCTGTTTGCCTTTGTGTATGAGAGGTGACAGAGTAGCCAGAAGCTGATTAAAAAAAGGTCATGTGATTGTTATCTGTGTTTTCCTTACGTGTTGTTGACTATCTGGAGGCGTTCACCCTTCCTGAATGACAGATCGGAGGCCGTTCTGGACTCGTAGTCATACAAAGCCACGAAGGTCGTCACGCCTCCTATCAGGAGAGAAAGTCTGGTTATTATCAACGATCATACGGCCCATTCAATCTGAAAACCAAGGCTTTAAGCTGAGGTTCTCACCTGCTAGTGTGATTCTGTTGGGAGAGGTGACACTATTATTGTCCACACCTCCAAACAGGGCCAGCTCTGCATTATTGGCCATAGATGGATTGCCGCTGAGACCTCCGTCTACAGTAGAGCTGCGGTTGGGTGTTAGGGACTGTTGATTAGAGTTGAGGTGGTGGCCACCGGCTCCTCCTCCAGAGCTGAGGTTGCCATCGAGGCTGCGGGTTCGCTGGCCTGCATCCTTGGGCTTACTCTTGGATCCTCCCATGGCCAAGGCCTGCAGAGCATCCAAAGACAGAGAGAGGAGTCTTTGAGACAGCAGATCAAAAACCTAACGTCATTCAAATCACATTTCAACGCTCGTTAAAGGATAGTTATAATTTTGCATCAGCTAGACCAGCTTTCTAACGTCATTTCCTTACATTCTCTGGAAAAATTCCTCTGACTGCTGAAGGAGCAGATGCGGAAATCAGAGCCTGAATGGAAACCACAGCTCTAAACCCACTGAGACACGGTGTCATGTAGGCCACATGAATCAAAACTTCCCCACGGACCGTCGAGCAGCTGCTGCTCCTCAAGTTCAACACAGACATGAGATCCACTTCATCCCACCGCTACCAGCTGAGCACGTACACACAGCATACATGCCACATGACTGCATGTACAAATATCAGACACACACACAGAAACACTTTTCACTGTTCTCTCTTAAGCTTTATTCAAACTGATCGTTGAAAGATGTGTCACGGTATCTTTCACCAAGCCCTTTTCACATCCATGCCATTTAGTCAGTAAATAGGGCCAAAAAAGTCTTCATTTTTGGGGCACAGCTCAATTAATTTTTGCTTAATTGATAACTAATAATTTGACAATCATTTAAACACGCAATATGCAATTTCTGCCACCAGAGGTCTTAGCAATGAAGCAGTTTGATTGAGGTTTTTTTTATTCACATTTTCTGACTTTATTCTTCACTCTCTGACTGCTGTTACCCCGAAAGTTAGTGACAGGAGACAAAATGAAATGCACCGTTAACTTGGATAAAATGACAGATTTCTCCAAGTTGAAAAATTGTTGGAAACATTGGAGATAATGTAAGTACACAACTCAGCAACATATAAAAGAAACATATGGTCAGTTTTAGATGTTTAATGTGGAAAAGATACATAAAAATCAGTTGTAAATTTAGATAATTTGCAAGCACATTAACCCCTGAGGCTGTGCCAAGGCACAGTGTAATGTTTACTATGTTCACCATCTTAGCAGAGCAGAGGGTTTTGGGAAATGCTGCTGTCATCAGTTTTCAGGTAATCAGTCATAAATCATATGAATTTTTGACTGTTACAGTGCAGGAGTGGCTAGGAGTGAGCATTTGCAAATAATAACATTTTAAAGGGAAATTTTTTTATAGTCTTTTGGACAAGACAGAAGGACAAACTGAATCATCTGTGTGATGAGCTTTTTCACTAGGACTATTATTTGGCCATTTGGGCAAAGTGGAGCGAAATACACACATTATCACTTGATAAAGTCCCTGTGTCGAACATGTCAACAAGCAAGTTAACAGCTCTAATAAAACAAACTTTTCGTTTCTCAGAGCTTGTTCGCTGAAAACAACTTCCTGCTGCCGTTGGGAGCAAGACTAATGGAAGCTGAGAGTGAACCTCAACAATAAAGTTGTTGGAAAATAAAACGATTTCCTGAAAGCTGCTAAAATGCTCTGAAATGCAGAGTCAAGTGGTTTCATCACTGCAAGTGACCACAGTCACATTACATGTAGCTCATTTGAAGCAGTGTTTTTGATTGGTGCAGCTTTAATGGTAAAAAAAAAAACAATCAGCAGATTCATTGATAAGTCATTAGTTGCATCTCTACTCTGCAGCCACTGATGCACGAATGAATGAATGATTGAATGAATGAATGATTGAATGAATGGATATTTCGTTTGCGTGTCTGGTCAGTTACATGACCCAACCCGCATGGAATTGTTCCGATAAATTATCTAACAACACACAAAAAAATTCCAGCATATCAACACACCATTACTAATATCTTAAATCACCCACATCTAAGGAGACATGTCATCCAAATACGGATCTCAACCAGATAAATGCATCCCAAAAGAGCAGATAAAAAAACGTTAACACAGCAACCAAAGAAAAAAACAAAAAAAAAAAAAAAAAAAAAAAATCTACATACATAAGTACCAAAATAAACAAATAACCAAATAATGTAACACTTAATGAAGATCATAAGTCAATGATCTGCAGTCCAAATTTGCAGAGGTTATCTATCATACATTATTTTTCTCCTTATGCATTTATGAGCTCCACGTGGATCAAAATACTTAATGCGTTTAATATTATCAGTGCTGTAGTTCCTGATCAATATCAACGAGTCATCTGATGACAGTGTCAAACATCAGTAAGTTTTTAGAAATGGAGACAACTGAGATGCTCTCCACACCTGATGAGGACGAACCAAAGGTCAAGAGGGCAGGTTTGGATTATTGTAGCTTGTCTCTGTATCTCTACTCGGGCTCATGAAGTAGCTCTAATATCAGCTTAGTGCAGGGAAATCATTATACTAAGCCAAGGATAATTCAGGGACTCAAGCCTGTGCTATCATGGGTGGATCTAGCAACAGGGGTTCGTTAAGAAATGCTAATTTTAACCCTAAAACACAAAGGTGGGGTGGCTCGGGAGTCCCTCTGATAAGCAGAGGAGGGTTGAAGGGTATATGGGTAACTTCAGGCTTCTGCTGACATCCCGGCTTGACTGCTGCGATTCAGGAAGCCATGCGTCTGTTGGATCCAGCATCAGAGTGAGCTCACTCTCATTCACAGGCAGAGAGTCTAATCCTAAACAAGAGACGAGCTCCAGTGCGCAGGCTTGCAGGCTTGCAGGCTTGCAGGCATGCTTGCAGTCGGAGCGAAGCAGCGACATATGGTGAAAAATGCGTGGCACAGACAAGAGCACAGTTTGCTAACCACGCAAGGGAAATTAGTGAAGCTGTCGCTGTTCTTATCGGCCACTTTGGACGCCTCTTCATTTCTCCCTTTATTTCATAACAGAGCAGCAATCTGCTAGGAGTGGAGAAGCAGAGGCAACACTGGAGACAAGGGTTACTGGTGAGTTTTCAAATGAGTTCAGGTGATTCCTCTGGATGAACAGTATGTGCAAGTACACATGTGAGCACCGACACAGCTCATAAATACATATGAAACAGACAAAGCAGAAGCGGGAGCACAGGGGAGAGAGGAAGGGGAGGGGAGCAATAACAAGGGGGTTCATTTCTGGTTGGCGCCATGAATGGGGGAAATGGGGGAGGATGGCGAGGAAGTGAAGAGGGGTCAGCGGGGCCGGACAGTCAATATCTCCCCGTGGGGCACGTCTGCATAAAGGGGGTCACATCCCGGCGAGTGTAACAGTGCGTGCACACAGACACGAGAGCAGACACAAAGATGACGGGTGACTCGGGAGCTGCTCTTTGTGTGATCCGTGCTTTCCGCGAGCAGACTGGTGTCATGGTTAATAAGCCGCTGGAGGCGCAGCACAGCGGAGCTGCTTCCTCTGTCATCTCCATCGCTGGATGTGTGGCAGCTTTCCTCGCTTTCACTAAAAGGCGTTGCCATAATGAGAGTATCCACAGAGTACTTAGAGGAAAAATTAATTTTTTTGCACATTAAGCCTTATAATTAGGATATTTCCGATCACATATGATGTTCTACAGCATTATCATGACAACCGGTGCAATCCTGAGAGCTGGAGCTCGTTGCTGACATCAGTGCTAGCTGAAAACAACGAAGCAGCATGTGCACTAAGACGACCCATCAAAAAATACAATAAACACTTGTTTGAAAAATGAGAAACTCATCGAATGTTAAGTGGTGTCCTCTCATGTTCCGGCACTAAAACATGAATATGTGACACGAAAATGGCTGTGTGTTTGTTTCGTAAAGCAGCTGAAAGAGCTGCTTTCTGGGTTATGAATCTGTGTTTAGCTTTGCACTTTTTTTCAATAACTAATAAGTGAAGCGTTTACTGTTCAAGGCTCTGATACTTGGAATAAAGTTTATTAAAATGTAAGATATCCGGCCTCCATTACATACCTTTGCCACAAGTATTTGATGAACATATCAGTAACACTTAACTTTAAGCATCCATCTATAATGCATTATGAACATACTTACAATGCGTCATAATGCGCCTGTAGTGCTGTATAACCATAGTTATAAGCAAGGTTAGGGTTAACCCTAACCATAACCCTGACTCTAATCACATATATGTTCATAATGTGTATTATGTTCATAATATGTTATAATGCATATATATTTATATTTCCCCAGCATCTCAATGAATTGAAAAAGACCCATTTCAGCCACTCACAAATTTCAAAGGTTAAATAGAATTGGTTTCCTTTGGCCGACGGCGTTGTACTACTCTGATTGAGACTGCAAACTCATACAAATGCACTGAAAACTCCTGGAACGCGAAGCAGCATTATCAGTCTCAGGCCTTTCTTCACACTCAGCTTCAGACGGAGCCATCTTTTGTCAGCTCGCAGCAGGCGGCATAAACAAGACACAGAAGTGGCCTGTGGCTCGTGGGCTGCCTGATCTTTAGTGTGCTTTAGCTCCAACAGCCAGCACGAAATATGGAAATAAGGGAAGTCATGAAGCCGAACCGTGTCATGTTTGCAGAAATCACGAACTGAATGTATCATCAGAGGCCAATGATAAGTGAATGCCTCATACGACTGAGGTACTGTAAAAAAAAAAAAAAAGCACCTACTGTCTGAGAGGCAGAGCAGCATGAAAATTCCCTCTGGCAGGGCGGGGGGTGTGGCTGGCTGGGTGGGTGGGGGATTTGCTTAATTATGCATAAGATCTGACAATGAATTCCAAATCCTTTAAGTCTCCTGGGCTTCTGGTAAATGGGAATAGTCTTTTAATATTGCTGCCGGGGTTGTTTTCCGTCTACAGGAGGCTGCATTCCCTCGTTTCACATGCTCTTTTATATTTCAAATGAAAAAAAACAAAAACAATTACAATCTCTGAATGGTGTCCTCTCATTAAAATAACAGAGAGGATGTGCTGTCATTCATCCATTAACAGGCTTTACCGACGGGGTCTTTTTTTCAAGGCAGGGTCGTGACGCTGGTCTATTTCCCCAAACAGCTCAGGCTTTGTAATGAAGCCTACAGCGCAGCGTTTCATTTAAAAAAAAAACAAACAAACAAAAAAAAACCTTTTCATCTTTTGGGAAGGATCAAATAGTCAAGAGCATCAAAATTGAGCAAGCTAGCTTCAGATGTTCTGTATGCAGGCTTAATGAGAGATTTCCCACGACGAGGCTGAAGCGAACTCACAGTGATACTGGGGGAGAGCATGTAACTCTGTTATGTGAAGAGGCAGGTTAAGACTTGTATGATGTGATGACAGCTACAGTAGACCCCTCACTTCTACCTCAGTGTACTTGTTGCTGCCGGCCTCTGGTCTAGCACAAGCAGCGGGCATGTTCTGACAATTTAGCATCACCAGAAGACCAAAGTCTTTGCCACCTCAGGAAACGAGGTTAAGGTCGCAATCACGCTCGTGCTGCGAGGCTGTAATCGCAATAATGAAACTGTTGTTTTAACACTTTGCCACGATTGTTCCTTCATGATGACAGTTCATTCATTTTGCCCTGTTCACCTTGAATGATGGATCACTGACAGGAAGTAAGGTGGGATTAATGTAATCTGCACTTTGTCTCTGTGTGAGATGAAAACCCGACAGATGAACGTGCAGCCTTGAGTGAAAACAAACAAAAGATTCCTTTGTCTTGTTTGGTAAATCATGACCTAAGATAACAGGGTTTTGTCTAACCTTTTTAAAAAAAAGTTATTCACATGAAATGACAAGACTTTAACCTTTTGTGTGGGTTTACTTTCACTTTTATAAATTAAGTCTATCGAAGGCAGTTTATTTTTGGTGACAGGCAAAAATTCCATCGTAAACATTCAGCATTTTGTAATTCAGGTGCTCTGACAGACCACTAGACTTCTGCACTTCTCGTTCAGCTCTGTATTCAGATCGTGACGGGACTTTCAGCCAATCACAGGAATTTCAGAGAGTGCGTGCACCTATTGGCTGCTCCACGCTGTACTTCTTAGCAACAGGCAACACCGCTACAAGCCGAATGGCGGTAAAAACAAGTGACGTGCTGTACTTAAAACTGGCCTCTGGCGACTTGACAAGCTGAGCTACAGTCGACACCGTCAGACAGCTTGAGTCAAGCTGAAATGGACCAGTTTACTCCGCTGCAACTTTCCCTGCAACCGTTTGGTTTCGTTGTGAATCTGTGGCATAAACTAGAGAGAGCTACAACAAATGAAATAAAATGTGAGCCAGAGTGGAAACAGGGTGGGGAGGTTACAGCAGAGTCGCTTCCTAAAAAAGGAAAGGCTCTGTCTCCTCAGTCGACCCTGTAAGGCTGGACTTTATGAAGCCAATCAGTGCTCGAGTTGTAAGATGATGCTGCTACTGAGAATGAGTGTGTAAATAAATTACATTTACTAATGAAAATGTTAATGATTACAAAGGGGGTTACATCTGAATTTTTTCTGTAATAATCTTGGACTATATGTTGAATAATAATATTTGTTTTGTTTGTTGGCATGTTTGATGCACACTATGCCTTCTTTTGCCATTTCCAGTCAAGGCTGCTTAGTAAAGTTTGATGCTATTTTGATACTTTTGATTGGTTCTCTTGTTTGAATTTGCGTCGCCCCACATCTGCCATTAACACTGCCTGGTTTAAACATTTTTAAAATGGTGGAAAATATGTTATGAATTTAATAAATTAATCAAAAAGTAATACAATGTAATAAATTACATTACTTTGATAAAATAGGGTTATTACATTTTAAATAGGGTAACTAGTAATCTGTAACCTATTACATTTCCTAAGTACCCCTCCCAACTCTAGTCAAAGTTTATATTTACCTAGTTTGCTAATGCTAACTTTTGCTAGAAAGGTTCCCTGATTCAGACCTGAATATCAGATCTGTAAAAATCACTGATTCCATCTAAAGTCTCACAGTGCATGACAACTTCCAACAGAAAGAATAATGTCCCATTTTTTGTTTTGTTTTGTTTTTTTTTCTGTTTTTTTTTCCAAACACAAGCAGACAGTAACACACTTCAGACACCATTTTTGGTTTACATTCTTGTTCGTCTGCTCCTGCCACGTCCTGCTCCAGGACATCTCACAGGTCATGAAAGATGAAAAACTACGACTGTTCTGCTATTTTACATTGGAACGATGGCACACATGGGCATGCAAGTTCCATTCCTACTCTATAATTACCTGATCTGACTCAGTGACCATCTTCACAGAGAAATATTGCATAGTCTGAACCTGGTATTACCGTGAATAGTTGAGAGATTACAGCATTCAGGGCCGAGATCCATTTTGCAAGAATTGAAAACAAACTACAATAAATACAACAGATAAATGAGCCTATAACTGGCTCGTCACCGCAACTGTTAGTGATCTGATGCCACATCTACCAACTGGGTCTGTGCCCGAGACTCAAAATAATGGAGATTATGTATCAAAGAGGAGGTCAAGTTGGAGCTGCTCACTGCTGAGCATTTTAGCGATCCGATGCTAACGTTGCCATGCCTCTAACTGGTCTAGTCTCGTTTTACATCCTGTATCTCTGCAGACAAACAGTAAAAATAATGATTATATTTCAAACTGATGCACTGACAGTGATGCGTGAAATGCAGAGGTGAGTGGGGATCATTAAAAAGGCCCACAGCTCGATAGGCTCCTGAATGTGTCCATTGTACGGGACATGTCCCTCACAGTTTAAGAGTTTCCACAGACTTCCTCTGCAGGTCCTGAGTGAACAACAGGTGCCAGACTGCAGGGAGATATCATCCTGTTTTTCTTGCATTTGCATAAGCAGACATCAAACGTTTGAAACGTTGTGTGTGCGTGTGTGCACTCGAGTGGCTGGATGAACAGGCTGTACCGAGGCAAAAATCGGAGTAGTGCAAACAAACTTGCACTTGACCGATTACGACCTCGTTCCAAAGGGTTTTTCCATTCAACAGCAGTACAGTAAAAGAAAAAAAAAAAACGCCTGCTCGTTGACAAAGAGTGGTCATAAATCTCTGTCTTCTTGTTTTAAAGCATCTGTCTCATTTGATCACACAGGGAACAATTGATGTAGTTCATTAGACAGGAAGTACGTGTGTGCCTACAGGGAGTGAAATGTACGACTGTGTCTGTGCCTGCGTGAGTGCATGTGATCCTCATGTCAGCCTGGTGGATGTTTTCCTTCATCTCAATGCTCTTTATGTAATTACTACAGGGTTGGGGGTGGGTGGGGGACTTTGGCTCCTGCGTCACCGGCCACCAATTGTAGCATAATCCAGCCCTGCTTGTTCTGTCCAGATTATCAACGTCTATTCCCTAATCTTATTCGCCAAACGCTGTGATGACATTCCATCTGGGGCCATCAAACAACGCGGGTGAAGCAATGACAAGACAGGATAGACCGGTCAAACCACTACTAGCACTGCTGCTAACCCTCCAAGCATTTCCCTTATCCTGTCTCAACAAATCCATCTGCTGTGGGAAAACAGCACAGAAAAAAAAGAGAAGTACACCCAGAACGGTTTACAAGCTGCAACCCCGCTTCCAAAACAGCTTGGATGCTGTGTGAAACAGACCAAACACAGAATGCAATCGTTTGCAAACAAACTCTGTTTACTGACAACAGTTTTATGAAGTGTTCGTGAGCCCGTGTAGTTGGAAGCTTTACGCAATCATGCGTTCACAAATCTCACCTCATCTTTGGAAAAGTTTTCCCAGGATGCTCCTTTTATTCCCAAATATGATACTCTCACCTGTTACCAATGTACCTGTTTACCTGTGGAATGTTCCAAACAGGTGTTTTTGGAGAAATCCACAACTTTCCTGGTGTTTTGCTGCTCCTGTCCCAACTTGTTTGAAATGTGCTGCAGGCATTAACAACAAAATTCAGTTGTTGTGAGGTAAAACCAGTGGTGCAGTGGTGCCTGGAGAAGTGGGTATACTATTAATTTATGCCCAAATTTTTTTATTGGCCTGTCCTGCAAAGGATGAGCGCCCTTTTTTAAAATTGACGTGTTATGAACAGTTGCATGTATGACTACATATTACAGTCTACGTGCATATTTAGTTCATACAAGATGGGACAGTTGTAGGCTTATTTGCACGTTGTCACTCAACTTCTGCCGCTTAACTTCAGGGAGTGAGGAGGACCACTGAGAATATTTAAAGCATCCACCTGTAATGCATTACGAACATTGTTATAAGGCATTATAATGCACCTATAGGGCTGCATAGTCATAGTTATAAGAAAGGTTAGGGTTAACCCTAACCCTAACCACATGTAATGCTTTATAAGTGTGTTCATAATGTGTCATATATGTTTATAATGTGTTATAATGCATTATAGAGACAGGCTTCATAGGAAGTGTTACCAAAGTCGTACGAGCCACAAGAGAGATGCAGGCTTTACAATCAATACTGGCCCACAGTCAGACGATAGTGTGAGACAATTACATAATCAGGCATTTTGAGTGAACTGTACCTTATTCCTTAGTCCACCCACACATGAAAAAAACCATTGCAAGTAGCCCGTGGGACAGTAGTTTCTTTGTATATAGTTTTTTGGAATGGCTGATTTGCAACAGATGGGATCAGAGGGGATTTAGAAATGGGTATGCTCAATGCAGACTAGAAACAAATGGGTATACCCAGTAGACCTGTGTATACCCTGCACTACACCACTGGGTAAAACTTTAAATCTATTGTCTTTGTACTGTTTTTTTTTTTTAAATGGCAGGAGATCATCGCATTCTGTTTCATTTGTTTTAAGCAGCATCCTCACTATATGGACTTGGGTGGTACTGAGTGCACTTGGTCTACAAGCTAGTCTCACAGTTTGATTAACTAACTGAACACTCATAATGCCACCCAACAGGTGGGCTGGTTCCTGGTTCTGAGCAAACATGGACTTCAGTTGAACATTGTCTTGTTTCCCTTCTCCTTCAGTAAACATGAATAAGGGGAAATGGCTCCTGGGATATGTTTGCTCACCAGTGCGGCCCCCGCACAGGTTTCAGCGACCGTCCATCCACACTTCCCATTTACTCAACCATACAGTGATCATTACAAAGAGTTAAGCTAAAGTAACACAGCAGAGTGTGTCATAAACCTCCTGGCATTTCACCTCTTTTGTATTGTAAGTACACACCGAATCAAACTGTGAGCTGCTGAGAGCCAGGAAGCTCCCCCGTGTTTGGAGGTCTGAAGGTAAACACACGCCTCCGATGGCAGAACTCTGCTGAGTCCTGGATAAAGTGCGTGTAACGACACTCCCCCCCCCCGCGCGCTCCTGTCTCAGACAGACACAGGGATGGGGAGGTGGTGAAGTCAATATTTACCGCTACACACACACACCAACGCACACACGCAGCCCGGCCGTTGCCATGGAGGCGATTCCAAGCATTCCACAAACCAACAAACTGCGCAGATGTAGGATGGTTGCACACAGAGTTTTCTGGGCCAAAACACTCAGAGAACGCTGCATGCCTATCTGATGAAGAAAAAGGCGAGATTAGCAGAGGCTCCGTCTCTCTAAATTATGCGGGATGTCTGTCACTTCCTGAAAGCATTTGAGAGAGAAACGAAGAGCTGGGGAGGAGGGGGCGAATGCACATAGAGAAAGAGATTGAAGGTGAGATCTCCTGGAGAAATTCTTTCCATTGTGATGTTTTTTTGGGATACCACAGGAAGATTCTTATAAAAACACCATGTTTACCCATTTCCCTGGCCTCTCAGGAGCCTGCACTGCTTTGGCCTCTGTAATAGGATCAGAGGCTGTGAGTTCTTATCCCTTTCACTGTGTGCTTATGTGTGTGTGTGTGTGTGTGTGT
>JAQLOL010000002.1:26086038-26097600 GCA_029783665.1 Naso thynnoides | reverse complement strand
AACAAACCTATGTGTCTGAGATAAAAGAACACTACAATATAAGTAAAGTATAGACACTATGAACCTCTTTGGATTCAGGGTTCACTGCTCTCATGAATTATAGCTTCCAACAAGGAACGCAGGATTTTTTGTTTTTTTACAGAATGTAGACGGAGCAAATGGTTTGTTTTTAGCAGATTTTTAAAGAAGACATGAGGAATAAAGCAGATTTGATGAAAAGTCACAGTTTTAAGTTAGATTTATGCTTAAATTTTGGTACTTGTCTGCCATCACACATGAGACATTCAACGACCATCGGAAACTTGAAAATCTGACAATTTAAACAGTTTTTAAGTTTCTGGCTACGACAAGTACTGTATTTATGGTAATAATTTTTTAAAAAAGGCGTTTTTCAGGCCTACCAGCGGGCCCTAGGATTCTGAATCTGTTTTAGTCTGTCTGTCCTCTTAATTCTGTCCCCTTGATTCTATGAGTTGATGCTCTGATTTTTTTGTCTTTTAATTGTTTGCATGTATGTTGTTTGAAGCACTTTCTTGCTGATATATTTGCCAGGTCTCCTGAGAAAAGAAATGCTGTGACTAAAAATGTGAAATGTGACTAAAGCCGTTATATAGAAGTTTAATAAAATTAAAAAAAAAAAAAAAAAAGTAAAACATTTCCACAACTTTCAAAATAAGAAAAGGGAAAATAGTTTTTCATTATAGACAAAGCAAAATGAATAATGCCCCGCCATGTGGGCCACAAAACCATGACAGCTTTTACCTCCAAACTTATCAAACATTCACGCTGTTGTTTGTTTGCTTTTGGACAGGCGGATGTTTTTCTTAGATGCAGTAATGACGCTGATTCAATGCGTGGCAGCGAAGGATCAAAGCATCACTCAGAGACTCAGAGGCTTTGAATGCAGTCCATATCAGTTAAAAACATTATGAAACACACTCCCACAGTGAGGGAGCTGATTTGAGGAGCCCCTCACAAGCACCTGAAAACTCGAGTGAACCTGTTCTCACTCAGAGATGAGAACACTCACACACTTTTAATGCAACACTTTGTTATGTGCTGCAGGGAGTCAGAACCAGCAGAGCTGTTAGTATGAGATTGCTGGCACTTTTAATTAGACGACTGAATGCAGAGGCACTGAGAATACTGAAGCGTGAATAAAAACCAGTGTGTCAGTTCAGATACAATACTGTAACTTCATCAGATCAGGTTTAGTCTTTGTATTTCTTTTATTACATTTTATTACGTCCCTTTGATTTTTTTAAGCAACTCTGGTTGTGATTACTTTAATCTGGTGATTGATGTTTTTTTATTAGTCCCACATTTAACTGTTTAATGTAACAGAGCTCAAAAAACCTGTTCGACCAGTTGTTTCAGCAGAATGAAATGTGCTCAGCGCTTACTTTCTAATTTACTGTCACACATATGGCATCTGTACAGGGCGTGATTGATAAGTTTATGGCCTTAAGGAGAAGGAGATGAGTTGGAAAGTTCTCCTTACATGCATTTGCAGTTCAACTTTTTAAGTGATTATGCGGAAATTTTGAAGCTAATAGCTTTCGTGGTATTTCTGTTTTGGGTAATTAAAGTTTGCAAGCTTGAGAAAATTAATAATATCAACTGTCATGGCGGAGCCATTAAGAGAAGCCAGTTTGATCTCGTCCAACAGACTTAGTCACCTGATTTGGCTTCTTCTGACTACAACCTCTTCCCAAAGATTAAGAATGAGTCCTATTGCCATTTTTCCTACGACCTGACCAATATGAGATTTTTGTGGCTGATGCCAATATCGATATGAGGGAGCAAGAAAATTTGATTTATCGGCTAAATGTGGTTATCAAATACTTGTGACAGAGATAAGTAATGGAGACAGGAAATTTTACATTTTAACGAACTGTATTCCAAACTTCAGCGCACTGAACTGTAAACACTTCGCTTATTAGTTACTGATTAACGGACCGCCCTCTGCTGGACAAACTACATAGAATCACCTATTTAAATCACTGGTCCAAGCATTTTTCCCAGCCCAACACCGGTAAACTGATATATTGGTCTGACACTAATTTTTATCGTGATGATGAACTCATCCTGACTGGTGACCATGTTCTAGAGGTCCAAGACTTTGAATTCTAATAAGATGGGATCCGCATGTTTCATAACTGCTGGGCTATTTGTGTAAATGAAGGAGGACTATGCTGAAAAGTGAAAAGCTGGGTTTTCTTAAAAGGCCATGAACTTAACAAAACAAGAACCAGTGAAAGTAAATCATCTGAAAAGCACTGAAACATTTGAGGGCACAGTTTCTCGTCTTCGCCATCTAAAACAGAAACTTCATCAAATGCACCGTAAAGAAAAGAGTGCATTCATTAAAAACCTGTTTGCACTTCACTCTGTAATGAAATTATGTTTGTGGATCAAATATTCCACTTTCCTTTGATTTGAGTAAAGAGGCCAGTGTCATAATTATGACTGGATTGAAGTGAGACATGATAATGAAGCACTGCATGAAGCACACTGAGGCGTTTTCAAATAATTTTTTCCAATCTGGAAAAACAAATGGCTCCCTCAGCAGTTACGCTTTTCTCGCTGCAGGGAGGTTTGATGGCTGAGAAGTGCTTTCATTACAACAACTTTTAATGACTGCTTTTCAAACTAATGTGTCAATTTAAGTCAATTTGGCTAGTAATTACAGCTCAATTCAAATCTGTGGAGGGACTCAAAGTCACTGCAGTGTTGATTCAAATGTTGACTGGATATACTTTGTTGTCTCTTGCAGTTTGACTGCAAACATGAAAGACAAATTCCCAACAGATACTGAAGTGTCTTCCTTTCATTTTTCCTCACTGATATGAAAACACATCATGGTATCTTAGTATGGTAACACGTAACACTTTGTTAATGTTGTAAAAGTTCATTTTACAACATTAAACCTGTCTAAATACTTTTTTTTTTTTGCCAAACAACAGATGCATGACATGGCTTTTTTTCCAGCTGATACTGAATACTCATAATAACAATCTTCTCATTGCGAATACCAAGAAGATGACCAATGATTTACATTTTGAATTTTTAAAAGAAGTTCAGTTTTAACCTGTAGTTTATGCACACCTGGAGGTAAGAAAGGCTAAAAAACTATTGAGAAAAGTTGGTTGTTTTAATGATCTAGAGTTAGGACTGAACTAAATCATCCATCACTATGACAACAAAACTAAAAAGTTCTGTCTTCTAACATTCATGGATTTTTCGCCAAAAATGTAAAAAAAAAAAGAAAGAAAGAAAAAAAAAGTTTAGGCTATTATAGGGAATGTGGCCTAAAATTTCATGGAATTAGAATTAAATGTTTTGACATAATCTGTCAGTAATGTCAATATATCAAATACTCAATATATAAATAAAGTGTCTGAAAGAAAGTAAAGCCTGCAACTGGTTAGTCTACAGGTAAAAAACAATGACAAAAAACATATCCTGTAGTAACTGTTACAATGAAAATGTTTTGGGGGACAGCAGCACTTTTATTCCATGAGGTCCCGCTTTGCTTCGTATGATTGGCTCTAGTAATGGGTTCTACCTTCATTATCCGAAAAAGTTAAAATAATCAAAATTTTCTGTTATCGGGCAGTAACTTATTAGAAACAGAAATTATCATACAACTTTAGTCTGACCTTCCTGTTAATTTTAGTGAGAAAATTTTGAGGCTAAATTACAAAAGATTAGTGAGAACAAAAACAGTTGTTCAAGCAGAGAGTCAAAGTCATGTGTTTGACTCCTTCAAGCACTACGACATCCTGTGTGTGGACACTTTGTCCTTCTTTATATGTCTTCTGACTTAAGTTGAAGTTTTCTGCCAAGAAGCCTTAAGGCAAACTCAATGTGTGATGCACAGTCCCCCGTAGTTGAGATAAGTATTGAAACGAAAGTCTAAACATTATTCTGAAAAAAGAATGCAAAACTCTGTGTACCGCCTGCAAAACGTTTTTTTTTTTTTAACCTTTTAAAGCAACTAAGAAAGATAATCCAGGTAAAACCTGTTTTCATCTGTTCAGCAGGAGAGAAAACAGTTCAGATCAGACTTAGAAAATGGTTCATCAGGTTTACTGTCAGACTCACCGCCTCCTCCTCCTCCCTCATGGCAGGCATGGTGCTGATGGAGAGGTTGATAGCAGTGATTGTGACAAACAACACTGACAAGCAGGCAAAGATCTTCCCAGGCAGGCCTGAGTGAGGCCTCTCCACCATGTCTCTCAGCTTGCTCATGCACCGGTTGAGTCTGGACTCTGCCGTTTGTGCCCTTTGGCCACTGTCTGAATCCAACAGATCCTCCAGGAGTTCCTCCTCCTCCTCAGCCCTCTCCATCGCTTCAAACTCATCCATGCGCTGCAGCAGACGCCGGCGACAGCACCACTCCAGGCTCTCCTCAGGGACCCCCCAGTAGAGCAGCTCCTCCCTAAAGGAGAGCGCGCACATCTCCCTGAGGGAGCGTAGCTTGCCCGCCCGCAGGTAGGTCAGGATGGTACGGAAGGCACAGGGGCTACGGTCGAAGAAGAACTCGTTGTGCGTGACATCATAGTCGTCACAGATACCCATGATCTCGTCAAAACTGCTGCAGAGGTGCAGCTGGCCCAAACGAGACAGGGGGAAGTCCTCTAACGTGGTCCACGGCAGCTGGTAACGCAGGCCGCCCACATTGATGATGGCGTAGAGTTTACGAGCGCTGGACAGCAGTGTGTCGTCATGGATGCTGCTGAGCTCAGGGGCTCGCTGCGCCCTCTTGTAGAAGGCTCCCTTCTGAGCCTCCTCCTCTTGCAGGGGAGGTGCGTTGAGAGAGTTGTCAGAGGTGCAGCTCAGAGCACTGTAGTCATAGTCGGAGCCATCACCCGCCAAAAGGGTCATGTTTACTGTCTGCTCACATCCCTGGGCTCAGTCCGTGACCATCACACTGTCACCTGCTGATGAACAAAAGAGAGAGAACAGATTAGTCTAAAATATCAAAAAGGTTTTTTAGCAGGGCCAGACCACATCGGTTTGCTGATACTATTAATAATAATTATTAATAGGTTTGCCTATTGCAGGTATATCGGTATCAGTGTATATGTTCTGCAAGGTGTGGCACATGGCCTTTGTCAGATGGCAATGGTCCAAGCGCCATTTTGGGGGTACAACGATGTAAACAACACAATGCAAGTCATTTCACTTAATTACAACCGTACTGAAAACTGTCCCTACATTATATGAAACTATAGCTCGACATGAACAGATCAACAGTAGAACATCACACCATTAAAACCACACGATGGATGTAGTTCTATTTACTTATTCTTCTTCACTCATTTGAACGTGAGGTGATTTCTGTATCATAACAATGTAACATGCCTGACTGATTTATGTTCATGTTCAAAAATAAACAAAACAGACGAACCACAATCTTGTTTCGAGGCTGATAAGGAGTTTGTTGTGGCTTTTAATTGAAACAATATAATGTTAATTATCAAGGTACTGAGGGGCGAATGGCGAACAAGTTTCGGACACATGCACAGATAGAAAACAATGTCGAGTTCACTTAACTTTACATTCAAAGATACATTATTTGCTGTTGTTTTCCATGCTCACCCTCTCAGCATAGGGACACACAGATAACACTTTAATGCAGAAAAAAACACACACCGACACCATTGATCACACACCAACAATGTCAAAAACTTTTTGCCGCAGTTCACACACCTGCTGCTCTTTAACGTTACCTGTGACCTGACGTATAACTTCCATGAACGAAGCTCCACCTGGTGTGTGATATGCGCTGCATATGCTTACATTCAAAAGCAAATACCCAATTAAAAAGCAAGAAAAAGAAAAAGAAAAGCTCCGACAGAGTTTAAGGATAGCAGCCAATTTCTGCTGATGAAGGACTGCCCTGTACCTGTGACATGTGCAATGACAATAAAGTTGAATTTAATCTAATCTCCAGTTTCTTGATAACTCAAAACAACTTAAAAAAAACGCTCTTCTGTGAGAGAGAGTGCAGCTGCTGTCTGTTGTTTACCTCCACTATACAACCAAATTGGCGTGTCAACGAAAAAAGACACGTGACTGACAAAGACCGATATTAAACTTTTTTTTAAAGTCTAGAAAAAATGCTTCAACTAGTGATTTGAAACAATGTAATCACGTAGTTTGTCCAGCAGAGAGCAGTCTGAGACACAGCCACTAGGCGAGGCATCGCACATGTGCTGCTCATGCATCCGGTGCGTCCCAGGTGTAACAAGTGATGAGTTTACTGTTCGGTGCACTGATGTTTAGAATAAAGTTTGTTAAAATGTAAGACATTCTGCCTTCATTACATGTCTCTACCACAAATATTTGATTAATGTATTCAGGTGATATTATATGTATATCAGATATATAGTATATCAGATGACAGAATTTTCTTACTTGCAAGTATTGGTGTTGATATTTGAATAATAACTGAATTTAAATATATAAGGTAAACCAATACTGCATGTGTGCACTGGTACTTTAGGAAAGCACACTTACACATTTACTTCAGTAAAGCTGATAAATATCGGCTGATACATCAGCCGATATTATAAAGATATATGAAATATCGGCTGAATGTTGTCATCAAATACTTGTGGCAAAGATGTGCAATGGATGCAGGATATCTTACAAACTTTATTCCAAACATCAGTCCTGAACAGTAAACACATCACTAATCAGTTATCAAATAACAGACCGCCCTCTATTGGACAACTACATTACACCATTCAAAATTGCAAGTCAAAGTATTTTTCTGACCTTAAAAAAAAAAAAAAAGGTTTTAATATCGGCACACATCAGGGAAGACATACACTGATATTGATATATCTGTGATAGGCCAATATCGATCAATAACATCAGCAAACCAATATATCAGTCTGGCCCAACAAAAAATGAAGAGTTAAAAAGTAAAGAAAATGTATTTATTTCATCATAAAAGTAAAGCATAGCCCTCATCACATTAACTGAGTAATGCTTAGTGTTTCAATATTTCAAAGAGAACATACATAGAAATTTGTATGTCTCCTTTGCAAGAGACACACACAGCTGAGCTGAACACATCAGAATAGCAAAACCAATACAACCCATTTTTGATGTGACCCTCACTTTGGGAGATACTGAACTAGGGATTTGGATGGAGGCTAGCTGTGGAGGAATAATGTTTCATGCTGTGTCCTGTCATATTAAGCTGTCTATCATCCAGCTAAGAAAATTTAGTGGACTATACTTACCTGGGCACCTGTAGGCTGTGTGACTACCAGCTTGCTACCATTTTTGCATTAAGTATTTAGTGGATCATATTTATTTTTTTATACTGTATTTTACAAAGTTTAATGATAAGAAATAAGGCTTGTGGCTTTGAGGAGCATCCATTAGTAATTTAATGTAAGACGTTAGCTTATCACTGTGGGAGTTAAGTTGTAGCAATGCTGAAATTGTTTCTTTAACATTATGACCTGAGACTTCACCACAAAAACATCTACAGTGGTTTCTTTTAACACAAGATTGAGTTATACCACAATGCAGCATTACTGCAGCAGGAGGCATGGAGATCATTTGCATTTTAATTTTAATGGCCACTCATTGCTGTGAGGAGGCACAGCCCGATGCAAGCAATTTCTGCTGGCAGAACAACCCACACACTGAGGAAATGTAATGAAAACATGAAAACTGCCTAAAATGTTCCAACACAAAGACGATTTCTGACATTGTTAAGAAACAACACGGAAACCAATAAGCAAAACTTCATTATGAGAACAAAAGCCTCTGTGAAAACTTTTTTCTTAACTCGTATTTTCTTAAACCTTAGAAGAAACTTTGCTCAACTCTGCTGGATCATTTTGGACTTGCATGAATAACTTCAACAATCTGTGCATATTTTGTCTATCATTGAAAGAATCTGTTCAGAGTCATCTGTCTATCAGCCACATCATGGAAGAGCTGGGAAACACTTGTTTTTATCGGCCACTGAGTAAAATTTAGGGGGATCCATTTTTAAAATATGGCAACAGTGAAATATACTCTTTTCACTGGTCTATAATATCCTGAAAATTACATTTGTTGTGTTTTCGTTGCCTTTGAACGAGCCTTTTATATCTACAGAGGGAGCAGGACTTTTTCCTCAGAGTCAAACGTGTCACGCTGTCATGTTTCTACAGAGTGTTTCTACCCTAACCCAGAATGGACAAACCACACACTGACCGTAAAAAGGGCCTTTCCCGCTTGTTGTGCATTTTGCACCCACCGTAGATCCTCATGCGTGGAAGGGAAGATAGAGTGGAGGGATTTTTGATTGGGTGCAATCTGCAACTTTACCACTAGTTGCCACTAACTACTACACACAGGAACTTTAAATTTAGCTTTTTAAATTTTTATATTTACTAATTTTATCTTAATGCACATGATTAAAAATGTTATTGTCTATTATACGCAGAATATTGTTAGAGGAAAAGTTGCTTATCTTAATTTTTAGCCACGATCAGCAGCTCTATTGGTCGCTCTGCTGGTTGGTTGGTTGGTTGACAAAAATTCCCCACTCTTTGGTGGCCACAGAGTTTGCTCTAGGAGGCTGAAATTTGGCATGGAGGTCAAGTTTGTGTGTGTGTGTGCATGAAGGTGTGATGTGTTCATGCCAATTGGCTAAAAAGGGGTGTGCGATGGGAGTGGCCTATAGCAAAAAGGCGCATAGCTACAAAATGGATTTACAGACTTGTACAAGAGTAGGTGGAAAGGTTGGTCATGAGCCAAAGGACAGCTGATTAACTGTTCGGGCCAACTAACTAAAAGGGGGCTTGGCAGTGGGAGTGGCCTGTAATAAAAAGGCGCATAACTTCTTGAAGGATTCATTTAACATGGCAAACTTTGTAGAAAAACACACTCACACACACACACACACACACACACACACGCACGTCCCTCCTCTGCACTTTAGCCCTGCCTCCTTCCATAACTCATCAATGGTTTGCTGTAGACTGTAGACTCTCGGAGCCATCATTGCGGGCAGTAGTTTTTTCTTCACTTCCTTTCTTTTAAATTTTACGGTAAAGGAAGGATTTAACACGATGATGCCTGTTACATCTTGATAACGTGATGCCGGAGACGACTGTAACATTTTTAGCTGCTGGTCACAGCTATTGTAAATTTATGTTTGTTTCTATCATGTTTGCTGAGTTTGCTGCTTCATTTGGAAAACAGTCATCGTGCATATGAAATTGTGCATGCGTAACCTATAAGTCATGAAATGAACTCCGGTCTCCATATTAACACACAGACATAAAGAACTGCTGAACTTCTTTTACCCTTGACAGAGAAACAATTAAGTGCACTTATCAAAATGTCAAACTCTTTCTTATGTTGGAATTAACATAACAAAGACAGGCACAGGCTGACAAAAGATATGACACTGCTAAAATTATAACTAGCATGAGAACTGCAAACATTTTTGGACTTTGAGCCAAAAGCAAAGGCGTTATATAGCAGTAGAAAACTTGTTCCTTATGATTACACAATTACGTGTCAAACGCATGAGCGCACAACAAACCAACAAGCTTTATCCACAAATTGCATCACTAAAAAATGCCTGTGGTGTAATCTCAGCAGTATGAATGTGTCATTTACAGTACGCGTCGTTAAACATGATCACTGATCTAGACACATCAGGCATCGGGGGATAACAAACATCTGTTACCCACAGCAGCTTGGGAGTCATGAATAATAGCCTGATGTTACACGAGCTGCTGTTAGATAAGTCACTGATGTAACAACTTTGTGCAGCTCCCGAAGACGCTAAATTAAAACACTGAAATAATCTGAGTGTTGTTTACTTCTTTACATCTCTCTCAATTGATAAACTTAGTGGCACACTGTGAGACAGGTTACTCTGAGTGCAAACAACAATGACACCGATATTTCCAGTTCGCCCTCATCTTGGAGCCAAACTAGATAGACTTATGAATCAAATCATAGAGAAAGAAAGAAGAGTATTTAAAAGCAGGAGGGGGAATTAAAGGAAGATGTTTACTGGATATCACCACCAGTGCAGTCAGGACCTTGTGGCCTGTGTCCAAACTAATTTAATCAATTACAGTAATTTCAGGGGCGGCAGGTTAGCCAGGCAGGAATTAAAATGTCAATTCCTGGATTTGCTGCTCCACCAATGCAGGTCAGGAAGGAGGAATTGGCTTCTAAAACGGGGAAGCGAATGTGTCACTGAACGGTTATTAGGCACCTGCACTGTCAGCCTCTGTGAGCCACTGATTACAGTCAGCACCGTCCTCCACCCATGAAATTAAAGCGAGGCCACGCTGAGCTCTTCTCTCCAACACTCTGCTTCTGGTTTAACCAGCACTACTACTGTGTATGGTGATTAAAGGCAGGGTTGGTAATTTTGCCCAGCTACACTTTCTGCTAAATTAGTTCAAATTGTCTTTACATCCTGACAGCAACCGATAAACCATGTAGTTTGAAAAAGGTCCTGAGAAAAGATCTGTCATCTGTAGCTGCTGTAATCTTGTAAAACTCCGGTCCAGATGGAAAGACCCAATCAAATGCCTCCCTGCCTGTACTCCACTTTCGTGCACTGGTGCATCACTGCTAGAGGTATCCAAGTCTATTGGAGAATGGAAGAGAAAATTCAGCCACTGCCACAGTTACTTGTAATTGCTTGTGCTGTTTAACAGGGCAGGAAAAGAAAGACAGAAGCAGAGATGCTGCGATGAGAAAGAGTTTAGATCAAGCAAAAGAACGAACCAGAGTAAACATCAGTTAAGCTTTTGGTGATGGGGACAACTGAAGGTTGAAGGGTCTGAAAAGTGATGCCGTCTTTTTGATGCCATGTTTGTTTTTTACATTTATTACTAGAGGTGTAACAATATGCTTTAGCAACGATATGATGTGTATCACAATCAGGGCTGGGAAGGTTAAGTTGAAAATGTAATAGGTTATAGATTACTAGTTACCCTATTTAAAACGTAAGTTATGTAACTATTTCAAATACTTTATCAAAGTAACTTATTACATTTGATTACTTTTTGATTACTTTTCTAAATTTCTAACAAATGTTTTCAACTGTTAACCATTCCTAAAATCTTTCAGGTGGTGTTATTTGCAGACGTGGGGCGCTGCAAATTCAAACAAGAGAATCAATCAAAAGCATCAGAATGGTGTCAAACTTTCCTAAGCAGCCTAGGCTGGAAATGGCAGCAGAAGGCATCGCGCACATCAAAAACATGCAAAGCAACAAAATCAATATTATTCAACATGTAGCCTACGCTTTTTACAGAAAATATTCAAAAGTAACGCCTTTTGTAACCATTATCATTTTCAAAAGTAGCTGTAGTTTAATGATAGATTCTTTTGCAGTAACTGTAACTGATTACAGTTACATTTATTTTGTAATTAAATTACATAATTTTGTTACATGTTACTAGCCACTCCCCAACACTGATTGCAATACATGGTTGGCAATATGATACAAGAACGATTTGGGCTCATTAAAAGCGATAAAAAATGATACGATTCAATGACTAGAAA
>JAQLOL010000002.1:26071482-26085938 GCA_029783665.1 Naso thynnoides | reverse complement strand
CGATAGAAAATGATACGATTCAATGACTAGAAATCGATACAGTTACTTTTTTTTGCCAATAATAAAGGAAATGAACATGCCTATTTCTATGTAGTGGTAGAGGAGGTAAAACACTGGAAAAACTTGATGCACTGAACTACACAAACATTCAACATAAGACAACATTTCTAGTATAGGTGCAATGGATTTTTGCTTGAAAAACACCAATTTGTCGATGTCTCCTAAATCTATCGATGTAGTTGGATCAAATATAACCCTGTTTATTGTGATAAAGTTTGATATTTTCATACAGCTTTGTTACCAAGGTAACAGCGATAAGCGGAGCTCATCTCTCTGCTCTGTTAAGGGGCAGTTGTGATGCAAAGCGCTTGTGCATATGTGTGGGGGGGTGTGGCATTTATACGAGCCCCAAGAGGAGGGGGTGGGTGGATGTTTCTTTTCAAATCTTGCAAGCTTTTTAGAATCACCAACACTACCTTTAATTTAGAAGCAGAATTAAAAAGTTAATATTTGAAAATCAGTCCGGAGATATAATTCATGACTAATTCTTTACCGAGAAATGAACTCAGTCATGTACTTTAGATCACTGAAATATGTCTCCTTACGTCTGCACATTTACATCTTCACATTTTCTAGACATTGAGTACAGGTATTGTTCTTTAAATCACTAGTGCTGTGGAACTAAACCAAAACACAAGAATGAAAATCAAATCTCTAGACAGTGTAAAATCCCTCCGTTCTAGCTGCTACGCATCCGCAGTTTCTCCCATTCTGTCTCCATGCGGCGGAGGTTATCGATACGCCTACGGAGCACCACCAGTGTGGATGTGCACAGGCCTACACTGCTCTCCGACTAGATTAAATCACACTTAACCCCTTTGAGGCTGTTTGATTTCTCACTTTGCCTATAAAGCGATTGTGCTTTTGCCTCTCCACAGTCACAGGAGTGTTTTTTTTGAAACTCTTGTTGTTTTGTCTCCGCTCTGTTTTGCCTCAGATGTCTCCTCTGGAGGACGAAGTCTATCTTGAAAAGGAGAGATGAAACATGGCAAAGACAGCGAGGGCTGTTCTCCCTCGGCAGATCGGCTGAGGTCTGGCCTCTCTCTGTGCCAGCGATATCACAGCCAAGCCACAGGGCATGTTCTCCAGATTGCCTGGTGAGTCACTGGGTTGTGGGTCTCTTGCCGACTGCAACATACATGCTTTTCCCAAAGTGCCCTCCCCGAGTCTTTGGGGGATTCACCAGCACCAATATTGATTCAGATCATTTTAATGAGCATGATAATGAGAACGAGTGGTGGAAGGTCAAAGAAGAGCAAACAGTCAAAGAATTCTGATGCCTTTTAGGAGCCGCAGAACAGTTAAAGTAATATTTTTTTAATGATTGCGCAGAGAAATGTGTAACGTTGCTGCTCAATATGAAAGCTCCTTACTGATCATTTCAAATGAACATGTGCAGAGTGTGTATCCTACAAAGAGACATGAAGAGCAAATTTAATAGTGAACGCTATTTATGGCTGCATATCTGCATATTGGTGGAGTCTCTGTGTAATTTAGAAAGAATCAGAATTGGACAGATTTTTTCCAATCTGTCTCTAAATTGGATTTGCAATTCAACGTGACTCAGTCTGTGAAATACAAACACATGGTAATTAAATGGGTGAGCAGTGATCCTGATGATCTGAACCTCAGCTTTTCAAATTAAAAGGGAAACTTTTTCAACAGCTGTTAACCTTCCGGTGACAGCTGTTTGGAATGTTCATCACCATCTTACAGTACTCTCTTGCCAAATAACCACATTTCTTCTTAAAGGCATATCGCTGTAAAATAATGCTCTTTATCACATTGCTTCAGAATGATAGCTGTCACATGGAAATGGAGTCTTCTCTGCTCTGTTCTCTTTCTCTCAGGCTAAATGACCATTCAGACCACACGATGTCCATTTGTTCTCCCCAACATCCCATTCTCCTTGTATTCTCTCAGCAGCTCACTGCTCTCTAATGGACTATAAGAGGGTGGTATTTCCAGAAATGGACTTTAAACCACAAGGGCTACCACGACCAAACTTTCTCTTTCTTCCCCTCTCTCGGAAATCTGCTTAGACACCGAAACAGTCCAAACAAAAGTACTCTAGCCCCAGAAGACCCTCCCTTACAGTAACTCCAACAGGAATAGTTGTAAACAAGAGTGTTTCTTTTTTGTTGTAAGTGGGCGTTATTAATGCAGACTGAAAAACCCTGGAAGAAGCTGCAGGACAAGAACTGTCTGTGTTCCACCACAGTGTGCTGCTCTCTGTTTCTGAAGTACAGAGGAAATACAGTTCAATAATAACCTATGTTATCATTTATGGTTGCTATTTTGTGCTGTGTTACTGCAGCACAAACATGATTTTTTTTAAAGTGCAGCAGAAATATTGCATATATCTAACACATTATGATCATGTTTTATTCCTACAGTAGAAATATGATAATCCTTTTAAAGTATTTTTTCATGTTTTCGTAACAAAACAAATGAGAAACTTCACATCTTTGTCATTTTCTGTCTGCAGTCTATTTTCCAGCCCGTCCCCCCCGCTGTCTATCTGTCTGTCTGTTCGTCCTCTTAAAGCACTCGATCCCCCAGACGGGGTCTGAGCTGACCCACCAAATCCCCACATTTCTGCACCACTGCTTTACATTATGCTTCTGCACTCCTGATCCTCCTGTGACAATTTGAAGTCAGCCAACAAAACATCTCGCCATCACCTCAACTTTGCACCTATGCCTTCACATCCTGGGTAGGGAATATGCTTTTCTTAATTCCAGGTTTTTTCGAGCCTGAGTGGATGACGGTAGACTAAATAAGTTGATTATATAAAGATTGCATAACCTTATGTTCTCTGCTATGTCGGTGTGCATTAACCAATACTCACTTTTCATCTTTTGATGCCCTTTTCCTACTGAGCTCCAATCATCTGACCACCTAATCGCCCTGGGCTATGTAAACAATTTCTTTTTCACAGGCGGCTGATAGAAACGGCGCTGAGGACGGGCTTGTGTGCGGGCAGGCACGACCGCGTGCCGGTGAGGCCCTGACTGTCTGTCACTGTAGACTGAGTGTTTCAAAGGATCTCTGCAGCAGGACTCAGTGCAGGTCGCTGCGGGAGGAGGTGACAGAGGGTACAAGCGAGGAATGATCAAAGAAAGGCAAAGGGAAAAAACTACACTCTTAACACTCCGACACTGGGAGGGGAAGGAAAGTGCTTTAGTTGATGAGATGGAATAAATGGACCAGACAAACAGCCACCCGGGTCTGTCTTTGGTGGAGATGATGGATGTGAAGTGAGCTCACATAAAGACATACGGAATAAGATCAATTGCAGTATTTTAAAGCAGAAAATTACAGCTTTCCCCTCACAGGAAATGTCATATAAAAAGCGTGCCTGAACCAGCTGGAATATCGTCTTTCTAATCTCATTTATCACAGCATGGATGGGTGAAAATTCAGCTGTATCCTGTTTAGACAGGATACAAGGGAGGCGAGAGCTAAAATCTCATCGAAACATGAACCAACTCACATCCTCAAAAGAAATAGAGAAAATATCCCTTATCCTGCTTACACTTTCAAAGCACACCCATCACTCGATTTGTGTTAAGGCTGAGCCCTGCCCGCATATCTCTTTGTGTACCCACTGGTGCTCTGGGAAAAAAGTGTTTCTGTTGGGACTGTGACCCATCGACCTGCTCTGATGACACTTTAGGATATTTATTTCAGATGCCTTTCACACAAAAAACACATGGGAATAGCAGGTTTTAATTAGTTTGCCGACCCTTCTTTGTGGGGGAGAATCAGACAGCCGCTATTAGCTGTTAGAATGGGAAAAAGTCATTAGTTCATCTCATTATAATCCCAATTACCTGGAGGAGGGAGAGAGGATGATCTATTACATATGATATCACATGACTGATCCAAAGTCTGAGAGAGGCATTCGGGTTGAAGACTCATAATCACATTACGGGTCATAATCTAACATCATCCTCAAAGCGAGACTGCGTGCTGCGTTCAAAATGATCTCTTATGGAAACAAAACATCAGCTGATTTATGTTTGAGGACTTCACGTGGCTCATGGATTCAAAAGTTTTTCTTGCATCCGTTTTCATTTTTTTTGATTAGATTTTTTTAGTGGCTGCAACCTCACAGCCCTCTGCAAACAAATATGTATTCCTGCTTTCAAGGCATAACAGAGGAAATGTCCTGCACTTTGTCTCTGCTGATACATCGGTAAATGTTGACAAATCGTAACAGGCTGTAATGTAGCTGCAGCTTGTTATGGTGTATGTGCAGTGTATCCACCATGCAAATCACTGTCATCTGTTAAAGACATACTGTAGATGGGCTGAAAAATCCAAGATGAAATAAAAGCACTTGGAATCAAAAGTGGCGTCGGCTCAATCCTTCTGCATGATGGCATTAAACAATAAAAATACAACCTTTTCTTTCATATTGGCTTTAGAATAGAACTGAGTACATGACCTTTGTGCACAGATCTGATTATTCAGTGAAGGAAAAAAAAAGCAATGACTTGGATCTACAATAACATTCAGCTAGTAAATGCATCATCCAAACAATGCTCTGCTATATCAGCAGCAAAAATGTCAGTCAGAACTGTCATTTCCAACTTCTCACTGTGTAAACAAATGCTGTGCTGCATGTGCCAAACTTTCAAAGTGTGTCTAAGAGCTGAGTATGACTTATTGTAGCACCAAACTCCAGTTCAAATGCATGAATTATGTGAAGCAAAAATGGAAATACTCACTGTGCTCCTAAATCAGTTCCTCAGCAGCTGTTAGTTTGCTTAAAAGGCTGAGAAGAAGAAGAAGAAGAAGAAGAGATGCACGTGAAGGAACATCTGAAATGTGTTTTCAGCTCCACTGCTGCCTCGTTTGACTGCGCTCCATCCACGCTCAAGCGCCAGCTTGTGGAGTACGAGGAGGTTATTCGATGATCATGAGCAACAGGCTGTCTCCCCTCCCCTCCCCTCCCCTGCCTTCTTCCTTCTTCTCTTATTCCCTCCTTCCTCTTCCTCTCCCTATCTCTTATTTAACCCTTTCCTCCCCCCTTCCTCAAGAGCTGACATCAGAAGTGGGTGTGCCATTATACCAAAAGCTTCTGAGAGAAATCCATAGCAACCACCATGCAGAGAGCTGTCCCCCCCACACACACACACTTTAAACGAAAAAAATTACTGTCTTTTGATTGTGGATTTACACAAAAGGTTCATATTTGCCCGGCGGGCTACCAGGCTGAGGGAGCGGGAGGAAGAGAGAAACAGAGGAATGGAGGAGGGGAGGGGAGGAGGAGGGGAGGGCTGCTGAGAGCAGCCTCAACCTCATCAAGGTGTTTAGTTTTAAGACAAGTAAATGCTATCATAAGGTAGATGATGAGGAGGAAAGAGAGTTTATCACCAGAAGAGAAAACACTGCAGTTCTGTTTTTTTTCTTATAATTGTTTATTTCCAACACAAATTGAAGTAATAAGGTTAGAATATATGATTTTTTTTGTCACAGTAAATCACCACAAGATCAGAAAGCAAACCTCGACCAAAGTAAAAGGAGGAAGACATGAAGACATGATTGAAGAAGTGTATTTCAAAGGAATATGGCAGACCGATATGGGATTTTTTGGGCTGATGCTCATACCGATATTAGCGAGCAAAAATTTCTGATCTCCAATATTATGGGCTGAAACTGTATAAATTAATATTGCCTAAATGTGGTTATCAAATACTTGTGGCAAAGAAATGTAATAGAGGCAGGATATCTCACATTTTAACCATCTTTATTCCAAACATCAGTGTAGTGGACTGTAAACACTTCACTTAGTAGTTATTGATTAACGGACCGCCCTCTGCTGGACAAACTACATAGAATCGTCAATTTAAATCACTGGTCCAAGTATTTCTCCCAGCCATAAAAAACAGTCTTATATCAGCAAATATCGGAGAAGATATTCACTGATATTGATATATTTATGATAGGCCGATATCAGCTGATAATATGAGAAAATCGATATTTCAGTCAGGCACTATAAAAGAATAAAGGGTTTGACGTGTGTGTGTGCGTAATAAAACAAAGTATGTATTCAGTATGCATGGCACAACTGCATTTTGTCCCCTGAGCTTTACCTTTACAAGTGTGTGTTGCATCTGACACTGCAGAGGTAAACATACACAACACGTTGATCCCACTGTATTATTTTCACTTCAGTGCTTTAATAAGGCACAATGGTGAAATGGAAAAAAAAAGGGGGCATTACTAGTGTTTACAAAATGATTATTTCACGCCTGTGGACTGAACGCTAAAGCATGTGCTTCCATTAGAAGATATATTGAAAGAAGAGAAAAGCATGTAATTTCTGTAAACCATTACTGTTTGTCAGTGGAGCTTGTGCTCGCTGGATGACTGAAGGCAACTGAAGATAATGACACAGACTTAAGAATGAAGCAGCAATCACAACATTTTTCCAAGAAAGAAAGAAAGAAAGAAATCTCTGTGGTACAAAATCGTTATAAAGACTCCAGTGCATGGGCATTTCATTTATATAATCCTACTTTATATGTGACATCTGGCAAAACAAACAAACAGAATTAAATAATTTGAATCTTTATTCTCTGCATCTACCAGGCTGCATGTCAGTTTTACTTTGACTGAGCTTAAACAGCACAGGCCACCATGGCCAAGCCTCAGTGGTATACAGTATGACCATGCAGTGATTGAAAGTAACAGCTATGAAGCCCCTGAAATCCCGAATGGTGATATTTATTTTTCTTGTGCAAACAAGTTATTATCTTGTGCACACAAATAAATTACCTTGTGCGCACCAGAATTTTTAAAAAATATCACCTTTTGGGACTTCGGAGGCTCCATAAACAACATCTCCTTGTGGACAATCAGTAGGACCTTGCTTCTCTTAGCCTGACAAAACACCATGATGCCCTTTTCTACAAAACACAATCATAACACCTTGTTAGCGTGCTGAGCAACTGAGGCTGGGAATGTCATTAATTGTAATGTAATTAATGTATGTGTTGTTATAAATTAAAGCTATAGACAGATCAAAATCTGACCTGCGAGTGGCACTCGATTTAAATAGGCCCAAATTTTGACAGTTTTTCCTGAGAGGGACACAAATGTTTGAATAATGATGATCCTCCCATTAGCGGGGAACATGTTTCACCAAAAGAGATAAATGTTAACCTGCTGGTGGTGCTGAAGGAAGAGTCAGAGGACAGCTAAATCATATAATGCATATCCTCTTGTAACCATAAATGTCTGTACAAAAATCTGTGACTGTCCATGCAAAATAGATGATGGAAAATTTCAGTGAATAAGTGAAATGTTGACCATATCAGGGTTTGTATGGAAGTTATTGTCATGGGAAGGCAAATTGATGTTCTTTTCTACTTAAATTAAAGAGGAAAGCCCCCTACAGTCGTAATAATTACTATTAAACATATTATATTTCTTAAGTCCTTTCTCCTGATTTAGAAAAAATACAATACCATCCTCCCAATATCCTAATATAATATATTCATTGAGAATATAACAAAAGAGTGAAAATGGAGCTACTCTAACGATGATGCTGCATGATGGTCTAAACCTGAGTAAAACAGTTGAGTAAAAGTAAAAAAAAAAATAAAACAACTCCCTCTCTTTCCTAATCATATGTACCACCTTCTCTTGAGAAAAATGTAAATGTATAACTCTCCTGCTCACGCAGTCCCTGAAGGTTGTGATGGAAAAGTCAGAGCGTCATCACAGAGAAAAGGATTCAATCTTTGGGATCATTATTGTTTGCACAAAATTTAATCTATAGTTGTTGAACTTTTTCAGACGGGACCATTTAAAAAAAAATATTCAAAGTTGCGGACTGACATACAATATTGCCAGCTTACTTTGAGATTAAAGACCGCCTGTAGCGTTTCTTGACTGAGTCTTCATATATGATAATTTTAGCTCAAACCTGAGTGGGCCAGTTCGTGGGTGTTATCTGAGCTCAAAGGAGTCTAAATATATCCACATTTCACATGAGTAACAAATCCACATTTGCTGTATTTGCATTTCATAGTGACTAATAAATACAATGCGTTGGGATTCAGCCATGCTGTGCTTCTAATATAAACCAAGTAGAATCCCCTGCAATAGAAAAACATCAAAAATGACAAAAACAAGAAAGAAATAGAATTTTACGAAGCAGCAACTGGATGCAAAATCAGCAGCTTCACTGATTGCAGTTGCAGGTGTTCACCTGCCGATTGTTGATTGCTAATTACTGATACCATTTAACCGCTTTCTTCTGAGGATTAATGCTGCACCGTATGTTTTTCTCTGCCAGTTTTTTTCTCAGTGGTGAATTTCTGTCTTTCTGCCGCTTCTTTCTGAGCGCTCAGGGCGCTTTGATCCCATAGCGTTTAATAATCAAACACTGTTTGGCTTTAAAAAAAATTTTTTTTATCAACACTCATCTCTTACTCAACGTAAAAAATGAAAAACACAGATGCCTCTCAATGTGTTGGTGGATCTTACTGCTCTGTAGAACAAACTGTAGTCCTTTCTAGTAAATGGCCTTACATGATTGAATTGGTAATACATCAAACATGCCCATTCGTAATCAATGAGATTTCATTTCTGCTGTATTAAATTAGCATGCATGATGTTTCACAAGGCTCATTTACAAAGCCACTGCTGTTGTCCTTAAGCAGGATGGTAACAGCAGCCGCATATTTCTGAATACCTCAGCTGTTCATTCTTTAACGTCTTTAAAGAAAATATGCTTTTTCACCTTCATGCAGTACATAAAACAAGTAAAATTTCCACGCTAAGTTATATAAAAACTACAATATTTTTGTTGTATACTTAAATAAGTTGTGCACGTTTATTATTCCAAATGTGTCCAACGACGTTAATCCAGGGAAATCCATAAATTTATTCACTGTTACAGTGCGTTTCATTTTGTCTCCTGTCATTAACTTATGGGCTAACACCAGTCTAAGAGTTAGGAAGGAAGTCAACAAACATGACTAAACATAACAGGAATAAAGCTTTAATATAGGCTGTTACCTTGTCTGTGAACATTTATGTCTGAGTCACACACAGAGATTTTCATCTGCACTGGAGGTTGTTCAACAATGCAATATGTAAGTCCTGTTATCCTACACTTCCTTACATGTTATCAAACGGCATCTTTTGTTTGCGATTGAGAGCCCTGTGGTGGCAAAAATTGCATGTTGTGTCAAGAGCCACATATTCTTGGACAACTCAGCTCCATATTCATTGAAGACGACATATTATACTAATTTTGGGGTTTTGGGGGATTTTGGACTCCCATGGAGCAACTAGACACAACTGACCAAGCAGTAAAGTCTCTAGATTTTTGGAAAAAATGTGACTCGCGCCCTCTGTCTTCCTTCTATTTTTTGCATTCTCTCAAACCAGTCCTCCTCCGTGTGCGCCTCCGCACTCAGCTGTAGTCACAACCCCTTTTGTCTGATTACTGACACAAAATAAACACAGCTAGGACAGTGATAAAATATTACCTACAGCTTGTGTTTCTGACTCTTCAACACGAGCAGTTTAGCTGTTAATGCAACTCATGTGCTCATGTTGAGGAAGTGCTGAGAATAAATCTACATGGAGGTATTTTTCTTTTGTTGGCCAAGAAACAGGAATGCTATTGGAGCCATATTGAACAACTTCTTGCAATCTGTGAAGCAGAGAGCAGAGTGCTGAGTGTCTGAGCAGTGCGGGGGAAGGGGGCAGGTGCAGTGCTGTGTGCACAGAGCTGGCATGCACGGTCATGCCCATATAAAAAAAGTCCAACACGCATTTACAGTGTACCAACGGAGTTACAATAAAAAAACGTTCTGAAACACAGCGTGCAGCGCTCACTTTCAAATACATGTACTGTACTTCATTATGTGACACTTTGGCATCATTTAACACAAGTATCCGACTTTGTAACAGCATTTATAGGTCAGAAAAGACAAAAAAGCATGAAAACTTCACCATGAAGACTGTTCAAAAAAGAAATTGTGAGTCATTTTAAGAAAATATGCTCATTCACTCTCTTGCCTGGAGTTAAAAGTGAAGATTAACACCACTTTAATGTCTCCACTATAAATATAGTTCATGAGATCTTTTGTAAATTGTGACGACTGTAAGTCTTGAAAGTGACGAAGCTGTGGCATCAGAGCCACAGAGTCAAGTCTGAGTGATGTCGTTTTTGAATGGAAGACTTAAACACTCCTGTTTGTAGGAATGGACGTGAACCAGTAATAAACACAAAAGCATCGTCCCTGAAAGTAATGTTGTGAAAGCTTGTGGGTCTTGCTACCAAAGCATAGTCATTTAAAAATGTCCAGATGCGTCTGTATTCATTCACACATTTCAACATTTACATGTGATCAACCGAGTTTTCATAAGACCATTGAGAGAGACAAAAACCATCCAACCACTACTTGCCTTTGCTGTGTAAACCATGAGGAAAGATTGAGGAGAATTCTTTGTGGGAGGCGTTTTTTGAATGAAAGTGGACACGTTATTTATTTCCATGCAAACATTTAACATCTGTTGTTCCCTGTTCATTGAAGGGCTTTCTTTGCTATCAGCAGCTCTTGGTCACGTGCGGTTGTTTCTCGTGCTGCAGCTCTAATGACATTAATTTTAAAAAGTAATCTACAGCTGAAGCAAGACAAAGTCCTTGAAGATAATGAGGATAACTCTCAACATCATCTTGTTTTTACTCCAGTTTTGACGAAATGGCAACATATTCTAGGAACTGCTGCTTGGGGTTCTAATAATGACGTTGAGCATGCCCTGTTCAGGCTCTGATGAATGATGACTGTAGGAGGGGAAAATGAGATTGATCATCTAATTTTCTCATTAGCTGACCAGTTGTGGCAGAAGTATGTTACTCTACCAGGAGCACCACAAAGGTCAATACCACTGTGACGAGGAAATGCGCAACGTGCAGCAACAATCACATAGGGCCAGAATTACAGCTGAATCCTAGTGGGAGAAGAAGTGATTAGATCCTTGCTTAAGTTAAAGAAGCATAATAATGTTGTAAAAAATCTCAATTGTAAGTAAAAGTCTTGCATTCAAAATTATTATCAGAAAAATTAACTTTAAATATCAAAATTTGTAATTTTCCCATAAAAATAGGCCCTGTGACTGATATATTCTTATAGGCCTATTACAGGATTACATTTATGTATCAGTTTAGTGTTTATTAATATTAATATTTTTTACCATTTTATTTCAATTAAAGAAGTTTAGTACACTTGTTTCAGCCTTCTTTGTTTAATATTTTAAACTTTTTTTTGACATTTTACTTTTATGGTAAAATTTTGGATACTTTGGCATTCAGCAGAAGTTTAGGGAGGAATTTCAGCATAGTTGCTAGAATAAAATGTTGGGATTGTTTTCTGCAAACCACAGATACATTAAAATCATATCAACATTTCAACATCACACATCTATGTGATGTGGTTCAGATTGAATGTAGGCCCCACAAAACATTCAGACATTTTTAAGTCGTGTTTGTGGTGACCTGTTGTAAACTATAAAACATGATCTTTTCCAAACCCACCAAGCAGTTTATGTGCCTGAACTTAACCAGAACGTAACCACATAAATTCACAGTTTCAACATAGAAGACACAAAGAAACTTAACGAAACAAGAAACCCTTAAGTAAGAAAAAAAAAAATGCTGTCACTTTTTAATGTTGAAGATGAATTACATTTTATAAGCTTATCACATGTTTTTTAATATGACTTTCATTATTTTATAATCTAAGTAATCTGAACTACAACTAATAAATGTAGTGGATCAAATATTTCCTCTGAAATGTAGTTAGGCAAAAGTGAAAAGTAGCCTGAAATGAAAATATTCAGGTTAAGCACATTAAACTGTACTTAAGTTCAGTGCTTGAGTTAATATATTCTGCTTTTTTATTAGTCACTTACTCTTAATCATTGCTGATTAACAGACAATTTTGAAGCATTACACATATTCTTATGGAAGTCTGTAAAATGGCTCAAAACTGCTGAATGATTTTCCCCATCTGTAAAAATCCAAACCAGTGACGTTCAGGTGCCAAAGAGACACAGCTGCGTCTGCTTGACTGAGATCAGTCATAATCCCAACTTTGCCTTGGCAAACACAATAGAGTTGATTGAGCATCTCAAGCGTCAATATTGTAACTTCTTTGTCTGTGAGTGGATGAAAACGAAAACTCCAGTGTGAGCTGGAACCAAGCACAGGCAGAGGGAGGATGCGGTATAGAAAGACCTGCTATTACAGAGCAGAAGAGTTAGAACACAATGTATGACAGTGTGGAAATGCGTGGGAGGCGTCTGTGACCTCATTCTATTTCTGTCAGCTGTCAAGCACCGGTGTTTGCTCAAACAACACACTGTTCATGCCATTCACATGTGAAAAACACTGAATATGTCTGCCACTGACAGCTGGGTGCAGTGGTTCTCAAAATGAGGTGCATGGACCAGTGATGGATGAAGTATCTTTTCCTTAAAGCTGGGGTCGGCAGTTTATTTTTGATGTCACTTGGCAAAAATTTCATAATAACCTTTCAGCATTTTTAAAGTCAGGTGGTCCGAAGGAAAAGGTGAAATGTTGCTATTCCAGCTTTAGCAACAACTGCAAACACAGCAGAGCCACCAAAAAAACAAAGACCGACGTATTGAGACAATCACCTAAAAGAGAGAGCGACAACAGATAAGATAAAACATGAACCAGGTGAAGGGTGGAGCTAAGGAGCAAAAACAGGGAGGGTACGGGCAGTTACTAGATTTTCAGATGTTGCTTACTGCAGCTTCAAGGGGAAAAAGGATCGACACTGTGAAAATACTCCACTACAAGTAAAAAGTATGCAACTGAAAACCTTACTTGAGTGAAAAAAAAGTATCATCAGCAAAATGTACTCAAAGTATCAAAAGTAAAAGTCACACGGTGCAGAGAAATGCTTCCTGCATGTGTTTTATATCTGATGTTTTGGAGTCATATTACTCCTGCATTAATGTGTTGTGTTTTATTGCTGTATATGTTCAAGGTTGAGCTCATGTTAACTAGTTTATACTGTTAAGTAGTTTCATCTACAGCAATGCATCATATTCTGTAAGATCATCATTATATGTTTGTATGTGAGAACCACGAAAACAGCCTGGTGTCAGCTTTGTGACGACACATTTTGCAGCTAATCCAAGGTTGTTTTAAAAAAGTTTACATAAGAAGAAAGAAAAATTAAAATGCAAAATTAAAAAAAAAATTGCAGATAAATTATTTCACTGGACATAAAGGGTCTGAGAAATTGTAATCTGAAAAATTAAGTAGTAACTAAACTTGTTAGACGAATGTATTGGAGTAAAAGGTTCAGAAAGGGATTGAGATTTCAAGTACTTGTACTTGTACTTAAGTACAGTAGTAGAGCGAATGTACTTTTGTGTCTCAATTAGTCTGGAGCCTTCTTCAATCACTGCCACCCCAGTATGAATTTCTTGTACAGAAAAAAATATGATTAATTACATTTCTTCATCCTAAAATCAGATCGTCATCATATTAATTGAAAAAATTTGAAATCTTAACTCTTTAAATGTGTGAGAACACATTCTAATCCTTGACATGAAATGTCAGTTATCTGGATGTCCTAGAGTAAAAATTCCATCCTCATGCATCAACTTGTTAGCAAACAGCTACAGCAGATCTACATTAGCATTCATGCGGAGTTGTGTTTCTGCCAATGCAGCTTTGAATATAAATCCAATATTAACTCTCTTTTGAGCTGTTTTGGTCTGCACCTTATACCAAATGTTAATAAAAGAAAACTGAATCTTTGATTTTTTCCTTTAATGAGCTTTTCACAATTGATATAATAAAAATTTTTAAGCTTTGCTCCTGGATACTCTAAAAATTCAGTCTTCCAGAAGTATTCCAGGGATCTATTTCAAAAACCCATTTTTGGCTGGTTCAGTGGTCCATCTGTTGTGTGAACCAGTTTGGATAGTTTCTATAAATACATGAGCTCAAATTTGAACATTCTCCTCTTGATGTAATGGCTTATTAAGCAGCATTATACAGACCCTTGTGAGCACACAGTGGGCTCAGAGGGCTTAAAAGCAGCCGGATCACGCTGGATGAAGAGCTTCATAAAGAGGCTGATGGTAGAAACATTTATCTGATTCAGCTGCAGGGCTCCACATGAGCCTGATCAGCAGTAAAGCTGTGTGTTAGACTAACAAGCACAGATCTGTCATGTTAAAAAATAACATCCCCTCCCCCCACTCACACACAGACACAAACACCCCTGCAGACACACATCACTTTGAACCACAGCTGTTATTTACACCTGTGATTTAAAATAACTCGGGTAAAGTTCCAGTTATCAAAGTGGAAAATTGCT
>JAQLOL010000002.1:26048054-26063196 GCA_029783665.1 Naso thynnoides | reverse complement strand
TTGCTAATCTCTATAGCTGTCGATTAATTTTCATGTCAGTTGACTAATTAGAAAACTGATGGTTTCAGCTCTAACTGATAAAATTCCTTGTTATACATTAAAAACCAGACTGACCTGCGCTCATCTTGCTCAGTGCACTAGAGGCAGATTTACTGTGTTCAAGAGAAAATGAAAAGCAATGCAAAGGTTCTATACGGACAACTGAATTTCTGGCCTTTTCTCCTGGGTATTGTGGTTTTGCCTGATTGTCAATAAAATAAAATTTTAAAAAAAGCATTTTCATGGATAAATGTAGCCGTTAACGTTTAATAACGATGCCTGTTTACATTTTATGTGGTTGAACTTGCAGTGCAGCCCCCCTGCCTGCTTCAATTTGTTTCACTGACACATCATGCTAATGTTCACAGGTGCGACATGTTCCAGCATCTCTCAGCAGACGTTTCTTTGCTCTGCCTTGAAGTCATTATGAAAACAAAGTGAAACAAACACACTGCAGATTACTGAACATGCTGCTGAAGCCCTGCATAGCGGCTAAAGAGAAGAGGTGCATAATGAGATACAGCGTTTCCTCATAACTGCAGGTTAGAATTTTTATGTAAAATACAATTCAGTTTAATTTCCAGTTGGTTTTTTGGAGCTACGGGGAAGAATGTTTAACCAAAAATATAAAATATCATGTCAGTCAAAACTGTAGTGATGTTTTGTTTCATGTTCCTACAAATTACATTTTTTAAAGCACGTTAAAGGAGAACTCCGGCCATTTTTGACACTTTTCTCATTTTCCTGAGGGTCACCCAGTGTTGGGGGTAGCAAAAAACGCGACTAAAAATGATGCGACCAAACCTGAGTTATCCCTTGGCTACTGGAGCTTCGGGACAGCTATGACGCTAACTAGGGGGGCAAGCTTTTAACCGTATTGCGCCTCTAAACACAGTCAGAAAACCAATCCAAGACCTGTGGTACATTATTTGGGTCCTTACGAGACACCACCGTGCACACTGCACTCATAGTGTAGCGAAACTGTGTGAACTGTATGTTTCTGCATGGTTTCACTCACCTCTGTTTACAGCCGGGAAAGACTTTGCTAGCCGATTGCCGAGCGTCTCATCGTCCATCCACAGAAACGAAAATTAGCCGTTAGGCAAGCATTGCCATGTTGTTACATAGTCATAAATATGTACATGGCAGCTTCATGGAGATATTATATATGGACATTACGACGGCCCTGCTGGATAGGTTTTTTTTGTGAAAAATCAAAAAAACAAGGAACAAGTTTTTGTTTCTGTGGATGGACGATGAGACGCTTGGCCATCGGCTAGCAACGTCTTATATGAATTTTAAATTATATGAATTCCCTCCTAATACACCATATGAGTTGAACACAGTTGTATTTTGTTTTGAATGCACAATATCATTAACGAATCTTGAATCTAGCTGCAAATGTCACCCTCATGGTGACGTTGAAAGAGTCAGGAGATTACAAAAGTCATATGCTTCATCCTCTGCAATATGAATCTAGAGCTTTTACAAATGCATAATAGTTTTAAAAGACATCATGTATATCCATCCAATCATTTGTAGCCTAGTTGTTTTTTTTTCCCCGATATTTCAGTCCGTACAGGAGTCATGGACCAACACACAGACCAACCAACCTGGTCACCTCCAGAGGCCCGCTGGCTGCTTCCTGGTTAAAACGAGCGAGAGCTTCTGTTCAGATTCACTCTGTCACTCTTACAACAACAAAAATTAAATGTTACATAACAGACTGATAAATCCATCATAGTACAAGCAGAGATGTTAATCTCTCCATCAGCAATGAAATGCAACCATAAGACACTGATACATATAAAGCAATGCTCAGAAACTAGTCGACCACATCGCCGGCGCCCACAGACGAACACCCACCTTTGATTAAAGGCAACAAGTTCACGCCCACTGCTGGTTTACTGTAAGTCATTCTGGGAAACAGGAAATTACAGAACAAAGTCAAGTAGCAATATGAGACATGTTAAGTGAAACTCTTCACAGCAAAAATGAAAGAAAAACTAAATAACTCTGCAAAACAACTTGGGGAGGAAGATTTATGACATCTGTTAGATTAAATCTGAGTGTTATTACTAGGCTATAATAAAAACATCACACTGTGCGACTCTGACTGCAAAAATCTGCCAAAGCAGCAGCTTTACAAATTCCAGTATTCATTTTACCATACAAACTAATCGGATTATTTTTTTTACTGTAAAATGGACATTTTCTATGAATATTTTTCCAATTATTCCCCTGTCAGGAGTGGACTGCAGTGAGAAGGAAGCATTATGTAAACGCAGGAACTCTGACTCCGCTGCCGTGGAGGGAGCTAAAGAAATGAAGTACGGAGCGGCGCACTGCTTTTGTTGTCGGTGGTGGGCGGCAGCTGTTTTTACCGCTGCAGCCTGTTGTTTCCTCTGACTTAATGAGCGTCAGGGCCACTTCAGAGCTGATGTCATCGTTCACCTCTGAGCACAAGAGGCTACTCACCAACTGGTTATTATAAATAATGAAAAAACATTTTGTAACAGTTTGGATATTTTGCATGGTTCACTGCACTGTTTGGTGTTTTTTTTTACTGTAAATAAGTGAAAGTTTGCTCTGCATACATTTTATCATGTGACAATAAGATTTGATTGTCAACTCAACTGTTATTATTGCAGCTCTGTGTTTTTATCTATCTATCCCCTACACATGCCAGTTTGGCTGAAGCTTGAAAGTCATAATATTGATCACAAAATGCATCAAAAAACAAAGTGTGTATTAATAAGAGTGTATTTTTGCACCAAATAAAAACTGTTTTTGATGATCCGTGAGCTCCAGTCATCCCCTAATTTGATGTCACTGTGGTCCTTGTCTGTGAAGCACTGGCTCTCATCTTTAAGAAGTGGTTTTAGGCAGAAACTCTCAGGTTACAGGCAAAAATGCATCATTATGTTCAAATTTCCAAGTAATGCTGTCCTCAGATTCTCCACAAATACATGTTTTGCTAACACATTACAATGACAGTGCACAAAAAGCTGACGTTGAAGAGACTGTGGTTTGTCAAAGCTTTTTCCAAAAGGAGCTCTGCCAAGGTCTGTCTTAAACAAGATAAAATCTTCTTCAAAATTTCCCCAGAGTTTATAAAAACACTGCAGTTGCTGACATGTTAAATTGTCTTCAGAAAAGTTACTGTTAAAAAAAAGCTGTTTGTGTGTTCTTTGATTTAATTTGCAGTCCTGAAGTGACTGAATTGAGTCCAGTGGTAAAAATACACTATGTTGAGGTATTCACTTTACTCCACAGAGAGAGAACACTTCTATTCTGATGTCCCTCAGTGATTGTCTCTTGATTCTAGTGAAGTGCAGTTGAACAGCTCCTTGTGCTTCTGAATTACTATCACAAGTGTTTGTCGCCCTCTGCTGGCCTTCAGCGAAACTCCCCACTTACAATTAGTTTCCTCTTGCTACACTAGCTGTCACTATAATACAAAGTATGAACATTGAGCAGTGTGATTGATTATACATTCAGTCTTCTTCACTCATAAACAGGCCATCATCAGATTTGCACTTTCTCCTATGAGTTGATTTCCAAAACTGAAATTCTCACTGACTGGCTCGCCGCAAGGCCGTATTTTTAATCCGCTGCTTTTCTCTCTTCGTACTCATTACTTGTTTATTCTAGATGTAAAAAGACATCACACTTTCCCATGACTATAAATGGCACTGAGGTTGAGATGCTTAGCAGCTTTTACTCTCTCAGTGTAATCGTTTCTAATGACCTCAGCTGGCACGTCAATGCCGAAGCTATTGTTTAAAAGTCACAGCAAAGACTTTTCTTCCTAAGGAATCTTAGGGATTTCACTCAAAACAGCCTAATTCCTCTTAATTTCTAATGCCGTGTAATTGAGAGCATTTGCTCAAGCTCTTTTACAGTATGGTTTGACAGTCTCTGTAGGTTCTCTATCGCTTCAGACTCCTGTCTCGTGCCATTATCAGTGACCCCTCTTTTTGATGCCTGAAGTATGCACATTTTGATCCTGGCAAAATTAGTTTGGCATGTCCTCCCTATAATGGTATGCTATGAGTAGAGCTTGCACTTAAAGCAGTGGCAGACACAGAGTGGGGGCAGGGGGGACAGTTGCTCCCGCTAGTGCCCTAATGTAAGAAAAACGCTACGAAAGTGCACTCTTGGATGCCCTAGGGTAGAAAAAACACGATGAAGCGCTTTCTAAGGTGCCCTTCCAGTGCATGGAACGTGGTAAAGCGCCCTCTAGGGTGCCTTTCCATTGAACACAACATGTTGAAGTGCCCAATGACTTTTTGCGTGCTGGTGCCCCACTGCAAACAATAAGTGCCCTTTTTTCACTTTTTTTTGTCCTTGCCTGTCAAACAGCCTGAGTCTGCCGGTGACTTTAACACTATGTGTGTCTTTTTATATTAACTGTCTTTCATGTGATTTGTACATGCACTTTATGCTTGAGCGCTCTAATCAGTCCTTCATGCACAGGCACTTTTTGGCTTCTGTGCTTTAGAATGTGCACATTACTGTAGTACTGATCATTATCAATGCACAGACTGACTGTTGGACATTTGTGTTTCTATTGAGTGTACCTTTGCTCCGTCCATTTTATGATTTGAGATGTTTTTTTTATGTCCCTCTATGAGCTCTTGCAACCTTCTCCAGTGCAGTATTGGGAGCAAATGGCAAATAAATTGACTGACTCTGGGTAAGCTGAGATTATGTCAAAAAGTTTTCAGCTCCACTGAAAAATAATAAAATTGCTTGAATATTTTTTGCCGAAAAAGAAAAAAAAAAGCAAACAAACAACAACATTATTCATCTCTAAGATTTGAATATTTAATCGCTGCCTTTATATCTCCTTCTTCTTTTTCTTCTCAGATATAATTTGGATGCAAATTTGCCCGACACCAGACAGAATAGTCATTTCCATTTGAATCAGTCAACTGAACGGGGCGGATTCAAAATGTCTGCACGCTAACACCTAATAGATTCAGCCAGTCCACCTACTTCAGCATTCAGCAGGGCATTTACACACCTGACGCCCAGGAAACTGACTCATGTCTCCGAAAAAATGATGTGGACTTTTCAGAAGTGTCTGCAAATGGACAAAATCATCTTTATTCCACACAGACAGTCCATTATATTTGCTCTGCAGCTGACCCTGGGACTTTTTTTTTCTCTTTCCACTTTTTCACCATATCAAAACACCTGGGTGGTGGAATAAAAGGCCAGTGACAAGAAATGTAGCCAGTTCATCTTTGGACACGTTTATTCGAGCTGGAAATCACGTGTAGGATTTGAATGAAAGCATTGCTGATGTTGTAGTCAGCTAAAGCTCGATGGCCTCTGGCTCGAGATGAGCTCAGTCTTTTTAGATTTTTTTTTTAAATAACACAAAAGCGAGCTGAATGAAATGCCAAGCTCATCATGTAGTTCATTCTTGTTGGATTTCACAGAGTAAATCAGTATGCGGTCCGTCCTCATTACACCATCGATGCTAAAGGGCGCATGAGTCATCGTGGCATATCTGAATGAGTGGGCTCTATGAGACGACTCATGCAGTGAAGCCCACGTGCTGTGCCTTCACCCGAGTGATGTCATAACCAGAGACTTCCTGAACACAAGGTTCATTCACAGAGCCCTCAACCCGGACACGGGGACCAAGCACCAAACAAGCTGTCCCCATGGCAACTGCAGCCTCCGGGCATGTGAGTCCCCTTCTTGTTGTTGTTTGTTATTGAAGAGATGAGATGTTTGAAACTGTGTGTGCTGTAAACAAGACACGTGTAAATCTGTGTAAATAAAACATTTTACAGGATTGAATTTCCAGCTCTTAGTATGTTGTATGAATTACACACAAACATGTTTGGTCTCCCATGAGTCCATCTGTGTCTGCCTCAGGACAGCAGAGGAGCATTGATGAGTCACCGTCTGCTGGATCTACAAGTTTTTAAATTTTCCTCTCACGTAACTGTCTCGTCCATCTGACAACAGGACAACATTAAGTCTGTTATGGACTCATCTGCAGGATTAATTGCATGTTCTACAAAACGCCAAAAACATGTGAAAAATGCTCATCACTTGTATTGCTTCTTTTTGTCCAACCAACAACCCTGTAAAAAAGAGCTCGCTCTCAGTGGACAACCCCCACCCCCCTGAAAAAATAAAAGTTAAACACCTGCCTGAAACACAGAAGGAAGCAAATTCTTATATTTAAGGAGCTTTAAAAGTCCTACAGACAACTTTAAACCACCACCAGGGAGAATCTCAACCATTAAAGACCGCTGTTGGGCAAGTTACTTTGCAACAGTAATAAGATACTTATTTCTGATTGTTCCTTGTAAAAGTAACACATTTATTTTACTTATTACTTTGTATCAAAAGTTATTAATTAAATTATTAATTACTTTACTATATTACTTTTGCAAACCCAAGGGACCTCCTCAAAAAGTGACACTCAACCTGTTTTGCCGCCAGTGCCAGCATGGAGAAGGCACTTTCTGGTAATGCAGTAACTACTGAGTTACTTGGATAAGTAACTGTAATATAGTTACTGTTTTGGCAATTGTAATTCCTTCCTTTGCTAGTTATTGAGAACAGTAATAAAATGTCCGTAATGCGTTACTGCCCAACCCTGCTAAAGACAGAGATATCACGCGGTATCATCTTGGACAGAGGTAATCAATGATCCAACACAAATGTTAAGATAATTTATTCACATTCATAATGGTGGGAATGATGGAAAAGGAAAACTTTTATTTTGGTACCTCTCTAAAAAAAAAACTCTGTGGATGTTCAGTCATTCATTATCGGTAACCCTTTAATCTTCCCAGGGTAAGCTGCCATTGGGCAATGGTGGGTTCACCCTGGACAAGTCCCTAGTTCATGGCAGGGCTGATATATAGAGACAAACAATCATTCACGCTCACATTCACACCTACGAGCAAATTAGAGTCACCACTTAACCTGCATGTTCTTTGGACTGTGGAAGGAAACAGGGAACCCATGCAGACACGAGGAGAACATGGAACCCAAGACCTTCTGGCTTTGAGGTGACAGTGCTCACCACTGATCCACTGCGCCGCCTCTGTGAAAGTATTATTTTTTTAAAATATCTGTCTACATATGAATGTTACCAAAGTTTCCTCTAACCAGCAGATGTTTGACACTTTTGCATGATGGATGATAGATTATCACAAATTAAAAAATGCAATTAAATTTCTTTCGATCAACTTTTTTTTCTTTTTCTTTTTTAAATTTTCCTTTATCATCGCAGCTGTATGTAAGGTCACATGTTAAATGTTCATTTTTATTCAGAGCCTGGTCACAGGTAGAGAGGTACATTAGACAACAATGCAGCTTTGACTTCCAAGCTGTCAGACTTTTTCACTCATCCTGCACAATTACATGTGACTTTTAATCCACGGATTCATTTGTAATCCATTCATATAATCTTCGGTTTGTAGCAGAACCATAAAGGGACTTCAAGCTACGTTTCGTTGAACAACCTTGATAATAAATGATTCCTGAACCTTAATAACTGTACAGGAATGATGCACTGAAACAAAGACAATCATGATGTATATGGTTATTATTTATTGCTACTTTTAAGAATACAAAAATAGCATCAAGCAGAGATTTTTTCAGGGAGGCACAAAGTGTCGTCGACTCAAACTGAAACAAACACTTGACAATTATTAACACAGGAAAATAAAATAAGATAGTATTAATAACTATTTCATTGCCAAAGATTTTCTTAAAGACTGTATAACAATAACAAATGCATAAACAAAAATATAACCTATTAAGACGGGAGTTAAAAGTTTTAGGGTCATTTATAATAATTCAGGAAAAAAAAGTTTTACACTGTATTAAACAGATAAAATATATGACGTAACTATAACATTCTGCATATTATAAACACAAAAGAAAACATACATGACTGTTTACTCAAAATTTGTGGTAACATGAACAATCACACTTTGTGTCTAATATTTACAGAGGAGGGGAAAAACTATGTAATATATGTAAATTACATTCAAGAAATGTCAAATGCACTTGCGCTGTACTGGCTCAATAGGAAATATCATTAATAAATCAATATTATCTTTCATAATATTACAAAATAAAATCTTATTTTCTATCAAAGGGTCCATATCAAATATTAAAACTGTGTCTTGCATTTTACATTTTTCTGTTAGGTTTTATTTCGCCACGTTTTTCTCTTTACAATCATAGAAATGGCACTTTGAATGTACTCCAATTAAGTCAGAAAAACGTCACATTATTATAAAAATAAATTTTTCAGCAACAGCTTTTTTCATCAAAGCAAGCTGAAACAGCACAAAAGGTTTACACACTGTTTTCCCTACTGTGCTCACAGTGTGTATAAAGTAAAATGACAATTACAGAAAATAAAATGTGCGCTCTTTTCACCAGCAAGCATGAAGCCTCTGCGCAGGCAGGCGTTTAGCTTTTGAGTTTACTGATTGTCATTATGAACAGACACAAAGTTCAACTATACAAAAAACAATACACACGTTTTAAGCTTTGGCATATTTTGCTTTGGACTGTGGAAGCAGCCACAGATGTTATTACAATCAACTTTATGAGCAATACAAAATAAAACAGACCAAAAAAATAATTAAAAAAGCAAGAAAACCACCTTTAAATTTGCGTGTATAAAATCTGTCACTTCAGCGTGCATGAGTCGGCCTTCAGGTACATTTTTAAATCATTTTAAATGCAACGTTGAAAAAAAAAATCAACTCGAGTATTAAAATAATTTAAAAATGTAGACCAACGAACGAAGCCACTTTGGCACTGTCACCTGAATATAATGCAATATATATTTTACGCATATAAAATGGTACATTATTCACATGAGTCAATATTATATAAAAACAACAGCAACCCCCTGTTATTGAAAACAGTGCATATTAGGAGGCATCACAAGAGTTCATTTGTATTTGGTTAAGGCTGGAGTGTGCTCCACTTCAAACAGAAAAAATTGCTATTAAAATGAGATGATTAGCATGTGAGCTCAGACAATCTGTCCGTGTAAAACTGCTGATGAAGACACACACAGACAAAACACACTCTGTGCACGGAAAACGACACGAGAGGAAGTTTTTAGCCTCAAGAAATATTTCAGACACATTGAATTTGGGCTGAATTTTTGGTATGATGTGAAGTTTCTCACCAACCAATTTTCTTCAATAAGAAATGCCATAAATCTAAAACTGTTGCTACACAACCATCAATCAAACAGCAAACAGGTGTGAGTTTATTAGTTTAGTTTATTATTCCGTGGGATTGCCAGGGAATGAATTTAATTCCCTCATTTTATTACTTTTCTAAAACAAACTCGGCCCAGATTTCAACCATTAAAAAGAAAAATCAAAACAATAAGGCACATTCCTCTGTTGTTTGTCATCGGTTTGTTGGAAACTTGCTGGGTGTTGGGGTTGACGTTACGGGTCGAATGAATTGTTCTGTTTGCCAAATGAAACTGTTTATTGCAGGAAAACATCCAAAGCAAACACGGCAGCCGGGAGCTGATATTTCTATCTGTGTGGATAAAGAACATGAGGAAGAGACGGTCTGATTATCGGTGGATGTGCGTCACCTCACTGGAAGGTTGAAGGTGCGTGTGTGCATGTCTGTCTGTGTGAGTGTCGGTGGGGGGATGTTGTCATTTCCTGCTCAGGTCCCGCCTCTATGTCTGCCCTCTGGCCTGAACACCAGTCAGATCCTTCCTTATGATCTCATTCACTGTAAAGCAAAGAAAAGAGACAGATTTAAGACAATGACAGGATCAATTTAGACATTTTTGATCCTATTATCAGATTGTTCATAGTCCTGAAATCCTGTTGACAGACAGGCGTAATGTTCTGATTGACATTTCTGTGCTGGTCACTGATGGAAGGAAAGATAAAAGCTGCACTACTGCAGAATACCCACTAGAGGTAGAGCTTTGCAAGAGCCTGTGAGCACTACTTCCTGTTGCCTGGATGACTGCAAGTGTGTGTATACACAACAACAGAAGAAGGGGGTTGAAATGGAAACTTTCAGCATGATGTACCTGAAAATAGAATCACAATACGCTGGGGGCGTCAAACCTGTGTCATGTGTCGAAGCTTTGTTGTTAGAGTGCTGATAAAATAAACAGCGGCATCCAAACAGCAAGAGGAAGCACAACAACAGTCCCTGACTCTAAAAACAGTCCTGATGCAAAACATAAATAAAACAGAATGTGATGATTTGATCATCCTTTTGTATATATTCAATAGAAAACTACACAAAGACAAAATATTGATTATTTTATCTGACCAGTTTTACTTATTTTTGTAAATACATTATTATTGTAACTTGAATGTTGGCACAATGTTGAGACAGGGGAAACAAAAGTCAGGGGAAAGTTGTGAATGCTTAAAATTAAAATAAAAATCTTGTTTTGAACCACTCATGGTGGAAATAAGTGACACATATTCGCTTACTTCCACCGGACAAAAATGAAAATAGCAGCCAAGAGAGAGCCACAGTATTACGACTCTGCAAATAAAAGCACCTGATTCAATCAATATTGCTATATATGCTCAGGAACACTTTGTAAAACAGTCACCAGTGCACAGTTTGTCTGCAAATGAGTGCATTCTGTTTTCATTTGCAGATTACGCAGCGTGCCAACATTGTGAAATGTGAAAGGGTTGTACCTGTGACTGCGTCAGGTTGCGAACAGGTTCCATGTGCTCACCTCTGTATTAAACAGTCAAAAGTGAAAAGTCATGCTAACGACATTCAGCTCTGCAGTGAGCAGAGAGGAATGAGAAGAATGTGTAACATGTCATCTCTCCAGATATGCCGCCGTCTGTGTGTTGAGCTGGTGTTTATGAGGGAGTCCGGCCCTGGAAGCCTACTGTGTGTCTGTCTGTGTACACTGGCACTGGGAGACATTATAAGCTGGTGCCAGTGCTTCCACCGCGCCTCGGGGAACTCATTAGGGTCGATGAGTAATATAAGTATTTCAGTGGTGGGCCAAAAAAGCTCTTTGCCTGTAACCAAGACATTACAGAGCGTATAGTGTCTGTGATTTTGTAACCATGGTAATGGGCTTCATTATGGGATTTTGTTATTCAACTAAAGTTCAAAATGTTCACATTAAACTGGAATATTGGCACTGGTGGTTCATTCAGCAATTTGTAAAAGTTAATGACAAACGCATTTTGCAATTGTTTTGTGGGGGGGGTTTCCTGTTTTTTCCTGTTTTCGTTATCGGAAATATTCCTTTTTGCTGTCATACCAATTCTAGAGAAGTTTGATTCATCCTGATGTGCAAAAAGCTTGGCTCCAAACAAAATTTAAAATCATCCGCCTCCATGTCATTTAACACTTCATGTTTTCTAAAGAAACAGATAAGAAATAATTTGTTAATTCGAGAGCTTTAGGAGTGCTGGCTGGAATTTTTGTTGGTAGCTGTAGCCTCATAGTGAGCAGGCGAAGGTAAGATTTATGTCAATGTTCTCATGTACTTGGAATGTAAAATTTTTACACTAAAATATTCACATATTTTGATTTTTATCACATTTTGCTCAATATTTGAATATTGTTAGAAACATTCTTATTTGCTTTCTAACCAGTTAGAAAAAATCAATCCAAGACTGATCCAGCTTACTGTACACTAAATAAAAAACTAAAGCCCGCAACAGATTGGCTTAGTTTATCTTAGTCTTAATGCTGAAAACAGGGAAAAATAACTAGCTTGGCTCCCTACGAAGACTAAAATAATCCATCAACAGGTCTTTTAAACCCTTTTTTTCCAGAAACAACAACAAACAAACAAAAAAACAAAAAACAAGGACACTCAATAAGTACTGGTATGAAATTCTGTTAACATTTGGACAAAGCCAGGCTGTTTTCACCGTTTTGTGTCTTTGTAGTAAACTAAGCTAAGCTAATCAGCTGCTAGCTTTAGCCTCATAGTCAACGCACTAACATGAGATTAAGGCTATGGTAATCCTCTAATATAATTTAATTTCTAGCAAGGAGGCTAATAAGAAAAACAACTCCCTATGATAAAGTTATTAGCACACAGATTTTCGTAGTTTTTTGTGTGGTATTCCCAAGCTCAACTAATCAGTTTTATGTTTAGCCTCGTGGTCAGTAGACAAACATGAGTGAGACTGATCATCTTGCTTTATTTCTTAGCAGGAAGGCTAACTGGTAAAACTTCTGCAATAAACTCAACAAAATAAAAAAAAGACTAGAACCACCAGATGTAGAAATATTGCATGCTAAAACCTTGCAGTGCCTTATTATGGAAGTGGAGGAACTTAGTTTGGTTTGCTTATGTTGGCTCTATTTAAAGCTTTGATATACATATATAGCAGCAAGACAAAAGGTGCAACTAAAAAATACTTATTTTTGGAACCACCTCACCTACACAGCGGAAGCAGATGACAGATCAGCTCACCACAAAATTAATTTTAGAAAAGTAACTGTCACAAGGTCACAGTATATTTTTATTTACAGCCAGCAGTCAAGACATGGGAGATGTTCTGATACCGTTTTTTCCTGTCTGATACCCATTCCAATACCCAAACTTTCTTTCTTTTAAAACTTAAGGAGTAATCATAATTTAGTAAAATAAATGGATTTAAATAAAACACTATAAAACTGTAGTGCAACAGCAACTTAAAAACTAAAATCTTGGAAAATCCAATGCCCTACACATCACCTTTTTACTGGCGGGACTTCCTGGTGTAAAATTTTGCCAAATGTAGACATTTTGCTGCCCGTTGACTCTCTCGGTTATTCTTCGCCGCCCTTAGTAATAGTTGTTGAGAGTGGCAGTGCAACTTCCTGTTCTGTTTTAGAGAGGCAAAGAATAATTGATTTGAGATATTTTAGGATTTCACAACTATTTAGGCAAACTGGTTACCATTTAGCAGCCAAAAAATCCACTAACATCGCATCAGTACGCAGGCTGGCAAACTCGCCAATACGATACAATAACAGCATTTTCAGTGGTATTTGAGGCATTTTCTGACATCTGTATCGGAACATCTCTGCAAGAGGTGTGACTAAAAGCAAATGAATCAATGTTTGGAAGGTAATGTTTGTAATTTGAACAATGAAGTTGCACCTATGACTTGCAGCAAAGCGTTCTAAAGCCTAATTGAGCTATCAGACAGACATTCCCTCCATCCAACAAACCCCCACCTTTCTTCCTGATCATTTGCAGATGTGTAAAAGAAACGAGCCATTTCAGCCGAACACTGAGCACATTTAATAGCCCGAGCAGCATCTGAGGGTCACAAAACTGCAGGAGCGGCCAAACTGGGTTCTCTGCTGTCGTCACAACATCAGCGCCCCTGTTTGTTTTAGTCTGTAGTGGAATTCCCTCTGACACCCAATGCCTTAAAGGAACTTTCATCTCCCCAGCAGTGCCACAGGATTTTTCCTGAGCATAAAACAAGCTCAGAGAAGCAGCAGGAGCGCCGCAGCGGGGCAACATACAGTGGGGCTTTACTGAATCTAATGAAGGGTTGGCACAGAATGACTTTTTGAGGCTGGCTCAGGGAACAGTCAGGCTAGTCTGCTCAATAGGTGAGTGTCTGGCTCCTGAGCTCTGCACCAAGAAGGTGCACTGTTTACCAACGGTGGAGGAGAGAGAGAGAGAGACAGAGAGAGAGACACCCTGTACAGTAGCTGACTCAGTCGCTGCACATTGCTTGCTGCAAACTGGAATGTGTGTGTTTGCGTGTCTGCAAGTATTTGCATGTTAATACAGTGTAGACGGGTGTACAGTATGTTCATGACTGGAGACGTTTGAGAGTGGCAGATGAGGGACTGTGATGACAACATGAAGCTAAAAACCATTGCGGGAAAAGAGAAAGTCGAGTAAGTGGACTGACAGCTAACCACCAGTCTCACCACAGATCCGGTGTGTCACATTTTTAAAACTCTGTCTGCAAGCAAAGCTCACACACCCATATGTGCAGTGAAAGAGATATTATTTGCTCTTACTCTTTATTATCTCTATACTGATGAATCGAACTCCTTTGTCTCTTAGCAAAAATGTTTTCTGAAGATTAACTAAAGCTGCTATGGGGTTTCAGAGGCTGGACTTTTAAGTACAAAACTCCTTCTTCAGATCAGCATCACTGTCTATGAAACACAATAGCTGCAACCAGCAGCTGAAAATGTTACAGTCCTTTTTAAACTGTATATTTGTAAAGAAAGAAAGACAGAAAGAAAGTGAAGAAGTAAAGATTATTGCAGTGATGCCTCCCACAAAAATCTCACAGTCTATGACAAAAGATCAATGAGTTATGGAGGGGGTTGGCCTAAAGTGTAGGGGCGGGGCAAGCCATGACCAATGAAAGTGTGTTTGTGTTTCTACAAAGTTTGGCCATGTTACATGGATACCTTTAAAGTTATGTGCCTTTTTGTTACAGGCCACTCCCACTGTCACGCCCCTTTTTTGCCACTTGGTGCAAACAGCTAATCAGGTAAAAGTAAAGGTACTTTATGGGTCACATGTACAGTGTACAGTGAAACGTTTTCTCTGCCTTTAACCCATCCCTGAGAAGCAGTGAGCAGCCACAGCGCAGCGCCCGGGGACCAACTCCGGATTCTAAGCTAGTACCTTGGTCGAGAGTACTGACTGGAGGTAGACCTATGTACATGTTTTAATGGCGGGGGAAACCGGAGCACCCGTAGAAAACCAATGTGAACACGGGGAGAACATGCAAACTCCACATAGAAAGGCCTGCCCCAGCCAGGAATCAAACCCAGAACATCATTGCTATGATGCCACAGTGCTAACCACTATGCCACTGTGCCGCCCAATCAGCTGTCTTTTGGCTTATAAACCAACCTTTACATTAAATCTTGTGCAAGTCTGTGAATCCATTTAGAAGTTATGTGCCTTTTTGAAGTAGGCCACTCCCATTACCACACCCCCTTTTAGCCAAATGGCATAAAAACAAATCTTCTCTCATACACACCACACACACACACACACACACACACACACACACTTGACCTCCATGCCAAATTTCAGCCTCCTGAGGTGAAAACAGTGGTCGCCAAGAGCGGGGAATTT
>JAQLOL010000002.1:26009246-26039337 GCA_029783665.1 Naso thynnoides | reverse complement strand
AGCCTCCAGGACTGTGTTTGTGCTACTCCCTCTGTTGAGTTTACTAATGCTTCTACAGTAAACTGTTGATATTTCACAACACTAAACTCCAAGAATCAGTCAAAGTAAGACTGTTATCTTATCAACGTCTCATGTAGCGTTTGTGTATAATTCTAGTTTAATACTGTGTTATTGTTATCTACTTAGCTCCATTTTAGCAACACCACGGTAACAATAAAACAGTTACATGTTTACTCTCATCTTGCCTTTTTTTTACCATTACATCATTCCTCTTTTTGCCGTGGACTTCGTTTTCTTTCTGGGAGCTTCAGCTTATGATGGTGATGAAGGTGGCGCAATAATACAGCATATCGCCCTATTGAGCCACCCTGAGTCACCGCGGCTGGACGCGACGGCCTATCACCGCAACGGTCCTATTCAGTGCACTGTTGTTTGGAATAAAGTTTGTTTAAATGTAAGATATCCTACCCCCATTACGTATTTTTGTCACAAGTATTTGATAACCACATTCAGTCTACATTATTTATATATCAGCCAATATACTGTATTAAATATCGGAATTTTCTTGCTCCTCGGCATCTGCCTCAAAAATCCCATTTTGGTTGGGCTCTAATTTCTACAGAAGATCAGGAAAATGATGATAAAGATGAAACAACATTTTATGTGACACACAGAACTATTAATCAGACAACAAAAGGCCCATCGAAGCAGTGATAAGACATCATGGAAGTCAGTGAAGAAGAAAAGGGCAAAAGGAAGTGAGGCTGCGCTGTTATCATTAGGATCATGCAAATAACTCATGTGGCTCCATCTATACAATGATGGTGGTGAAATGTGAAAGCTACAGACTTGTTACATAGAAGTGGCAGCTGGTGAGTCAGTAGTGCTGTAGTGTAATAACAGAACTAACAGCCCCACTGAACATAGTTTGGTTTTCCAGGTAACGTTTGTCTTCACGCTTCACCTAAATGCCACTCTAAACCTGTAAAAAAACCTGTTTTTCAAAATAGAAAGTGACTCTTGTCTGACTGGCTGTGAGCGATGCTGTGGATGATTCGGTGCCACTCACCCTGGGTTTTCTCCATAAAAATGACTTTGGAATCAGAGCTGAAGTTCTGACCGGTCAGGATCATCTGCTGGCCTCCCAGAACGGAGCAGCTGCCCATGTCCTGCTTCTCCACCATGGGAAGCTCATGTGCCGAACGCTGGGCTGCAGGGACAAACAGCAGAGCGGCATGTCACATTGTGTTGCATTTAAAGTGAAACTAGACAACTTTTTTGGCTTAACTGTGTCATTCTGATGCATAACCCGATTAAACAGTCTAATAGTGGCTGAAAAAAATGACATTTGCTGCTAAATCGGTCTCCAGTAAGCCCTGCTTTTACCATGATATCCTCTTTGCCACCTGGACGAAGGTTTTGCACGCTCTCTGTACTCTCTGTCCTAATTCGCCGGTCTACACTGCACTACTTAGCGACAGCTGACACTGGTACAAGCTAATTAGCTCACCTCTGCCAACAACAGAGTGTCTGCAAGTCATACCGTCAGTCTGCTCCAGCTGAGACGAACTAGTTTACTCCACTGCAACTTTTCCTGTAACTGTTTCGTCTCAGTTCAAACTGGACTTCAATCAGAGAATGACAACAAATGAAATAAACCGGAGCTGATGCAAAAGGCTGCAGTGGATTTGCTTTCCAATAAGTTTCATGCTAATGTTAGCATACTAGCTTGTTTGCAGAAGTTATCTACTGCAACTTTAAGAAGAGCTGAAATGATCAGTATTTTGATAATTGATAAATTGTTATGATGATTTTTCAAGCAAAATTTGTTAAAAAATGGCAAAAAAAATCCACTGTTTGGGACCATACCAGTCTATTTTTGAATTTTCACCATTAGCAGAGATTGCCCCTATCCTCCACAAATGTTGTTAAAATTCGACCATGTGTATACTTAAGTAGATTTCAGACTGCCTTTTTGAACCCCATTCACTGTAATGCATGTTGAAACAGGGGACAGAAACACTAAAGGACACGTGAAAATTGCTAGGTACAGGCAATTCACCCTTCTAAAGAGAATGCTTGCGTTAATTCGGTCAAAAATTGTTGAGGGGGAGGGAGCTGTTGAGACAAAAGTTATCACGCCTCGAAAAATAGTTCCTTCCAAGTGCTGCTTTTTAGCTCCAATATTAGCGGGAAGAAGGATTTTTTAACGGGCGTCCTTTTTAAATAATGTTGTCACACATTTTCAGGAACTTTCTGTATCATTTATTGAATATGGAAAAAGGTAAACAAACACAATATCTTGTAGATAATGCTATTTTGGGAAAATTGGGTGGGGTTTATGTAACCAATGAGGCCAATGTTGACAAATGTCAACAAAGGACAATGACATGTAGAAGTGATGTCCCGATCCGATCACGCGATTGGAAATCATGGTCGATCACATGATTTTGAACTGATCGGGATCGGGTGGAAATGATCGGACTTTTTAAAATGTAATGTTTTGCAGTAAATATCACACAGTTTATGGCAGGCGGGGAGTAGGCCTAACGCTCAGCTAACGTTAGCAGTAGTGAGCTGGTCACCAGTAGGCTAGCGCAGAGCAAACGTGAAGCTGGCGCCTTGGGACAGCGGAAATGTATGCAGTTTGGAAGTATTTTAAATTGGACAGCCAAGGCAGAGCAACAGCCACTTATGTGTGCAAATTGGGCATTTCGCGTGACGGAAAGAACAAATCTGCGTTTCACACTACCAATATGATACGCCATGTGAAAAACAAACACCCTGCTCAGTACTCCGAGTTCACTGTGGCAACTCAGGTAGAAACACTGAGCCAACTGACAGTGAAAGAGACTTTGAAAAATAAAGAGAAATTGCTCGAGGACAGTGAAAAGGCCAAAAAGATCACAGCCAAGAGAACTCAAATTTATTGCGTTGGATGACCAGCTGTTGTCTGAGGTTGCAAACGTGGGATTTTGCCGTTTCCTAGAGCACTTGGAGCCACGGTTTGAGTTGCCTTTTCGACACTACTTCACCGACACAGCTCTGCTGGCCCTTCACAACAAGCTGTGTGACCACCTGCTAGTCTGTTTAAAAAATGCGCCTTCTTTTGGGTTTACCACAGACATATGGAGTTCGTCTGTTTGCCCGCTGTCACTGCCTAGCTTCACTGCACAGCGGGTCGACTCCAGTTTTAATTTACAACGTGCGAACTTGCATGCTCAGCACTTCTGTGGATCTCGTGGCAGGGTGTGCGAAACAGGCGATCGAGGGGATGCTGGACAGTTGGGAAATAGAGAAGCAACGGGTCTGTGTAGTTTTGTGGGACAATGCGCGAAACATGAAGAAAGCCATGGATGATATGGGAGTACTGAGTATGCATTGCGTCGCGCACACCCTTTAACTTGTCGTGCACGAGGGTCTGCTCTCTCAGCGCAATGTCACAGACACTAGTTAACACGAGGAAGATTATAGGACGTTTCAAACATTCTCCCTTGGCCTATTCATGTCTGGAAGGTATCCAGATTGATCTGAAGATGGAAGTCGAGCGCCTGCAGCAGGATGTTCAGGTTAGATGGAACAGCATTAATGCATTGCCAAAGTATCGGATCAGGACTCGGTATCGGCAGAAATACAAAATCAAATCACTCGGACTTGGATGAAGAAAATGTGATCGGGATTTCCCTAACATGTAGTAACACTGGTAAAGTCTTTAAATTTCTCTAAGATGTATAATTACTGTTTTTCCTGTTCTGTGTCATTTTAACTGGACATCTTTAAACTGTGACAAAACAAGACACTGCCTTCACCTCCAAAAACTTTAAGATTAACATATAAATCAAAAATGTAATCAGCATTATAATCAATAATACAGTAATCATCAGTTGCACTGGTAAACTACACTGAGAAAAACATGTACAGTAACACTTGATTTAAAATCTCTGCATTGATTTCCCATAAGTGCACAACTACTTATTACCAAGAAGTGACTTTATTTTTCACAACAACCAGGTGATGCTGAGTCATTCAACAACAACCCTCGCTTTCAGTTTTAATAAGCAGCGAAAAGAATCTGACTTATCACAATGTTTGACAGGCGAGAAACGTCTGTTCATGTGCGTACAGTGAAGGTCTGGACTCACATTGGAAGGGACAAAGTAAGAGGAACAAACACCAGTCTGATGCAATCTGATAAAACAGCTGCATAATACATACTACCTGCTGTACGTGACGCTTCAAATTTTTGTTGACTTTACTTTGAATTCTAGGGGAGATCGCAAGTGTCCAAACTTAAGCTTGAAGTATCTTTTGTGACATGTGCATGAAACATTTTCTTTTAATGGCAGCTTGGCAGAGACAGGAAGAAGAGAGAGGGGAGAGATTTTGAGATTTTGGTTATATGTTCATACGACATGGGTGCTGTCTTCACCGGCTTTTGAAGGCTGCTTTAAATGTAATCATGGTGAAGTATAGTAAGTATAGTATGTAGTAAAGTGGTGCAATTTTCCAAACTTATCAGACATCTCTAGCTATTCAAATATTCACCTTGAAACACTCAGTAATTACATCCACGATTGAAAATTATCTGCCAGAAATCTTTGTGTTAATGTTTTGCAAAAGCAACAAAATGGGCTCCTTTGGCTCTGAGAGGCGGTTGTAGGAATAAAACTCCTCATAGTCGAACAAAAGAAGTGGACTAAAACCAAAAAATAAACCTAAAAGAAATCAAAGTTAGGATTCACTGGGAAGGAATATTGAATGAAAGCTCCCCGAAAGAGAAATCCCTCCTCACAGTAAAATAAAGATAAAGACACTTCCAATAAATACGTCTCCCAATGGAGACGAGCAGAGAAACACCGACCTCCTCATATCACCTGCTCTCTGTCAGGCTGACTGCCAACAGGTGAGGGGAAAAAAAAATCCCAGGTGCAGCCACTGACTCCTGACGAGCAAAGATCTTATGATCCCTCTGAACTTAAGTTCCTACGAGGAATGTTTAACTGAGTATGAAGCAGTCTAAATCTAAAAGTGATGCCTCACATCTTAACCTACATCAGCAAATGAGACCATCTGCAAGAAGACTAGATCCTGTCTGTCACAATGTCTTTGCCCGGTCTGCTCAGTCAGCAGAAACGCTACGAAACACTCAATGACACACAGACCAGAAGAGACAATTTGTTGTTTACCAGCATGATCGATCCACTGTTCTTTTTTTAGTATCTTTGGTCTGGAGCAGGAGGATATTTTGCTTTAGATAATTTTAATATTTTGTGTTTATGGCCGAACTAGTAGTGTGAAAATAAGTGTGTTTCTTTCACTCTCTTCCAAAACAAATGCTTGCACCAGACAAAATCTTTATGACAGTAAGCAGTACGGCTTTTGTCCACAGATGCCACTGCAATGGACGCAAAATTAAAGTTACTCAGAGGGGCTTTAAGCTCGTAAAATTTATCAATTTCTGCTTAGAAATGTTAAGACATTTGATCTCATCCATATGTGCTATTTATATATTCCTGTAACCTTCACACCTGAGGTCTATGTTCACAAAAAAAACATTTTCTACCACAATAAGCTCGCACACAGCATCTTAGTATCAGTGTAAAAGAAAGAGGACAGTCTATATTTTAGACAGCACTTGAGATCACACGTTAGGGTTTTCGGTAATACCTCTCTAAACTAAAGCCTTTCTAACGAGGGTAACTGTCTTGCAGCTGCATATTTGTCAAGCAGGGAAGGAAATGCTGTCTAAGATTTTATTTTGATAACAGAATGTTTCAATAAAAAAGTGTTTGTGACATCTGAAATGTGGCTTTGACTTGAAACTGAACATTTAGCCCATTTCAAAGAAAATATCATGCTATATATTGCGTAACGTCATTTAGCCTGAAAATATTAATATATGTTTTTCGCCGAGGCCTAAGCAGATACAGAATACTACAGCAATTTTAAAAGATGGAAAGTGTGCTTTAAGCACATAATGTCACTGATATTTTTACTTCAGCTATCAACTTTATAGATTCACTGAACACCTCAGACCGTGTCTCATCTTGCAGCTTTTTCTCACCCACAGTTCAGCTGAAACTCCTCCATCACTGAGGTGTCGACACACAGCTCTGTGCCCTTTGAACAGGTCTTTTCTTGACCTGCTGCGCAGTGAGAGGATAAAACAAAGCGGATGACACCAGTGGGGCGTTTCTGCCCCCTAAAACACACGTTCTGCTTATCACCCGGCCTGACAGAAGCGCTGCAGGCGTCACTGCGAGCAAATTTATGCTTAGCTGGTTTTCACTGACGGCAATTGTTCTCAAGTTCAGACAGGTACTAACTATTGTTCTGCCCTCTCTGTGATCGGAAAGCAGATGTGAGGCAACAGTTATAAAATAATATTATGTTCTGCGTCATGATTTTTTACAATGACTGGAGCAGATTGGATGCAGACTGTGTCACACTGATATGATGAACGCTGTGTCTCATTCAGGGCGTTGGTTAGAGCTGGATAAAGGGCCTTCTTGTTTGAGTTTTGATTAGAGCATGAGCTTTAATAACACTGTGTACACACACACTGATGTCCCCAAACACAGACTTTACTGCCCTGCACATACAAATACAGACACTGAAACACACAGTGCTGGCCGACTGGATGGAATCCCTGGATGCATAAAGACGTCTTTGTGCGCATCAGCTTAGCTCCAAACTCATTTGAATGTGGGTTCCTTTTTTTTTATGATGTTTATTTAGTGTGAAGGTTTGTTACCTCAACAGGAAGCGCACATGGGGAACTCATGAAGTCCACTGTATCTGGACTCAGCACCATTTTTTTGAAGATTACATACATTAGGATAAATCACCAGAATAAATGTTGGCGCTGTAAATTTCTGCAACCACCATTATGTTGAAACTTTATATCGAAATTCAATTTTATGTTGCAACAACACCACAGTTGTGGTCTGGTTGGGTTGAGGCACAAAAACCACCTGTAAGGTTTAGAAAAGATTCTGTTTTGACTTAAAATACCGCATCTGTCCTACAAACATGGCTGGAAAATGTCCTGATGTCTCATTAAAAACACCCGGTGTTTCAAACCGAAAACCAAACCCTGTTGAGTTGTCACGCCACTACCATCCAAAGTTCACATACATGTAATCTGAACTGTGTCGCTTTGATGCGTAGCATGTGGAAATGTTGATAAGATGCATAAGAAATCTGTGGTTTGCAGAAACACACAACAGCAATTTTTTTTTTTCCTGACAACTCGGCGGCAAAATGCATCAAAGTGTTTTATGTGCAATTGCTTACAACACTCGATGGGGTGCGAGGCCACTTGGAGAGAGACGTGCTGTCCTCCAGGCTGAGGTATGTGCACACGAAACACAAGACGAACACGAGTGTTTTTCCGACCGATGTCGGTCTCGCCCTTCCTCAGCTCGATGTCGGCGTTCCTGAGCTTCAGGATTCCAGCACAGTCGATTCTATGTGACGCAATAAAAATGTAAGCAAGACTGATACCAGGGAAGTTTATGTTAAAAAGAGAGTTGTCTTGGATAGTTGTTAAATAGTTTAGAAATCAAAAGCACATCATCATATTCTCACATTGCTTTCATGTTGTTCTTGGGCTCCAGGGGGATCTCAAGGACTTTGGTGCCATGGATGATCTTCTCATAGCTGGTGGTCGTCACTGTCTTGCCGGTGATGCGGTGGACTTGATAAAAAGCGTGGGGCTTCAGGATGCGCTCATCAGCCGTACCAATGAAGATCTGCAGGCCGAGCGGCTCCTTGCCTCTGTAGCCATGTAACTGCAAACACAAAAACCATAAATCAGATCTCAGCAGATCTTTTTTGGCCAAAGAAACAAAGATACAGATTGCACTTTTAACTGGTCATTTCTAAAAGCTGCTTGCTCTGACTGCATTTCCAGATGTTGTTTCTCCCCAGAGGTGGCTAATCTGTGTCAGCCGCATGTAAAAAGCATGAGCCTTCTTTCTGCAGAGAGCTCACGACTTACAGCTTTCTACTGGTTCTATTGTAAGTGGATGGAGGATGCAGCAGACAGCCAGAGATTCACTGAGAGAACTGAAACTCTCATAAAAATCCAGCCTGGCTCTTTCAACGTCCTGCTGCAGAAACGAAAAGTATCAGATAAATGGCATTATGACAGAGAGGGATGCTACTTTTAACGTGAGAGTGCCTTCTGAGCAAACCTGCAAAAACCACAAAGCATCAACTTGCATCTAAATGCTGTTTTAGTGCAAACAGTGAGGTGCATAACCTTTGTCACAGAATAAAACCATCAACTGAGTGCAGAGTGACAGAACAAACACTACTGGTCCCTTTGCACTTCAGAGACTATTTTTACCACAGAAAATGCCACAGCAGGCAGTCTGACTGTTTGAGAAATATAGAAGTTACATAAAATTACATGGATTTCTACATCATCTGGATGTAATGCTAAAAGAGCCACAGAGAAGAATAGAGGGTATGTGTTAACGTCACTTCCTCTCCAGAACCCCCCCCCCCACACACACACACACACACACACCCCACACCCCACAGATGGACTGAGTGGCAAAACATCTGTCAACATGCCTAAGTTCAGCCGTGGAAGCAGCCAAACCGGGAGTAAAACAAATGATTATCCGCTTAAATTAACAGCAGTTGGACTTGACAGTGACCTTACAGCTTACCAGAGCACCAGCGGTCCACGGACATTGACAGCATGCCAGAATTCGGGTTTCCTGACATTTATTGTTCGGCTACGTGATTTTGACGCCTGGGAAATACACAAAGCCTGACGGCATAGAAAAGTCTGGACGTCAGCCATCCATAAGGACACAATAAAACAAACACAATTTCAACAGAATTTGTTGAAAGTTTTAAAGCGATCCGCTAACTGCCTAAACTTACTTTGTGGAGTAGCATAAATGTACCAGTCTGTGCAGTGTGCACCGATCCAGTGCCATGTGATTTATTATCCGCTAAACAGTACTCAGCTATTTCCAAGTGAGTTTAGTTTACTGTAGTGTAGGGAACTTGATTTTCATAGATTTTAGGTTTTGAGTGCTGTTGCTATTCTGTTTTATATCATTCTATTTAAATCTTTTTATTTGACTAAAATATGATTACACCTCACATTTTAAAGTAATTGTTATTTTTATGCACCAGTATCAGATCAGTACTCGGTATCTGTTGCTACCAAACTTTGAGTATCAGGAAGGAAAAAACTGTATCGGAACATCTCTGGTTTGTCTTGGCTGTTAGCTAACACTAACATTACCAAACCATTGCCCACTTGTTCGTAGAACGCAAGGCTCATCATCATGGATATTTCTTAATAAATGCCAACAAAAACTTTACTGTTACACAGAATGAGTCAAAGTTTGATTTTACCCAAAAATGAAACTTGCTACCGCAAACCATATTTCTCTGACGTTAGTTCATTCTGCAAATTGCAGAAAAACCATTTGCCTCTTTCTTTTGTAGCTTTCAGCAGTCTCTAAAAAATAACTCAGACTTTTTGTTAAATCTAATGTGCAGTCAATCGCACAACAGCTGTTTCCCATTTTAGATGTGTTTTTGTGTGTTTGGCAGCACACAAACTGTACGCTAACACTGCAACTCAGCGTCCTTCTGCCACTTATTGGGCATATCCACATTGACTTCTGTGACGTTGACGTCACGTGCCTACCCTCTCTTGTGGAGGAAAGTTTGGGTGAAAGATGCATTAAATTGAAGATAAAAGCTGCATTGTACTCTGGTGGATATTTCTGCATCTCTTACCAGAAGGCTTCAGGATGAACAGGCTGTGGCTGAGGTGGGTGTTGTCTCTTTTTAAAACCCTGAAGATTGTAATAAAATTAAAACTAGTGCTGAAACTGATGAAAAACCTAAACATTTTTAAACTATGACTAAAACAAACAAACTCACTCTGGAAACTAACAGAAACTAAACCGACTTGGGAACAAAAACTAGAAGCAAAATAAAAAATAAAACCGATGGAGACTGTTTCTTTCACTGTGGTCAGAGAAGCAACACAGAGCTCGCACATCATTCACATTTCAGAAAGGATTATCTCTGTGGATGAAACTGACCGACGTCACAGCAGCTGCTGAATGTGAGCAGAAACTATGGCAACGTGAACGAGCACGCTGGCTCTATGTCCAGGTAGCAGCCCGACACACACACACACACACACACACACACAGAGCGAAACAGAGGAAGCTGCCTGCAAACACTCAACAGGCCGTGTGAGCAGTCAGCCGGTTGTCATGGCAGTGGCAGGAGCAGTGAGTCATGACAGAGAGCAGCGTAGGAAAAGTGGAGAGTATGAGGCTCAAAGAGAGAGAAGGAGAAGAAACAGAGGGGAAAGACGAGGGGAAGGAGTGCAGCCGTGGCTAACCAGGCCTGACCATCTGATTGGCCTGGCAAAGCAGGCAGAGCTGACCTCAGGGTGAGGCCTCTGGGGACAGGCGGCAAATGGAAAAGAAGCAGGAGAAGCTTTACACCAACAAAAACAGCTTTGAAATGTTGCCACAGTAACACAAAGAAGGGGAAGTCGCACCTATTTTTGGACAATGAATCCAGCTGTAACTGTGTCACTGCTAATTCCACGTTTGAACTCTGTTTTGATGGTCACATCACTGCAAACTTTTTCAAAAAAAATCCTGATCTGCATTTTTCTGAACCACAGACACTTTTCATTTTACCACTCATCTCGGCAGGCTGAGTGTCGAAACACTTGAAGTCAACTCTCTAATACGAGACCCACACAGTCAACAAACCAGTGTGTAAGAGGAAGTTGGGGACAGATGAACACAGATCTGTTAGTGTGGTTAAAATCATTGGGGGGTGGGGTGACGGGGGGGACGGTGCACGCGGCAAATTTTTTAAAACTAGAAAGCAGAAAAAAAATCTGTGGCTGTGTCGCTGCCTGACCTGGGTTCAGTTCTGAGGGTTGTCATCAGGCAACGAGGTGGCTGCACAAGTGCTGATACTTTTTCCATACCATGCGTTTGAAATGATAGCAGTTCTGGTAATATAATAGATAGTACTGAACCCTCTGACGCCAAAGAAAATTATCTACACTCAGATGTTCGATTCAAGCCTGCACAATTGAAACAACAGGAAAGAAATTCAACTGAACCTGTGGCTGCTAATGTGGCATCAAGAGATGTACGAGGTATCAAATTTTTATTGTAGTATTGTATCGCAGGTTAAAATTCTGATATTTTGACAACACTGGACTGCTATGTCTGGAGTTAGGACATGCTTTGTGATTTGTTTCAGGAAGTGAGGAACAGTAAAAGTGCTATGAGAGCAGCCGGAGTAACACACACACAGTCATTTTCATACTGCTGGCCCTGGGCGCTAACACCACTGAGTGCATAATGAGTAGGAAATACCATTTACACGCAAGCCGTCGGGGCAGCCTGAGGCTCCCGACTGGACGCCTAATTTAAAGGACAAACCTGACAGCATTCCTTCGTGTGGACATTCAGCCCTTTCAATTGCAGTGTTAGGTTCATAAGTTGGTACAAGCTTTAAAGATATCAAGTGTCTTGTTCATTAGATCCTGTTTTTGGACAAACCTGCACAACGGGATGTCCTCCTGTGGGGGCTTTGACTGCACCCCTGCTTCCCTCCGTCTCATAGTGAGCTCTGTGATGCGGCTTCGGCTGCACCTCAATTTGGAGTTCATACTGGTCTGTGCGTTGCGGGATCGGCCATTCCAAAGGGGGGAGAGAGGCCACAGGGATGCTGCAGATATGAGGGACATAGGAAACGATATGAGCAATGGAAGTTATGCTCCTTGGAAGATGTAAATGTACATATAATGTGTGGCATGTGTAAGTTCAAACCTTCTCGTTTATTTACCTGCAGATGCTGGAAACCAGCGGCTTGGACCAGATTGGGGGGATAACAAAGAAAGGCTCTGCTGCAGGTTTGGTTTTTATGTCCTGGTCGCAGGACACCAAGTAGTTCCCTTCCACGTGGTTCTCTGGGTACAGAGTGTAAACCTGGTTGGACGTCTTGACTATTTTAGTGGGCACCAGGCCTGGCTGACCAGAGCCAAAGCCATTCATGGCATCAGCAAGGCTGCTGTGTGTATAGTGGGCACCTATGTTGTGATCTTCACGGCCGTTGTGAGGGGAGGGACTGCGGGAGCGGTGCCCAGGCACCAAGCCTGGATTCCTGTACATGTCGTAGGTGCGTTTGCCCTGTGGGGAGGCGGAGCGGGAGCCAGGTCTCGGGGAGGGCGAGCGGGGTCCCAGACAGCCGTCCTCCGCTAGGCTGGTGCCTGGAGAGGTGCCCGGGGAGGTGCGCGGGGAGCCAGTGTGGATGTTTTGAAATCTGGGGCAGAGGTCTCCGGGGTTCTGGCCGCTGCTGGGGGACACACAAGGAGACGCCCAGGGGGAGTAACTCTCCGAGTGCCAGCTGGTGGAGGAGTTGCTGCTGGCAGGGCTCAGGCACTGGGGCTCACGGTAGGAAAGGTTTTCATGGCCAGGCACAGTGAGAGTGGGTCTGGGGTTAACATTCAAGTGTTGGTTCTGCAGGGAGTCCCGACCATGGTTGTAGTGCTCCCGGGAGGGGGTGATTTCGATCCGCGGGCTCAGGGCCAGGCCTGCAGGACGGGTGCTGTCCAGGTATCCTCTGGCCTCCTGGTTCTCATATCCCGTGAGGACCTCAGTGTTGTGTTCACTGTAGGAGGGACTGCAGGACTTGATGCCGTATGGAGAAGCCTCCTCCAGAGGGAAAGCCTGCTCAGACTCAGGGCTGAGAACTTTGTGAGATGCAAGGTTGGGGTCATCTGCAGAAAGACAGAAAACAATCACAAAACACCTGTGAAAAATGTGATTGTGTTGGCACAGCAATATTTCTAAAAGAACAGTTTCTCAAATCATTAAATTTGCACCTTTCTCAAGAGCACAAACTACTTCACCTGCACACAAAGATCTGATTTTGGTAAACTTAAGTCGATTTTTAACTTTTTTTTTTTCAATAAAACACGACATCTGTCAGCTCAAGGAGGCGTCTGCATGCTGACATTGTTGATTTTCTCTCACATGGCTACTCGCAACGAAGACCAAGAAGCCCGTAAAATTTACTTCCTGTTTCAATTTTCATTCACATGAATAAAGCTCGCAGGCCAAATATCGACCAACAAAAAGCCGAGATAGGGAGAGGAGTAAACTCAGGCTGCCAGAAAGCATCGGACAAACCTTGATCTCCCCCCGCAAAGTCGCTGCAAGGTGGCTCATATTCAAACAAGTAATCGAATTCCAGATCATCATCGGGACAGTCAACTCGACTGAGCTCTTCCTCCAAATCTTTCTCGTCGTAAAAAGAGGTCATCTGTCTCAGTTTGTTCCAAACGACTCCTCCGGGTTCGGGCCAAGCGACGGGGACGCGGCTGAAGGCGTTGCGGTGCTGATTCTGATTTGGGGAACCTGTTCGAGTGTCAAGTGATGCATCGATGAGCTGCAAGGGGTGAAGCGCACAAGTTTCCTGTTTCAGCTCGCCGCAGTTATTTTCGGATGAAGGCGGGTCTGTTTTCACACTGAATGTAGAATTTTCGAGTTCATCTCTGTGTCTGTGTCACGCCTCCTCTGTTCGCTGATGCGTCGGAGATAAAAAGCAAAAGTGCTGCTCGGAGGTGGTGAATTAACTGCCCCGTTCAAACAGATTGCTGCGAGTATTTTGACAGACTTTGCAGCCTGGTGCTGCCCCCGGGTGTTTGACATGTTGCAATGGCACAGCAGGATGACAGACCGAGCTCATCACCTGACTGACAACTATGCGTGAAAACAGCTGCAGGCGCATAATTTTATCCCAAACATGGAGACGGATGGATGGATAAGAGATTGGAGTAAAAATACTTCAGTCTCTCAGTGGAGTGGATTTCACTGAATCAGTCAGCCAACGTGTAAACGCGCTCTTCTCTCATAGTTCATAAAAACGTGCAGGTTGAGACTTGAGGGAATCCCCAGATTTACGCACGACGCAGCGCAGATACGCGCGCGTTCCAAACAGTTGTAGCCTATATGCTCAGTCAGCAAAACACACACATAGAAAACATACATGTTTTTTTTTCCTTCATCTTTTTTGGCGGTGTTCAAGTGTCATCTTTACTACAGTATTAGTGATGCCTTGATTTGGAACCCAAATCAAACAAGACCAACGGCAACAAAATGTGGCAATAATTATAAACATGAGAAAATATTCGCGTTGTAATAATTAACAACCGGTGATTTCTTGAGGAAAAATATTTGCACAATATTTGAATTATATGAGCCTATGGACGCTTGGGTCAAAATCTAAATTATAGTCACATAAGGCTATAAAATGGTGAGGTAGCTTAGGTAATTTGAAATAAATGATAAAATAATATAAATTCTGCTCTCTGCTCATATAATGAATCAATGTCGTGTAATGGAACGAAATTTTTTAACATGTCTTAACTACTTTGCCTATGATGTATTAATACATTAGTTCTATCCAAAGTGCATTTGTTATTCTAAGCGCCAGAAAAAAAATATTATATGACATTAAAAAAAAATATTATTAATTGCAGTAATTAGGGTTTACACAACTGACTCCATGTTCCCCATCACATTTGTGGGATGCCAGGGCGTGCGCTCTGCGTCGATCAGCGTGTCTCTCCTCAAACATCAACATCGCAAATATCTCTGAACTGTTAGACAAACAACTGACACTCGACACGAAAGCTCACATCATTACACAGCTAAACACTCTAGCACTAACAATACTCTCAATGTCGATTAAAAGTCAAATAGTTTGATTACCAGATAATCACAACACTTCAGCAGTACCTTGATCCATGGACCGCATGGTGTGGTACTGTGCCAGCCTCCAAGTCTCTCTAAACATCTGGAGAAAAAGCGAAAAATCAAGAAAAAGAAAATTTACTTTCCGCCAATAACCATAGCAGAAGAAGCTCTGTTAAGTTAAAAGAAATGCCGAAAGGAGACGAAACAGAAAAAAAACTTTCTGTACTCGCTCAAAAACTTCAAGCTGCGACACAGCAGCGGCGCGCAAACTCCTTCTGTTCAGAAAACAAGCATCAGCTACAGCGATGGTCTGGTATGAAGTCCCCCTTCCTAGCGCTCTATAAGGATTACTTGAGTGTCAAGAGCGTTTTCCTTCCCCGCTCTGGGTGTTTATAATGGTCCAATGCTGTAAAATAACGGGATTCCCTCAGTGTTTCCTCCTGTTTGTGCGCCTTTGCCATGGAAACCTGGAGCGGGTCCATGTCGGAGACTCAGGGCTTTCCTGCAAAGCCCCACACTCAGGAATCCATGACGTCTCCGGCTCCTGCGCCAAAGCATTTCTGCGGCTTCTCTCAGACAGTAGCACACAAGAACTTCATTGTAGGGATGAAGAAATTACTGTAGGACTCTATAGCAGAGAGAGGAGGAGGAGGAGAGAGAGTTCTGATCGTTTTAATTTATTTAACACAGTTTTGGAGTCTGTTCTGTCAGTGCAGTTTAATCTATTCATCAGTGTGTGAATCTTTTTCGACAAGACTGCTCTAAAAAGTTTATTTTGTGGATTTGAGCGAATGTAAGTGGTCATGGTCAGTTGACATGTTGAACATGGGATATAGAGAATGCCATTGTTCCCATTAGGGGAAGAAGCCACTGTCCTTTTCCGTTTCCTAATGGAAATCTGCATCTTGGGATACATGCCTGAAAAAGTCAAAACAAAACCGTGTAGGTTGACCTGTACTATGAGGACAAATTCACTACACCAAAAAATTAAGGTAAGGTAGCAAGGAAGTTGGTACTTTTGATATTTTGGACACTGTGCTAAAGCCTTCTTATGAGTATCTGGGTTAATTTCCTGTCAGACATCAAAAATACACACTTCTTCATTTCCATTCAGAACTCCATTAGCTGGTGTCTTGTGGAAGGAGACGTGTCAACAAACACACACACACACACACACACAAGTACCTCCGGTCACTGAGACATAAAAGCAGCACCATGGCTGGCACTTTGAATAAATCCCATCTTGTATAACAGCGGTGACGATATTTCCGTCATCACTATCTGCAGTCGCCTGCAGCAGTTCATGATGTTCTTACTCCAGTGTTGGCAAACAATCGTATGTACAAGTCTGAGTCATGTCTCACTTTAGTGTGCTTTCAAGTGTATTAATAGCTCTTGTCTGTTGAGGTCCCCTTATAATTTCTAAACAGATGATGAGATTAAAGTTCTTACCATCTGGCAGCATAAACAGGCTTGTGGTTTGAGAACTAAAAAAAGGGATGTTTGAACCCTCAACCAGCAGCAAACTATCTTTATGTGCTTCATCCGAGCAGGAAAATGTTTACAGATAGTGCCTTTGGTAAGCTGCTACTGTCGATCAAAAATCATGAATCAGGGTGTTTTCAGGTAGAGACAGTGGTGTAGGATGGAGAGGGCCCACCATAAATAGCGGTTCGTGCAGAAAGGGGCCCATTGAGAATGAACAGGGTCCAGAATCTTGTGCCTCGCCCCTGGCTGGAGAACACTCAGTTCAAATTTACCCTGAATATATTTGCTTGAATCAAGAAACAGGTAGTTGAAACAGTTTCAAGAGGAGCTGTTTTAACATTTACAGCTTTACATGCTGCCCATGAGAGGAAACTGTAGAAAGAAAACACCCAGTAGAGCCAAGTTAAACTATACAATAATGTTCCACTGCCGAAGCTGATGCCTGCTCTGGTGCAATAAGTGCAGTGCTGTGCTCTAAAACTGAGATTAAAAAAAAGAAAATCCACAAATGTATAATTTGATTTAGCAAAGCCATTTCCCTTCTGAACTTGCCACAATTAGGGAACTTCCCAAATGTCAGTAGCTATGATCATATAAGTTACAAGACATTTTAATGCAATTTAAGGCCCAAAAAAGGATAAGATGAAAAAAAAGATGCAAATGAATTGATTTAGTTTCTCCAAGAGAGTCAGGTGAAAAGATCTATACCATTTCATATCTGGTGGTTGTAAAGCTAGTACCAGGAAGTGATAGTTTAGCCAGAAGGTTAGTTAGCTTAGCCAATAGGTGAATAGCCAGAGGGCTGTTAGCTTGGATAGGAGGTTGCTAGGTCAACCAAAAGGTGACTAAATATCACAGCAGTGGTTAGGTTAGCCAAGAAGTGGCTAGCCAGGACGTTACTAGTTTGGCAAGGAGATAGCTAGGTTAACTCAAATGTGGTTAAATTAGCCAGGAGGTGGTTAGTGTAGCCAAGAGGTAGGCAGCTTAGCCAAGAGGCAGTTAGCATAGCAAGGAGGAAGTGATCTTAAGCAGAGTGTGGTTGGTTAGTTAGACCCATGGATGTAACTAGGAGGTAGATAGCTCGGAGGTGTCTAGCTTAGGGGGCTAGTTTAGCTTAAAGTAATAGCTTGATGTACGGGGATATCAACTTAATGTTAACCGAGATCATTATTAAACACAAATCTAATGTTTTAAATTTCTTTATCTCTAGAGGTGTTGGTTAGCTGTTTTCCCCAGCCTCCAGTCTTTTTGCTATGCTAAGCTAATCACTGTCAGCTGTAGTGCCATTAGTTTCTTGGGTGTTTACAGACCAGTTTATTGACCATAGCTTGTCAGTTTATCCCATTTCCACTGTTGGTTTCTTGCCTGCTGTTTTCACTTTCATGCTTCTGTATAATCTGATCTGTGCCTACCACCTGCCTACTTGTATCAGTAGGCCTACCTGCCTGTAAATTTTTTTGATCAATAAATTATTGAAATCATTCTGTCTGCCTTCACTGTGTTCCTGCACTTCGGTTCAACTGCTGCTGCCATTCTCCTTCGCCAGTTTGTTTCAGATAATATTCTGTCTGCAAAACATTCCACAATTGTTAACAACTATTAGATATGTTATCCTGGCCATCAAAATGAAAACAAAAACATGAATGTTTCCCGACATGTTGTATGATGTCATTATTCAGACTGCATTCCTCTCAGCACCCCCAGCTCTGACCGACTTCCTGCAACGCTCACGTAGTGTATTTGGCCGAAAACACACCATTTTGCAATTTGATACAGATTCATTGAAGATCAGGACAAAACAAAAAGGAACATTTATTTTATCTCAGCCTTGAGTGAAACACTCAGTAAGTCAATGTGTGCTGACATTGGTTATGTCAGACCCAAAGGAAAACATGTGTAGGCCTTCTTGAGGAGAGGGGAGGGAGGAAATCAGAGGATCTGTTTGGATTTAGACATTGATTAGTCTGAGAGAGGAAGCCTTTGTCAGACTGCTGGGTGAACAAGGTGACTGCAATGAGTCGGTAAACCGCAGTGACCGAAGCCTTCGTCTTGGGGGTAACGATGCACCAGCCTCGTCTACCAGATGTAAATTCCTCCGCTGTTACGGAGCGCTTATGCAACTCAAATCATGAATGAGTAAATGAATACGGCACATGCTTAAGAAAGGAAAACTGCCTGTTTCCAGACGGACAAGTTTGCATTTCCGTCTTTTTTTTTTTTTTTCAAACAGAGCCCACTTTTTCCAAGTTCATACAGTTTTTTCCGTCACTCTAAAACCATCTCATTGAGGGAGAGTTGTCTGGGTTAGAGCATTGCCCTGTTTGAGTATAACGTGTGATTGAGCTTGTAAATGTAAGCCGTGGAACATAAAAATGGAAATATCGACTTTCCATGTCTCATGGAAAATTCTCCAAGGGATTTCAGGGGGCAAAAAGGAGGCATGGACTTTTGCCTCCATATGGGTCCTCTGTTCTGCTCTCTTACTGTCTGGTATACTGTACTTTTTGAATCTGCATTAAATCTGGTTAAACCTTGTCGAGGGGACTATTCTTTTCCATGTTTGTGTCTAAGTGATGAGAGGACAACAACTGTTGAAAATACGTGTTGTGTGAGAATGCTGTTGCCAGAAGCATGAAACGGGCTTTAATTTGGGCAATTCACACCATCAATGTGCATCAAGGAGGAGTGAAAATATCTGGAGAGAAGTGAGAGGGACATCTGGGATCACAGAGGCAGCAAGGAAACCAGAGTGTAAAGCCAGAATATTTTCCTATTGACCTCAGTCAATTATGGTTACATTTCAATCAAACTAGAGTTGCTGATTGTTAGAACTTGTTAAGTGTGCTTTACAAAGACAAAGCTCCTGTTTGGACTAATTGTAAAAAAAGCTTTCTCCGTTAGTCACATGATCTAGAAAATGTGTGAAAATAATGTTCATTGAGCAAAAAAAATCAAAAATTCCCTTTGAAGTTGTGATAATTATTTAAAAAAGCAACCATCTACTTTTCCATAGGCCCACCAGGAGCAGTAGGCCGGATCTGATAGCAGTATGCACAGGGTGAACAGTAGGGTGTAAACTCCACAATTTCATGACTACGCCTCTCAGTTCAAGCGGTTGATTATGAGGGGCGATTGATAAGTTCGTGGCCTAAAGTAGAAGAAGATTAAGTTGCACAGCTGTCATTGTATGCATGTGCAGTTTAACTGTTTGAGTGATTATAAACAAAGTTTGTGATATTTCTGTTACCCTTTTTATGGCAAGTCTTTGTTGTCACCAGTGTTGTAGTGATGCCTAGAGAAGTGGGTATATCCTTAATTTATGCCTCCAATATTTTTAAAGCAGCCAGGGTAGCAAAGGATAAGTGCCCTTTTTGCACAGTGATGTGTCATAAACAGTGGCATGTACGACTACTCTCGCATATTTAGTTGATCAAAAATGGGACAGTAGTCGTCCTATTTGCACGTTGTCACTTAACTTCTGCTGCTTGACTTCAGGGAGTGAGGAGGATCATTATGAAACTGACATTAGCCGCAACAGAGGTGCAGGTTTTGCAATCACTACTGGCCCGCAGTCAGACTATAGGGTGGGACAGCTATATGATTAGGCATTTTGAGTGAACTGTTCCTTATTCTTAAGTCCATCTACACATGAAAAAAAACAAACATAAACAAACAAAAAAACCCCTGCAAGTAGTCCAGAAGTTTCTTTAGTAAAGTGTCTCTTGGATTAACCAATTTGCAACAGATAGGATCAGAGGGGATTTAGTAGTGAGTATACTCAATGCAGACTGAAAAACAAGTGGGTATAGTCCATATACCTGCATATACCCTGCACTACACCACTGGTTGTCACATACAATCTAGCCAGTTCATGAGGAGCACTGAGCAGCTGCAGTACGGTGCCCCTGGACCAGCTCCATCCTTAAGGATGGCAAAGTGGTCAGGGGCACTGACGGGAGATTTTACCGATACGCTACATGTTTCTGGTGGCAGGAGACACCGGAGCACAGGGAGAACATACAAACTCCACACGGAAAGGCCCTGCCGTAGGACCATCTTGCTGTGAGGCGACGGTGCTCTCAACTGAGCCAGTGGATATATGGTGTCTGGTAATTCAAAACTGCAAGTCAGCACTATCTGAGACAATGGACATTGTCTTTCATGCAGTTATCCAGGAATACTGATTCGATCTCGGCCAACAGTCGCCCTGTTCACCTGATTTGGCTCAGTTGAACTACTTCCCCTTTCCTTCATGAAGAAGGAGCTCAGTGGTCACCTTTTTGACAGTGATGATGATGTTGTAGCTGCTGTAAAACAATTTGTAGAGCTCTAGGTTGTAGTTTTCTACAAAGAAGGGATCTGTTTGCTCCATGATTGCTAAACTAAATGTAGGAGGGGAATATTTTGACAAATGCTCTAAAACTTACTTCTTACATGTATAGGATATGAACTTATCAGTCACCACTCACAGGTATACTTATGAGATACTCATAGGCATCTTATGATTCTGCGAAAAACACATCAATAAGCATTTTCTGACGATCATATCATGGTTAGATTTCAAAAATTGGCAGTTTTAAAGGATTTTAGAGCATAAATCCAGGAATCTGTGGCTTGTCTTTCAGTGATGAAGCCGTATAATGAAATTAGGTTGTTTCCCCATTTTTCAATAGCTGTCACACAAGCAGCGCTGCAGCTGCTCAGGTTTGCTTCTGACAGGATTTCAGCTCCGGCCGTGCTGGCATGTCATCGTGCAATAAGGAATCTTATTGCCTTCCTGCCACAACTTGAGATCCTTGGAAAACATTTTCCTTCTTTTTTTCCGACTTGTACAAATGAGCTAATATGTTCCATCAACATGGAAACTACATACATCCACGCTGGATGTGGCCGCCTCATTATGTAACAGGATTCTGATCGATACTCAGATGTTTGTACAGAGAGTTCGAGTGTCTTAGTCCAGTGGAAAAGTGGCAGAGGAGCTCATGGATTTTTCCCCTTCGAGCACAGCGTTCAACCCCCCTTGTCGACACAATTTTCTGTTTTGTCCAGGTTTCCAGTTCCATCCTACAGTAATTCATAACTTTAGCATCTCTCTCTGTCTATTATCAGCACATTATGGAAGCAAAAAAAGCCAATATTTGGTAGTCAAAACAAACTGGAACAAACTTATTCAGGATTTGAGCTGAAAAGAGAAACTCCCTCCTCCCACTGCAGCTTCATTCATAACAAAACTACTGACTGTTTTGCTGCAGCAATCACAATTAATCACTCATTGCGGCAGTTAAAAAATGTATTCAATCCTGTCTTAAAGTGATTTGGGCAGTTTCGCCTTAAACATACAGTACGCGTTAGCGATCACAGGGAGAGGCAGGGAAACCCATCTGCAGCCCTTCCTTAACAGACGTGGGTGCTAAGACAAATCAAAGCATTCCAGGCCCACAGAGCTATAAATAGTGCCAGAGGAGGGTGTGTGTGCATGCTTTGGAGCGCCTGTGTGAGAGGCCTGTCATTGCCAAAATCCAGTGTTTACACAGAGCAATAACAGTGTGTAGTAAACAATTCATCAGCACTAGCTTGTTCATTATTTGGTGTCATTCCAGATCATCCATCAAGGGTTTCTGTTATTTCAAAACAAGCACGTTGCATCTAAGCAGACAAGCTTGAGGTGGCATTTATTCCTGGCTGCCTTGTGCAAATGAGAGTTATTACAAGGTAGTTCGTTAGAGCCTTGACCAATCAGAAGGGACAGAAGCACAGCTGACCTCGGGCTGAAACTGTAAAGCAGTTTAGTGGGTGAGTTCCCAATCAAATACTATTTTCTTTTACTTGTAGTACATACTGCAGCTGCCCTCACAAAGTACATACTTTTGCATGCAGTATGCATATAATCGGGACATACTACTCCATCACTAATAGTGCGCCTTGAACTTCGACTCTCATGCTCCTATATCCGCCACAGCCTTAACAAAAAATTCTGGAGTACAAAGTAAAGGTGTGCGATTCTCAGGTAATATTCTTTCACATATGTCAAAGCAACAGCAAAATTTTAATACATCAACTGTACATACAGTAGAAGTCGCGAAACCTATGTAGTACTGACACTTAATGTCATCTGTTATTGTGGTACGTGTCATTCTGTTACACAGCCAGCGTCTCTGCAGGAGGTTTGATGACTTTGTCAATGTGGTCACCTTGGCTACATGCTATCATCTGTATCGGCAGCTCCACTCCTGCAGCACATGCATGGAAGTGTCTCTCTCTTTCCTGTGCTTCCACTGGGAATGTAAGATGTTTCCAAGCTGGAAACAAATTCCAGTTTGAAGAGCCAAAGATAAAAATGCACCGAGCTTGTGAGAATAAGCGTGCGTGTGTTGCATAACAGCTGCGAGCTACCTCTCTTTAAAGACCTGATAATTCAAACCTTATAAAACGCAAAAGCTAATTTTTTAAAATTCATCAGGACTTGGATGGGATTGTGGATTTGGCAGAGGACTGGCTGGGCCTCCATAGTTGGCTTTGAGGGCAGGAAAGGCCCAGAATGTGAACGCTCGCAGGCAGCTCTGTTGATTCAGGAGTGGAATTTCACTTTTCATGGGACTGATTAAGTTAAATGGTTTCTTTTAATGGTTTAACTTACGCATTTGGGCAACGGAACACGCAAAAAATGTTGGACATGCACGGCAGTTTTAATTTGAACATGCAGTACTGAGGCGCTTGACTGCATGTATAAAAAAAAGAAAACATTTTATGACTGAGAATCTCTGGGCTGAGGCGCCGTGTGAGCTTTTACATCAACACTTTTATATCTTGTAACCTTAATGGATAATTAACAAAGTTCCCTTTTAAAACCTGAACCCAAAGAAAATGCAAACTAAAGAAAAATGAGCAAATATTTCTGAGAAGTTTTGACTTCTATAAGCACTGATTTCATAAAGAGTTCAGACATTTCTAATAAAGTCTTACTCTCTTGTGTGTTACACCACTTCTCTGTTTGATTCCTGGTTAAGCTTAATGTCAGAGCTGGAGTGTGTGGATTACCTGAGGCATGTGGGACGTGAGCATGGGTGAAGAAGAGTGAAAACACATGTCCAGGCGTCAGAGACTCCCTCCTCTGGTGAGAGCGTGCACTTCAAGATTCCTGTACGTCCTGTGCAACTCACAGCTCATCAGAAACTAAAGAGGAACACTCAGCCATATACGCACTGATTGTTTTTGCACACAAATGGAACAAATTCAGGTTCATGTCTGATGGACTCACCTGGAAAGATCTACAGTGTTTTTCTTCCTTCTGACTTCCCGTTCTCATCGCAGTGTGTCTGCGGCCACATCATTCAGACTCAGTTTGAGGCCACTTCTCCACGTTAGGCCTCATTAAACTCAACCGGTTCCACTTCTAGAATTCATGAAATGCTCATTAAGCCATAATAAACTCCATTATTATAAATTGTGCCTCTGTGTTTCACAGTTTTTGTCAAGACCTCAAAATGAAATTAAAAGGTTTAACGCCATGAAAAAGCTGACACCAGTGACGTGGGTCTATTTTAAAATTTGTTTTCAGCAGTTTTTTTTTAAAATCCTCTCACAGGGTAAATCTAGAAATATTGTTTTTTTTTTCATTGTCAACAAATCCCATTAGAAAGACAAAAAACAACAACAGAAAACTGACAAGGTTGCTATATCTAAAGCATGGTTCACACTATTTTCCAGGGCTATATGCAGTGTGTATACCTTTAATGATGTGTTATTATACTAAATTCACCCTGTGTGTGTGTGAACATGTGAAGCAGCCGACTGAAAATACTTTTTGAAGGTTAACATGATCTTGAAAATAACTGACAATTTCTTTTGCTCCACATATCTGGAATGAGACATACTACTCTTTACTGTCCTGTTTTGTCTCCTTCTATTTTAATGTTGCTTTGTGTTGCTTTTGTAATTAAGTTTGATTGCCTTTCATTGTTTACGTGAAGCACTTTGTATCACCTTGTTGTTGAAATGTTAAACTTGCCTTTCAGCTGTTGGTTCTCTGGTGGAGCTCTGATAGACAGCCTTCGTTCTCAGCTTAATCAGAAGAGGAGAATTTGGAATGATTTTTTCATGGATATGTTTATTTTTCTTTCATTTTCCATGACTGGAATATTGGCAACATTCTTCCGGGTTTACCAGGATGTGTAGGAACCTTGTAAACCCTGGTATGATTTTCTTCTGTCATAAATCTGCATTTTTGCCCACAAAATATATGAAATGCATTAATGAGCCACTCTGCTGCTCAGGGTGACATGTTGCATCAAGAGTCCTGCTGCCATAAATACTCAATAAAAGCACCAAATGTGCGCAAGCTGAAAACAGTCCCAGAGAAAAGCTTGACTTCCTTCTGTTTCAGTAACGTTTGTTCAAAAAACTACAATGCCCAGATGTTTCAGGAAATTACCGATTTTTCTTTAAAAAACAAAACAAAACTATAAATCTTGAAAGTTTTTATTCTTTAACAAATTGGCTTTGGGCGGAGCGCTTAGATAATTATGAAACACAGAAAAATACTTTGAGTCTTCTCCTGAGATATGCTGATCATGAGAAAAATATTAAACCGTTCTTTACGCTTTAATCTGTCCACTGTGACATGGAAGAAAAAAATGGCAAGAGAAAAGAAACATGAGATTTATTAATCATCAGCACAACATTGACATCAACACAATTCTCCTTTTTTGTTCTGCTCATTTGAGAGTAATCAACACCAATAAATAAAACACATTAATAAATTAAAAAAAACAACAACAGGTTATTTACAAGCAACCAAATTGTTTTAGCATTATTATTGTATTGCATAAAAATATAACCATCAGTAGTACAAAACAAAACTGTGCAAACGGCAAATGAGTTCAGATTTTAGTTTAACATATTGAATTAGTTACTTTTGGCACCCTGGATGCTTGGTTCGACTCATCAAAGGTCCAATCAGCCCAAAAATATTTTTCCTTTTTCTTCCTATTGTTGAATGTCTGAGTTTCACTGTGCAGAATTACGTTTGAAATCCACTTTTCAAAAGCACCCAGTCCAGATTCAGTATTTAAAAGTAGAGTCTGTGGCATTTCCCCCCCAAAAACAGAACATAGATTTATACTAAATTAGTAACAAAACTAAACGTAGCCCTAGTGAGATGAAACAGCAAACGGATTACGCTTGTTAGCTCATTCCAGCACGCTTTCCAGCTCTGAATGAGAGGCAGGGGATGAAGAGTGACACAGATTTGGCCCTTTCTGTTAGACAGGTAACTAAGGTGCCAGAGCCCAGCAGTTCAACTGATGCCAAATTATCGACTTCTCCATTAAAACAAATACAATATTCATACCTAGCTCGCTGTGCAGGTACAAACAGTATTAGTGCACGCAACGATACATCTGGTGGCATCGAGCTCGTTAGGAGGGGCCTAATATGAACGTTGTATTTACAAGCTGAAACAATCGATGCTACTGACTCTACCTTCAATTCATAAGTGTGAAGACAAAACTCGAAGTCTCCACAAACGCTGAGAATGGACTTTCCAGTGAAGCAGGAAGAAGTTGCTGTCCAGCAGTTTAACTTATATTTGCAGATTCTGGATTTTTTCTGAAGGAAAAACGAGATATTTCGAAGATTTTGACGAGATGAATCAAGTGTTTATGTGAAGAATATTTCAGATACAAATTTTTCCAGAGCAGAGCGATTTAAATACATGTTAAGACATGTCTGTAGGGACACTTCATGATTCATTAGGTTACATGAGAAGAGCGAGCTTTCTTTTTCAAACTCAAATTATCGTTTGGATTCATTTGAAATAAGTGACCATGTGTTCGCCTGTTAGCTGCTGATTATTTACAGTATCTCCGCCATCACACCACCAATTAAATGAAACGAGGAGTGTAGCATATCAGTTCACTTGATGTGCAGTAGTAATACTTATGGACAATATTCACACAGTATCTGACTGAGCAGAGAGGATTTCACCTCTTTCTTCTTTCACGGCTGAACAGTGGAGGTTAGTAGATGTGAGCAGTGAGGGGGCCCTGGATTAGACGACATGAAAGGGGGCAGCCGGACACCCGTCACCGGTGTATTTTCAGTTATGGCTTTAGGTCACTGTTACAGTGAGTCATCATGCAATGCTGAAGCGTGGCTGCCGCCGGACTGCCAAGCAGCCACATGAGAAGGCTGCAACATTCCCCTGCAGGCGCACAGCCATCAGGGAGCCCTCGCGGAAGGTTTTCGGCTGCAAATAACCGACACTCCTTTGTGGCCGTTTTGACCGCGCTCCACAAACACTAACAACTCAGGGTCCACACAAAGACACAAAGACAGATTTAACATCAGACACGACTGGTCATGCTAAAAAAGAAACAAAAACCAACCGCACCACCTCCGCCGTGTCGGACTGCAGCATCTCGATGACGCATAAACAAATACGCAAACTTGCAGACGGTGTTTTATGCAAAGTCTCGCCAGTAAACTTCTTTTTAAAACCATGTAATTCTCAAACTCCATTTAGACATCACTGGTAAAGGAGAGTGTGAATCAAGAATCAAGTCCTGAGTGAGAATGCTAGGTCAATTTCAGTGTCTAACAATAAAAACTGTGTTACGACTTCAGGTGGAACCGGAAACTAGAGAAAATTAGACACATCCGCAGAGCAGAGTGACACTTTTCTAGTTACTTTGCTCGATGTGAGTTTTTACATTACAAAACAAACTGGATCTGCACAATTTACTGAACTAATTCTGTGCCTTAATTTTAAAAAGCCACATGTTGTTGAATTACTTATTTACATTTCTGTTCAGGACATGAGAGGACAACTGATTATAAATTAGTGAAACTAACTCCACCTACATTTCACTGAGAGGTCGTCGGTCAGTCTTTGCATCAAACTCGCGGAGCAACAAACACCGCTTTACACACAAACTCTGCGCCTCAGTAAACAAACTGTCCCTGACAAAACTCAACGTGACGTGTCTTTCACTGATCAGAACAAATTAAAGGGGATGAATCCACGTTTGATTCTCTGGTCTAAGCGCAGGCTCTGCTGGATGAAGACAGGGAAGCCGCTCCGTGTTCCAACAGCGAACGAAGCCCGAGGCTCCTCTCAGTCTTTAAGAGGTCAGCTTGGAGTAGTTGGGCGGGGAGAAGCGTCTGCGGAGGTACTTGAGGATGTAAAGAGGCAGACAGCTCACCAGCGTGATGACGGTCACCTTCCACAGGAACGACACCGTGGTGATGAAGTACACATCTGGCACGGACCAAAAGGCAAAGATCAGAATGAGGTTGCAGAGCACAGACACACATTATCCAGCATCTGGTCACAGCTCGGAGCGGAGCTTATTTTCTGACAGTCAACTGTTCAACAAAAGTGCAAAACTAGCTAAATTGTTAAAAAAGGAAGTATTCCACTCTTTTGGGGAATTTAGCTGATTCAGCCATAATCCATATGCAAGACAAGAACATGCCTTTCCCATCTCTGTGCATTCAGTAGGTCACTAGATCCATGAAAGTGACAGGGAGATGCATTTACCGCCGTCTAAAGCCTCTAAAACACATCCAAAAATTTCCAAAACACTCCACTGCCATGTTGTGACCTGTACATTCACCACACTATAGAGGCATTGTCATTGTGGGCGAAAATAGAGGAACTAGTTGTCTGGGCATAATGACACAGCGCAGATATGCCCCGAATACGCCAAAAATAATAATATTTCATAGCACGGTGACTTGCACAGTCACAACATGTAGATGGAGTGTGTTGGAGACTTTTTAAATGTGTTTTAAAGGCTTTAGACGACGGTAAAGGCGTCTCCCCATCACTTCCATTGAATGTGCAAAACTGCTCGTCCTGGGCTGATATCTTGCTGGTATCTAGTGACCTACTGAACACACAGAGAAGAGAAAGGCATCTGTGTTCATGTCTTACTTTAGGATTTTGGATGAATTGGCCAATTTCCTTAAAAAAGGGCAGTTTTCATGTAAGTAACCCTCTGGACGTCCAGTGCCTGTCGTTTTTTAAATCATTCCTAAAACACTGAGAATTAAATTGTGAGCTTTGTATTGAAGATGCCTCAAATAACTGGAAACAGAGATATAAATCACGAAACGATCTGTGTTTTGTTTCATTTCTTTTGGTTAGTTTTCACTTGCTGGCGTAGTGACCTGTCTGTATCATCTTATGGATACTGTGATAGTGTGTTGTGGGAGAGATCCTGACGTGGGCTGGGTATCGTTTCAAATTTTTCGATACCGGTACCAGTATTGGTACCTTAGTTTTGATACTGGTACCAAAACAATACTTTTTCAATACCAGTTTTATTAAATTTGTTTAAACAAGATCGCATCACAGGAAAAACAAAATTTGAGTTTAATTTTTCAGCTCCTTGACATTGTTACAAACTCAAAGCACTTTTATGAGACAAAAATCACAAACCTTTTTACCACAGCGTGGTTTAACGGAGACTTTTTATTTTTAAATCCTAAGTTGAATGTTTTAGCATTAACATTTTCGGCTTTAACTTCAAAAGAATTGAATTACCTACAAGTTGAACTTGTTTCTTAATATAGTATCAACAAATATAAATTCATAAAAGCAGAAATCAAACTGGCTGAGTTCTATCTGTAGTTCACTGGTACAGTAAATCATGTGGCAAATCATTTAGTAATTAAGTGACTAATTTACGCCACAAGGTGGCAGTAAGGTTTGCTCAAAGGTTACAGTCAACAAAACGGTAGAAGAAGAAGAAAAATTCCATCAGAAGTGGACCAAATATCACACTGCTTAGTGTTTTAGTGTTTGTTCATGCACGTTTAATAATGGTTCAGTTGTTAAACACAATGTTGGGATGTTTTCCGTATAATTTACTGACAGTTCAGTCGCCACATTTGATACTGAAGGGCAGCAGATTGTCATCAGCTGACAGCTGCAGCTAGTTTACCGGCGTATGAAGTAACGTTAACGTCACCCGGACACCAGATAGAATGACGGAATGTTTACCGAGATGTAACGTTAAAGTTATACAGGCGTCCGACACGGAGCTGCTGCGGGCAGTTGACGAGGAATTAGCGAGGACACTGAGAGTTGTGAGCGCTCGGGAGAGCTGCGGTCCATGTTCGCTCCTGCTAAGAGAATCTCCTGGAGTTACCAAAGGAAACTGAAGAGGTCATAATGAAAAGCTTCTGATGGAGAAACTGGCAGCGGACATCGTAATATATGTCACTGACAACAAGGATTATTTACAAGAGCACGCCACGGTCCGAAGGGGAACTCGCATCGTTTGTAATGTGAGTGACGTTACACATTTACTCCAATAACTCCCTTATCTTTCATGCTGAGCTCCTCGCTGGAGTGAATGGCAACCTTGTGTTTTTCCTGAAGGCGTTAGCATAGCCGATCACCAGCCAATCACCAGCCGATCACCAGCCAATCACCAGCAGTTTGAGGTCTTAGTGCATTGAGCAGTTTGCATGCTTATTGGCTCACTGCTGTTGATGAAATTAATCCCGTAGGAATCAAATTGGGTACTGAATGCCAAGACATTTTTTGGTACTGAATGGTATTGACACATTTCGGTCATGTCTCAGTGGTACTCGGCCCTACAGACGACATCACCCCGGTGTCATGTTGTTCGGTAGGCGGGCGCTGTGCAGAGCTATTCCTCTTTAAAATGGATCATTAATTTGGACATAAACGGTGCAGCACACCCTTAAAAGATCGGGTTTCTGGGGTGGGTAATTTAGCGACGGCCGATCGAGTCGTTTGGAGTGAAAATCGTCCGATTTAAATTTGTGACGGATCGATCGGAGCA
>JAQLOL010000002.1:25988238-26000382 GCA_029783665.1 Naso thynnoides | reverse complement strand
CCAAAGCTGCAGCAGCGGGTAGTTGCTGGTGACAGCTCTGCTAAATAAAAGGCTGCAGACAAAAAGACATCAGCCGTAGGACATCAGATGGAAAACCAGGGGACATTTTCTCCGTAAAACATGACCCGGTTTCGCTAAAATTGTTGTTTTGTGCGACATATTCATGTGCATCACTACACTATGTTTTTCGAAGCCACAGGTCGCGGTTAAAGTGACATGGTAGTGCTTTAATTCATATCAATTTGTAACATTTTTATTGTTTAATTTGTCAAATATGTCAAAAGTCTGGCATGGGCTTAATGGGTACCTAACATACCATTTAAGCCCATTTACCCTTGTTATTTTTTATTACAGACTGTTGGCCTATTTTCCTGCTTGTTTTGTTCAACTAACAGTCCGACACCCAACCAAGTTTTTGTCATAAATTGCTAGAAGTCAGGAAACAATATTTTAAAAGGGAGAAAATGTTTTGCATTATTGTTTCAAAATGACTTGATTGCTGTTGATTTTCTGCTAATCAATTAATAATTTAATCAACTAATTACTTCAGCTAAAATCACCAGTAAATTGGTAACTGTGTGCACTATCCGACTTTTTTTAAATTAAACTATCATCTTTTATTTTCTCAGTCTAATAAGTGTTCAGGAACACACTGCTCTCAGCCAACAGAGTTCCATACGTGATTAATTTGCAAAGTGTCGTTACACTTCAGTTTACAAAAACGTGAAATAATGTGTCACAACAGTAAATTTTAGAGGAGCTACAGCAGTAAGCAGACTGTGTTACCTTTGGCCAGGCTAAGCTAGCCGTTCCCCCTTGCTTCCAGTCATTATGCTAAGCTAAGCTAACTGGCTGCCGGCATCAGCTTCGTCTTCAACAGACAGATTTCTGAGTGTATTCCTTCTTTCTCTGAGTGTTACCATTGTTGACAGATGTCTGAGCAAAACTAGCCACCTTGACAGAGAATTTACTGAGAGGCGGGCTGACGAGAGATGCTTGCTTTTACTTAAGCACACAAGCATCCTGTCATCTTTGCTTCCTCTGCTCAGACAATAGATCCTCACAGAGAGGAATCATCTGTGTGCACGTCTCTGAATGTGAGAGAGATCTTCACAGGAAACAGAGCTAAAATGTGTGAGAGCGGTACGTCAGTGTGAGGCGATGAGACGGAGAGAGTCTTACTTTTCCCTCCACTCCCACGCCACAGTCCGCTTCCTGGATCATGCTGACATCGTTTCCTCCATCCCCTAAGAGAAAACAAAAGCCATGGAGGTGTCGGGATTCCCATCAGTGACTGACCGATACAAATTGTTAGAAACTATATACTGTTTGTGTGTGTGTGTGTGTGTGAGTATTACATGGGACACTCCCTTAATGTGGCCTGATTAGGAGATCAGAACTACAGCCAAACAAAGGAAAATGACATTTCTGTTTGGAATTTGAGGGATAAATGGTGAGATAAAGGGGTTCTGTAACATGGCAGGAATTTAACAAAAAACTCAAAATATCTTTCCAATACACGGTATCAGCGACAGAAATTTGTGACAAAATAACTTTATAGATTATTTTATCGGGCATCTTTGCGTTTATATGACAGTGACAGATGAACATGCAGACTAAAAATGGAGAGAAACAAAAACATGAATACAGACAAAGCACGTCTGTATTTTGTATTCAAGTGATGTATTTATGTAATATACTGATTTGTAATATTGCATTTAATACAACAGTAAGTTTTGACCAAGTAATTCAATTGGACAAGAGGCATTTCATGAGAGCTGATACAGAGTACGACAGCACTGGGACTTTTTACTTATATGAATTACTCTGCTTCACAGTCAAAACACTAATTGTTGGTTGCTAGGTTACTTTGTAACAAACTGCATTTCTATTAGCTTGTAACAAACTGCAAGAGTATGTAATTGTTTGTGTTGCTAAGCAACAGTCCTGTCCCAGTCCAGTATTTGTGTTGACAGAACCAAATAAATGATTAAATAAACAAATTATGATCTGTTTTTTGTAATATTACTGTCAACTCAATGGAGTTTGTAGAACTGTTGTATAAAAGCAATATCACACCTGAGGTCGAGCTGTGATGTGGTCATTGGCACAAAGCTGCAGGAAGCAATGAAAAAGGCTTCTTTTTTTTCTTTTTTCTTTTCTTTCTTTCTTTTTTTTTTTTAGTCAATGAGGTAGAACTGTTGGCAGAGACAACATGGTCAACAGTGCCTCCATTATGTTTACTCTAATGATAAGTACAATCTGTTTTCTCCTGGAGAAGGGTCACTGATATGGGCATAAAATATCAGGGAGAGAAACACTGTGATTGACAAGAGCCAATCACGGGCAAATGTTTATGTCAGCATCATCGTTTATACAAGTCTTTGTTTCTGCTCATCCAGACTAAAAAGCAACCCTGGAGTTTTCAAAATGAACTGATGTGAGCAGCAGCTCCAAAGTCTCTGTTTTAGTTGACCTAAAAGGCCAGGATGGTGTGGAAGCTATGTGTGTCGTGTGTTTTAAAAAAGAAAATGTAGTCATGTGGATGAAGCCTAAGGGAAATGATAAGTATAAGTGACATACATATGTTTTGAGGAGGATGTGGAGAAGGGAGAAGTTATAAAATGTAAAAAAGAAAGAAAAAAGGAAACCAAAATTAAGCTCAAAGATATTCAGACTAAATCCCACCATGAAAAAACTGTTTAACAGTCTCTTTTTTTTTGTACTTACCCACAGCACAGGTAAGTTTTCCCGTGCGCTCTTGCAGCAGCCGGACAATCTGAGCCTTCTGAGTGGGGGTACATCGGCAGCAAACCACAGCGGGACACTGACATGCAAGCTCCATGAACTCATACTCATAATATTTCAGACAAACCTGCAAGAAACCCACCAGAACAGATATGTGAGCAGCTAAGGCCGCCGCATATAACTGATCCCAACTGTGGATCTCCATCACCTCAACTTTACTTACAGTTTAACTCCTACTGCGGTTTAGAAAGTGACTCTAACCACAGAAACCACTTCCAGAGATGCTTCAGAAGAAGCGATATTCTCTTGCATTGCATAGAGAACAAGTCAGAGTTTCATAAGGAGAGAGGATTCTGTGGGAGGAGGGTGAGTAACATACAAAAGCCTATCGGAATTTACCTCAAGCGAGTCTCCTGATATCACCAGCGCACAGTCGTGTTTTCTCCTGAAAGCGTTGAGCTCCAGGTGGGCTTCCCCTCGTGTTGTCACCTGTGATAATGGTAACCACATTTAGAAATTCACACGAGAACACTCAAGAGAAAAAACACGTATCAAGAATGACAATCTGTCCGCTTTGGCATCCTGATTGTTATCAGACCTGCAGCTCATTTCTGTCCAGCTGCAACGACGGCAAACGTTAGATTAGCCAAATATCCACCAAACTGAAAGACTGATAAGGTCGGATGACACGCAAAGATTATTTCCCATATCAACTAAGGATGCACCAATCAAACAGCTGTTAGTGTCCCCTGGTAAATTAGAAATAAGAAAAGCAGATAAACTCACTGTTTTTTTTTTTTTCTAATCAGGGCCGTTACCTTTGGTTTAAACTGTTATGCTCTTATCTGGACGAGACTTGACTACTGCAATGTCCTCAGTGATTGTGTTAGCAGGGCCTTCCTTCCTCGTTTGCAACGGACTCAAAATGCTGCAGCTCGTCCTCTAACAAGAAAACATCCGTACTGGCCTCCCTTCACTGGCTCCCTGTACATTTGACATTAGTGGTCTGGCTCCAAACTATCTGGCTGACCTTTTACAACTGTAAATCCCATAGAGGTCACTCAGGTCAGCTGAAGCACAAACGATTGTGTCTTTGCAGCTGTAGCCCCAAAACTCTGAAGCATGTTGCCCATGCGTGCACAGTTTGCCCTTACATTGCCTTTAAAGCTGAGGTAGGCAACGTCTGGAAATCAAGCTAGCTGTAGCATGTAGCAACTCCGCAGCACCCTTCCCTCCTGTTTTTGCTCTGGCTCGCATTTTATTTTGTTTGCCGTTGCTCTTTCTTTTAAGTCCAGTTTGCACCAAAGATTCAGGTCGGGTTTAAAACTGTTTCAGGGAAAGTCACAGTGGAGTAAACTGCTGTCTCAGCTCGACTCAAGCTGGCTGACGGTGTCGCCTGCAACTCAGCTTGTCAAGTCACCAGAGGCCAGTTTTGGAACATAAGGCATGCCACTTGCTTCAACAGCCAATCAGCTCACAGTGACGCCACCTGTCACTAAGAAGCACAGCATAGAGCAGCCAATTGGAACACAAGCTCTCTTAAATGACCAATTATCGGCCGAAAAGTCCCGTCAAGGTCTGAATACAGAGCCAAGAGGTGCAAAAGTCTGGTGTTCTTTCAGACCTCAATTACAAAATGCTGAAAGGTTACCATCGAATTTTTGCCTGATAGCACAGATAATAAACTGCCTACCTCAGCTTTAAGTCACATCTTAAAACACATTTTTATTCTCTGGCTATTAATATAGTATTAAAGTTTTGCTCTATTATTGTCTTTTAAACGGGTCTTTTTGTGTTTTTACTGGTTTTTTTTCATGGCTTTATTTATCTAAATGTCTTGTTTTGCCATATTTTAACCTTACAGCCTTTTGGTCAACTGATGTTTTTGTAAATGTGCTCTAAGAATAAATTTGAATTGGATAAATAAATCATTACACACTTAAAAACATCCTTTCCTTGGTACAGCTACAGATAGTGCGTGAGGTTATGAAATGTTGATGTAGTGCTTAAAATTGCTTGACATGGAAAGTTAAAGTAAAGCGGTACCTTGAATAGGAAAGTGGGAAAACATGCCGTGTTAGAAAATCAACTGAGGTTCCAAACAATTGTGTCAGGTTCAAATATAGATTTAAAAATTCTCCAAAAATGCAGTACTGACAGGGCATGGTGTTAATCTGTCGACACAAGCTATGCTCTGGAATGAATATCCTTCAACCGCTGACTATTCATACGTCAGTCCAGATCAGGCCATTGGCGGCCACCAGGAAACTAATCCAGATGTATGTGTTGCAGGCCCAGTCAGCACTCCCCCGCCCGCTGGGACAGAGGTTTTCAAGCCCTGCCAACCATTGTTATTCTCTTCCAGTAACCGCAGTTGTACGCAAGTTGTAACCTTCCTCTATGGCAGACTCCTCTGCTGCTCTGGCTTGGTTCCAGAGGGGAAGGCAGAAGCGGCCTATCAAAGCGGCGAGAGAGTCCGAAACCTGCAAAACAAATTAGGAAGTGAGCCCTCTGTGTGTTCCCTCAGGGAGTGGTTCAGCTGGTTTCTCCTCTCTGTTTGTTCTCTTTGACAGTGGCTTGGATGCCTTCGCTGGTGGGAGGTGATTTATTCAGCTGTGGATGTTGGCTTCGCCTGCATGCGTAGTTGTGTGGGGCTCTACGACCACAAGCTAATGGGCCTTGGTCGTACAGAGGATGGATGCCCGAGGGTTGGTGAAGTCAGGAAACTGTCAGTGCTGCATTGAACTACTATGAACCCCGCGGTACTAAAAATCAAATATTGCCCACTTCATAGGAGGGGTCCTTGTCCTGCACTTACGGGCCTGAAGATGTGGATGTCCTGGTTGCGGGTGATCAGATGCGCGTTCTTAGCAGTGCACGTGGCTGTTTCAAGCTTGTCTCCTGTCAGCATCCAAACCTGCACAGACACCAGACAATAACATGTAGCCAAAATAATTTTTGAATTCATAAAATGCACAGATGTTTGGAGAGAATTTCCACTCAAACTTGCAGATACATGAAACAGAATGCTTCCATAATCTGTAAAATCAGTTAAAAAAATCCAAATTACAGGGATCAAAGACTCTAATCACCGACTTAATCAAGTCACCTGTAGTTGCTCTGTGTGGGAGCTGAAGTCTGTAAACTTGTGATCACACAGGTTTACTTTACTGTGGTATCTGTGTTTTAAACAGAAAATGGTGTCCAAGTATCCCAGTTTTTATTTTCAGATTGAATCTTATGTTGCAAATTAAAGTTTACAGAGTTGAAAAGAAAAAAGATTTCTTAACTGTAGTGTAGGGCCTAACTGATATATTGGTTTGTTTATATTACCGGCTGATATCAGGCAGATGTACTAATCAGTGTATATATTGTCCGATATACATCAATATTAAAACTGTTTTTTAAGGCTGAAAAAAAGGTAGTTATACAGTTTGTCCAGTAGAGGTCGGTCCATTATTTCATAACTAATAAGTGTAATGTTTACTGTTCACTGATATTTGAAATAATGTTTGTTAAAATATAAGATATATTTGTCGCAAGTATTTGATAACCACCACCAGCTGTTATTATATATAAATAATACTGGCCGATATATATCAGAATTTTCATGCTCCTTAATATTGGTAATGGCATCACGCCCTAAAATCCTGTATCAGTCTGGCCCTATAGTGGTGGTTTGGGGTTTTATTTTCTTTTTTTGTATTTCTCACAGAAATTTCTGCCTCCACTCAGATTCAGCGCTGCTCAAAGAATTGTAAAAATAACATTTGACAGCAGTAACATGTCTTTCCAGAATGTTCCAGTTACTGTGGATCATCCAGAGAACATACTTATAAAGTTTGTACTGGAACTACTTTCTATGGCAGAAAGGCTCACAGTGAAAACTGTTGGCAGCACACGGGGACATTTTCTTCTAAGATAAACGCTGTGAGCAGCTGAAATTAAATTCCCATTCACCTCCCTTCTCACAAAGTCGAGGCAGAAATATCGCAGACAGGTGTATCAAACTTGAGCAAATACAACTTAACTTATCTGCACATCTGGGTTCAACTGGAGCCCAGTATGAAAATTAATGTTTTGTATTTTGGGTGAACCAACGCCTTTAATTGACAAGCTTAAAAAGACTATAGTGGTGTAACTACATGTAATCGTCCTTTGTCAGCATCAGCCCAGAGGTTACATCAACACCATCTTTTTTTTCCAAAATAGCTTTATCTATGAGGTATCGTGTTTGTTTACATTTATTCGATGAACGTACAGAAAATACCTGAAAATATGTGACAAAGTTTGTTAAAAAGAACATCTGTGTCAAAATCCGTCTATATGCTAATATTCCAGCTAGGTGGGCAGCATTTGTAAGGAACTATTTTTCCAGGTGTAATAACTTTCGTCTCAATGGATCCTGGCTCCCCTCTTCTCTCTCTTGTATAGCGATTTTTGACCAAATAGACGCAGACGTTCTCTTAAGAAGGGTATACCTAATGACTTTCACATGTTTTCTTTAGTGTTTCTATACCCTGTTTCAACATGAATGGCAGTGAATGGGGTTTTAAAATGAAGTGTGAGGTCTACTAAACTATACACATGGTCGAATTTTGACAACATTTGTAGAAGATAGAGGCGATCTCTGCTAATGGTGAGAAGTCAAAAAATAAACTGGCACGGTCCTTCAAAGGGGACGATCAACATTAAAATGACCACAGTACATGATCAGCCTCCTGTTGCCCTTTCAAAAAAACAATGATGAGATTTCTCCATGTAGGTAGATAAGAAAAACATATATGCTTGTTTTTTTTTTAGTTTGTTGCTAAGGTGAACTATGAGGCCATGTGCCTCCCAGACCTTGATGCCTGCGTTGCGGAGGATCTCCAGTGTGGGCCTGACATCAGTCTGGAGCTGGTCCTCCACTCCAGTCAGACACAGCAGCTCCATCTCCATCTCTAGACTCTCAATCACTGTGGCCACCTTCAGAGAACGATCATGGACGCTCAGCTTGGCCTGGACGTACCGAGCCTGGGGAGCAGGAGACGGAAGGGAATGTTTTCAATGGGAGGAGATAAATTAGAATAAATGAAGTGGAATCATGGCAAGGCCATAGAAGGGAAACTGCCAAGATTAGAGACATACCAATATGGCCCCCAGCTGTGGGAGTCACGATAAACACTTAGAGAAAGATATAAAAATAACTACAGCGGGGATGCCTCATTCAGTGTGCAAACACGGGCAAAACTTCTGCCACCTACACAAGGATTAAACCATGCACAGCGTGAGTACGCACCATTCACCACGCAAAGAAATGTGCTTATAAGCTTCCAAAGTTTAAGCTGAAATATAAACCAGTGGGTATTTGCTTGCAAGGGGTCGTTGAAGCTTTAATGTTTTAGAGAGCTGGAAACACAGAGGAGACATTATCAATCGGTTAACGCCCATCTTCAGTGCTCCAGTTCCAGTGCAATTTGTGAGTGAGATAAAGCAAAAACAATCTGAGTGTGACTCATACAGGAACACAAACTCTGTGTGTGACTCAGTGGGTGACTCACAGCTGCCCACCAGCTCTGCTCACACAATTATACACTTCAGTAACGGGCCTGGGGCTGAAGACTGCAGGGGGAGACGGCCCAGCCCTGCTCAAACAATAAGTGGGGCCTGGGTGTGTTTGTATACATATGTGTGTGTGTGTGTGTGTGTGTGTGTGAGGGTGGGGTGTATGGACTGAACCCTCTAATTACCCACATTTTGACATTTAGAATTACTGAACATGAGTGCATAAAAAAAAATCACTCTGATTTTGTGTTCGTCCATCAGTACGTTTAGTTAGAAGAAGTTGATTTTATTGTGTTTGTCCAACTAAAACTGGACTTTTAAAATACATGTAAAAATGTTAAACTGGTTGAAATTGTAGTAAGTCTAACTTGTCATGGTCGGACTCGCACATCTAGATAATTCGGCTGAAGATCAATTTACTCCTGCGTGTATGTTCCTCAATAGACTCTTAATTGGCCACATTCTGCACATGATCCATAGTTCACACGGCGGTCTAACGGCATGAATTTATATAAGAAAACAGTGGAGAAAACAAGAAAGTATGAAAAAAGTTGAGCATAGAGTGCATATGAAATGTACAGCGTTGTAAAGTTATCCATGTTTACACCGTTCAATATGAACCTTCTTGCTGCTTGCTAAGTCGTTTGTCATTTGTATGTTACATAAGAGGGTCAACAGCAAGAAGGTCCAATAGCAGCCAGTCTTAAGAGGCATATCACCACCTACTGTAGTGGAGCTGAACATAACCTCCATCGACAAATCTATTCTTCCCTGGTTCTTGTATACTGGGACAAGGACAGTAGCCCATTCAAAGGGCCTAATCGAGCCACAAACATAGCTCAACTCAGCTGTGCATGGAAACGTACTGTGAGTGTTGACATTGCTTCACTTTACCAGTTTGAGTAGTTTTATCAAGACATGATATCTTAAAGCTGGTGTACGCAACATTTGGAAATCAAGCTAGTTGTAGCATGAGACGAAACTCCCAAGGAAGTAACTCCCCTGCACCCTCCACTCCCTGTTTTTGCTCCGATTTGTGTTTTATCGTCTCAGTGTCGAAGTATTCATCCAAAAATATTGTGATATTTACTCATTTTATTACTTTATCTGCTCTCAACCCTTAGAATGCACAACAGTCAGTCAGTCACAATCTAAATGATTAATAATTATTAATATGGCCAACATGAAACTTCACTATCTTGATTAGGTTTTCAGCTCGCCCAGGGTTAGGGCCAGTTTACACCAAAAACTCAGGAGGAGACGTAACGGTTGCAGGGAAAGTTGCAGCAGTGTAAAATGGTCCGTCTCAGCTCGACTCAGCTTGTCTTGCATGCTTCTTCAACAGCCAATCAGCTTGTAGAGATGTCACCTGTGGCTAGGAAGCGCAGCATAGTGCAGCCAACAGGAACACATGCTCTCTGAAATGACCCATGATTGTTTCTGTTCGCAGTCATCACGCAGCACATGGCTAATTTGCATAAAAAGAACATGGCTAATTTGCATATCAGCTACTAGTTTCTGAGCATAGAGTGCTCAATCAAACATATATCACATTATTTTTCGTTGATCTGAATTACTGTAATAACAATAAACATACGTTTGCATAAAGCAAGCATATTTTTCCACTCTCTTGTTGATAGCAGTATTGAAAACTTGAAAAATATCTCTTAAAGGTACATTTAGAACAGGCAATCTAAAAAAGTGTGATTAATTTGCGATCAACTGCAACTTAACTATGGAAATCATGCGATTAAGTGTGAATAAATATTTTACTCGATTGACAGTACTAGTTATTATGGAATTTTTGCCTAATGACACCAAAGATTAAGTGCCTACACCAGCTTTTACAAGACCCAGACAAACTAAACCTGCGAGCATTCTCTTGTTCTGGGGTGAATCTGAACTCCAGTCGCTCAGATCGCTGTGGGCTCATCTCATCAAGCAGCACTTGCCTCAAAGTCTTGATACTGCTCCTCGGTCAGGGACTTCTTAGACACCACAAGGACTCGCAGGCCTTCCCTCGCCATGTTTCCACACTAGAAAACAAGAGTCAGCAACATCTGGATTCAACAGCTTCACAAAGTCAATTGGCCTGTGAGTCATTTTTAACAGGATCTAAATGACTGTTGTTGCATATTCATCATGTCTTGCGAAAAAGAAGGAAATCTACCTCCTCTTCCAGCCAGTCATTATACTGGACGATGCCTGCCATGACCACATCAGCACCCTTCATGTAGAAAGTGATCTCTCCAGTGGATTCGTCCTAAAGAATAATCATTCCCAGTTTATTCATGGTGAGACATAAGTAGGGTATACAAACCTGATTCATTTGGCATTGCATACCCGGGCATGTTTCCCTCAGAAGGGATTTCCACTCCTTGCCCATGTGAGCAAACGGGCACGTGCACTATTTTATGATGAATTTGTGTTGCCTAGAAATACTCAACTTATTTTGGTATTCACAAGGGGTTTCTACAAGCGTTTGAAAATATTATTATGAGGAAGTGAACCCCAGGCTTCCTGCGTTACAGCAGAGCCAACAAAAATGAAGTTAGTCACCAGCTTTAGTCAGAGGTTATAAAAAGGTGAGGTTTTTCTCAGATAATTTGCTTTAACTTGAATCTGTTCCTTGTTTCTCCTTGTTAACACCAGCGTCACGTCTCAATCGCCCTCCCAGCACTGACCTACATTGTTCAAACATGATTCCAGAAACGTTGGGTTGCTGTGTTAACGTAACTAAAAACAGAGCGCAGTCTTTGCAAACAAACTGTGTTTACTGATTCAGTTTTGGGAAATGTTCCTGAACTCACGCATCAATGCTCTTTACACAATCATGTGACGAACCTCGCTAAATCCTTAGTTGCAAATGACTGACCCTCAAGGATGCTCCTTTTACACCCAAACGTACTATCGCCTGTTACCAGCGAACCTGTTTACCTGCACAATGTTCCAAGCAAGTGATTTCTTTTAGCTTTTTACAACTTTCAGTTCTGTTCTAACTTTCATGAAAACAAGTAAGCATACAATTGCAAAAATGAAGTGAATGAGGACAAATGTTAACACTTTTTACTTATACATTTTTTTTTCTTTTGTTTGGCTCAGTAACTTTAAGTTATGCATTTACTGTGTTTGTAGGCTTGATCTTCCTGACTTTGTCACACATGTATGCAGATATGCAGAGATAAATATGTACATAGCTCATTTTAGAGGAAAATCCTCCACTTTTCATGTGGATGTCCAATCAATGCCAGCGGTAACTGTAGTCAGTTTAAGCAATTAATTTCTCAGTTTGTGCTATATTGACAGAGAAAGCTGAGTTTCTTTGTTCTCGCAGGTTCTACATGTACCAGGATGCATTGCATTACAAAAAAACAATATTTGCCGGGTCTCCAAGGATGTTATCCTTTGTATCGGAACATTTTGTTTTCAATAACGAGGGGATTTTGGTCCACCAGAGTCAGAAAATCCTCTCAAAACAAACATGCGCTCGCTTGCCGGGAGTGTGCCGGGAAATGCGAGGGGTAAACAGTTTGTAGTTCTTCCTGGAACCAGTGATACCACTGGTTTCAGGGAGAACAAGAGATTTTGAAGCTGTATCGCAGAGACACAGAGAACATTGAAAAAAAAAAACTTACTTTTGGGTTTCATATTATATCCTTAATTTGGACAGACAGAAATAAGGCTGAACATCAGCAGAGTTGCCCTTTATTGGTTAATTTTTTTGTCTTTCTTATGTATCACTGGGTGTACAGAATACAAAAAGGAAAAAAAAAATACTGCAAAATACTGGAAAGTATAACGGATATATATGTGACTGCACTGAACTGTAAAGTTATTGCAATAAAATAC
>JAQLOL010000002.1:25976331-25988138 GCA_029783665.1 Naso thynnoides | reverse complement strand
TGAACTGTAAAGTTATTGCAATAAAATACAAAAAAATTAGTGGCAATTCATCACATTGTGGTTTATATAAACCTGAACTTTTTTTTAATCAGGGTTGTGACAAGCAGTGATATTTAAGTTAGTTAGTAAACGAGGATAATTAATTCAAATTCTTTAAAGCACACAACAAAGCAAAATGCATCACAGGCACTCACTCTCACTATGATGCCCATCCTCTTGCTCTCATAGGTGAAAGGGAATATCTGCAGGATGGTGAAGTTCAGTATTTGGCCAGTAGGGGTCCGCAGCTGCATGGAGGACTGGTCTCGTCCCACCAGTGTCAGACCAACACTTTCAGTCCACTGCACCAGCGACACCTGTCAGTGCCACAATGTAAAGGCCTCAGTGGGTGGTCAATAATTATGGATACAGGAGAAAATAAAAGCTAACACTTTATGTTTTTACCTAATGGCAGAGAATAATGATTATTCAGGCACATACAGCAGAGAGAAAGGGGAGCCCTGCTGAGAGTTTTTATTATTTTCATGGTAAAGCCATTATGTCAACATGATGTTCCAATTGGTGAAGGGCACTTTGGACTGCGCAGGATGTCAGAGAGCACAGTAACCATTCAGCTTCAATCAAAAGCTTCAGCATTTTCTGCACTCAAGACTATTGATTGATAAACAAGGAAAAATGTCCATTTGTGAACTAAAAAAATAGTTTTTGTGTTATTCTTTCTGAAGGACACAACAAATGACATCCATTAATACAATGTTATTGCGTGGGTACGCGTGTCTGTACGCGTGTGCGTGTGTGTGTGTGTGTTTGTGGGTCGGTGTGGGGAAAAAAAGAGGGGGAGATTTCCCAATAACTCCCCGACCAGACGCCAGATCACAAACCCAATTCATCATCCATCATCTGACAGGTCTAATAGCAGAGCGGCCAAATGGACACAGATGAAAGACAGCTATGAAGATCGCCATGTTCCAACTCTAATTTTATAACCACAGATTTCATGGTTCCCGAAACTTCCTTCTTTTGGAAATGCATGACAATGAAGTCTGAAAATGCCTGACCTGGAGCACTTTAACGTCAGAAAAGCTCCGACTACCGTAATGTTTGTCATCCAGGTTGGGAAATATAAAGCTTGCACTTAGTCACAGTCTAGAAATAGTCATTGTGGAGGCATTTTTGGATCCTGTGTCGGCCACAACAGCACCACCTTGTAATAGCAGCATCTGGGTTGGCTGCAGACTTCTGGGCTGAATAATGCTGCACACAGTTGGCTTGAGTCAGACCACCACATAGCTGCCGGCAAGTTATTTTATGAGCTGACATGAAAGTGATTCAGATATCCACTCTCATTTGTGAATCACACATAATTTAAGTCATCCTCTTGATTCTTTTTCCTTATGCAAAGGATTCTGACCTTCACAAAATCTTTTTGAAAAAGTGTCAATATGTCACATTTGACTGCACTGGTAAAACCATGTACTCAACAGTCACTGACTCTGTGTCCAAAGTGGTCGCAGACAAAACCAGATCTATATTAAGACTTCCTGAAAGCTGTAGCAAAGCAAACTGAATCTTGCTTTAGATCGTATCAAACTCACACAAAGTACCTTTCAGGTTTCAGTGACCCAAAGAACAAAGAACAGTTTACTTTTTTCCCCTAGTGTGACCCAAAATAATAAAACGGCTCAATTTCCTTTCCACAATATAAACCACAGATCTTAAATCATGACAGACATACTGGACTCTATTAAAATATGCTTTCAAAGAGGAAATTCAAAAGGGGATAAGTGCAATGGGCCGGGGAGCACATTAAGGAAATCCGTATTTACACCGAAGGAAATGGATCGAAGTCGAATCCCGCAGCCCTCTTCCTGATGTTCAAAGAATTCAGGCTGATCAAGGACATAAATGTGCAATTCCATTTGGCTTGTGAACGTTCCCCTTCAACAAGAAAGCAGCGAAGACACTCGAGATAACGGCCTCAACCCACACAAAGCAAGAACAGTCCATCTGCGGATCAGAAGTCTGCTCACATGTCCGACGTTCAGGTTTGTTCTTGAGAAAATAATGTTTGAGTGAATGAAGTGTACGTTTCCCAGCAGGTCAGACTGAACATCTCAACATATACATGCAGGTATTTGCCTGTTTACATTTACCATCTGATGGATGGACTGCATCTGGTGGTGTAATAAATGTGGGAAATGTGCAAGTCTACAAGTATGAGTCAACAAGGACAAAAAAAACCTGTTGTACAAGGATGAATAAATTTCCTTGTAAACAAAATTGTTATTCATTTAATTCAACAAGCCGGCCTTGTCTTATTTATCATTTGTTAAAATACGTACTTTTTAACTTCTCAGTACTTTTTATATGTGCAGCATTTTATTACTTTAGCATTGTTTAAGTGTCTTTTATCAGTCTGCACAGTGAAGCTTGAACAACCAAGAAAAGTAACAACAAGCAAAACTTATTTTGGGTTGGAGGGGAATTTTAAATCACTGACGTTCTTCATGACACATCTTAGGATTTAACAATGAACAGCATAAAGTCTGAGCATAGCTGCACAATAAAAAACCCCAAACATTTTATTAAAATTAGTTTGATTGATGTCCCAATTGCACTATGATTTGTGATATTAGGGAGAATTCTCATTTTTACATCATTGTTCTAATTTTCATTGAAAACACATTAGAATGATTACATTGTGATTTTTGCAGGGATCTGCACTGAGCAAAGACATTATTTTCAAGTCTGTAGAACACGATGCGTAGGCCAGGACAAATCTGCAGCTCCTTAAACAGATATTGCATCTTTCTGTGATTTAAAATTGCAGTAGGCCATTTTCGATTAATGTTCAGCCCCTGGTCTGATCAAAGATAACTGGTCCATGAATGCAATTCAGTCGGGCGGAACATGTTTGTGGCCGTGTGCTGCCGGCTGTCATACCTCATCTGGGCTGGAAGCCTGGTAAACTCTGCACGTGTCTTCGTAATGTTGCTCGGCCTCGGCCTGGTCTGTCACACCGTTGGCCTCGTACACCGGTGTCACATTGTGCACCAGGGCGATGGCCTTCACAGCCTCATGAACTCTGCTGCTGATAGTCTTGCGGACCTTCGTGGCTGCTGGAGCTCTGGAGGCTGGAAGGTCATGGGTGGGCTGAGGAGAATTACAGAAGGTACTGTGATCAAAAGAAGAGAGCACGACAGGACTATGACAAGAGCTTAAATGCCCTTTCTGAGTGGGAATATTTCATGGTGGTCAAGGTTTTTCTAAGAGAGGGTAACTGTAGTAGCCAATAGAACTATCAGACTGTAATGTCCAAAATAAAGAAGCTTTATGAGTGACTAATAACCTGTTGTGTTACAAAAAAATTAAATAAACAAGAAGTATGAACACTTAACACAGCAACACACATTTACAAAGTTCAAGCTGGAGACACGCAGCTTTTGGTGAGGGAAACTAGCTGCTTTACTAACTTCAGTTCCAATCATTGCTGTGATTGTGGGCCATAAACAGATCCAGATGTGTAAAGTAAATATGAACAATTTGCTTTTGCATTGTGGCCTTGCTATTTTTAGCAGGCTGTGCATTCCAGGGGTTAATGGCGGCGTCATTAAAGAAGTCCGGTCAGTGCTTCGCTTGTGGGCTAATCCTGTTTCCTGCTTCACTAACCTCTGGTGTCAGGGGGGACAAAGAGTGTCATCTAAGGTCAGGAAGCATTCAAGCAAACAATAATCACAAAGTGATATGTTTCTTAAAACAATGCTGGTGTCTGTTGTTTGATCCTTTCAGAAGATTGAAGAATTTTAAACCTTTTATATTAGTTTTTTTTAAATGTTGTGAGGGAATTTGGTCATTTTATGTCATTTCTTCTTTCAAACATTTTGGTTTTTTTTTACCTGTGTGTAGGCGCTGAACACATGACTCTGTACTTCATCCATTGAGTCCATCCCATATGCAACAGTTCCAAGATGGAGTCGCCTGAACACCATTTCATTCTGAGTGAGAGTCCCTATAAAAGATAACATCACATGCTTTCAAACAGTGAAACTCCTGCACAATGATTACAACTCAAACACTCTACTCAACAGTTGATTTAAACATCATGTGTAACGTGTGACACGTTTGCTGAATGAATTTCGATTTTGGAAACTAACTAGATAGAAAATTAATCAAAATCTTACTATGACAATTTATGATTTAAAAATTGTAGGGCGGTGCATTTACGTTAAAGGAGATGTTTGTGTTTAAATACCATTTTATTTCAAATATGATGGTGCTGCAGAGGCGTCCCGGCCTGCACATTATATTCAACTGACAAAGTGGTAATCTTGAAGATTTTCATTTAGTTAATGGGACTGGTCTGCCCAGAGGGTAAGTGGAGCGAACACCTCAGGCTCGCTCTTAGTTGTGCCTGACCAGCGTAGGTACTTTTCATTTACTGTAAGTTGTAGGCGATGACAGTTTAAGTACAAGTACAAGTCCAAAGGAAAAGAAAACTCAACATTCTGAAGAAGGGAAACAGGCAATCTACTGATGTCACACAGTCAACAATGTTTGGTTTCGACATGAACTCTGGGAGGTGGGGTCCAAAAGCACGCCCACAACAACAGCTTTATCTCCAAAGGTGCCAAACAATGTACCTGAAATCTTCGAGATGACCACTTTAAGAAAACATCTTTGTCCGGTTCAGATCCCAGCAAAAATCACACCATAGTCATTTTAATACGTTTTTAAGTGGAAATGAGAATAATAATGAAAAAATTCCTCTAATATCACAATTGCAATTTCAGTCCAAACAGTCACAATTAGATTTTTTTTTTTCAAAACCGTGCAGCCCTCAAATTACCTTTTAAGTTTTTTTCACATCTTTAACAGGTTGACATTAAAAAACATCGTCAGTTACTTGAAATAAAGTTTGCATGTCACATGTGGTGTCTGGAAAAAAACGCTAAGAAAGCCGGCAACCTTCCCATCAACATTACACACAACCTCTGTATCCTAACACTCACTTTAAAAGCATTTTCCGCCCGTATATCAAAAAGACCTCAGGGGCCTCGCACATACACTAGCCTGACCCGCAGGCACCCCCCAAACCCACCCCCCAACCCCCACCCCGGCCTTATCACAGTCTGGATGGGAAATGGCTGATCATTTTATTGGGCATGAGAGCTATAAATCTGACGTGAAACACCTCGCGCCTGAGTAAATGCACTGGTGGAGGTGTTGTGCTCTAAAGGTGCATATTGATGAGAGACTTTTGGCTCTTTTTATGATTTAAGGGTCCAATAAGTAGCAGGTCTCCTGGAGTAGAGACCCCACCGTACAGGAAACCCCCCCCAGAGAATGAAACGACTTAACTCTGTCCTACTGGATTCCTTAGCAAATCCCCAGCACTATAACCTTTCATTTTAGTGCTCAACACGGTGGCCTCGGTGGTTCTTTTTGTCACGTAACCAAAGGTTTTTTTATGCAAAGAACACTGCTTTTCACAGCCATTTACTGCAGTCTAACCTGTTTTGTCGGTCAGCAGGTATGAGATGCGTCCAAGCTGTTCAGGTATGGTGCTCGCCCTCACCATTGTCCCAGGGATCTTAGAGTCTTTTTTAATCATCCAGCTGAAAACCATCTTTCCCATATCCAGATTGACACGCAAACTGCATCAGATAATAGCAGTAATTGAGTGAGTTTAAACACCTTACATGTAAATATGGTGCAGATGACTTTGAAGCAGAAAGTCGCACCTAATGGGCACAATGTTAGAGAAGAGCACCAGAAAGCGAAAGATCTGGAGGTACCAACGGCCCGCGAAGTGCTGGAGCGCCACCATGACCAATGAGACCACCACCAGGGCCCCAAACAGGATCTTAGTCAGACAGTTCACCTCCAAGTCGAACAAACCCACCTACCAAGAGCAACAGAGGCAAACATGATGAGAAGTCAAATAAATGTCAACAGCGAGGCTCAACAGATCAATTAATTCTACAATTAATCTATGAATAAATACATCTGCACGCAAAGTAAATGATCAGATGTTGGTCTTGAGGTTCTGGGTCACACTACTGTACCTTGTGCCTCGGGTTGGAGGTGTTCATGACACTGCGCAGCTCCCTGCCTGTGTAAATCACGACCCCCACTACTGTGCCTGGAGTCAGAGAGAGAAAAAGAGCTGAAAAAGTGCCACAGGTCAATATAATAAAGGAACAACATAAAACACAGCATGTCACAAAGATGTTTCCCAGACTCATAATGTTGACATGAGTAGACTTTCTCAAATGAGCAATGTCATTAGGAATAAAGGATGCATATTTTAAATTGCCTAATGGGTAACATATGGCAGCGTGGCCTCTCCTGTGGAAGACGCACACTTTCTTACCATTATGGTTAACTGCCCACGAGCTATTTATAGATGAGCAAACTGTCTGACTGTCTGTGCGTTTGGTTAAACAACACATCAGATCAACACTTGGGAAGGAAGCAGCCATTCAGCCAGGATTTTAAAAATACTGAGGGCAAGAGTCCCAGCACTGACAGACGAGCTCAGAGCATCTGATACATGAAAGTGAAGCATTAGAGAGCAGAGGGGAAAAGGAAATCTTGTCTGCCCTTCTCTCATAGATGCAAACGTATGAATTTTGGACTGAATGTTTTTTTGGCTGAAGGTCCTGATGCAATCCTTCATCACCACGAAGCTTGCACAAGGACAGCTGTGGGACACAGAAACAGACAGTGTGACTGCAGCAAGGCGGGCTATGTGTTTACTGAAAGCTACTGCAGTGAACTGTTACTTTCCTACAAATACTATTATTCTTTCTATGAGTACTTTTGACGCTGAAAATAAACAGATACTGGCTGATTCTTGGACAAGAAAAAGCATAAAGGTCAATAAACCGTTAGTTCGGGCTTGAACACAGTTACTGCTTCATTTCCTGCTGAGTAACGTGTAGTTACTTGTTTTGTTTGTACATGAGCTTGAATACACACTACAGTCCAGAGTTAACAGGTTCCAGTACAGCAAGTTGAAAATCGGAGAAGAAAGACGAAACAGATATTATACAGGGTGGGGGAAGTGGTGTTTGCTTTGACCAGGTTAGCTACTGTTAGCATTTCTAGCTAACAGTGTTTTCCTGCATTTTGCACAAACAAAAACTGTAGCAACACATCCACCGACGTTAAACAGTACTGAGTGTACAACTGATTTAATAAAACACAAATAAGAAAGAGGTTCTGATAAACACCACGGCCGCCATGTTGGACTTTTAGGAGTTGAGAAGGTTCTCCTGACTTTCTAAACCAGATATCCAACTCTAGGGGGCGTTCCAGTTAAGATTTTCAAATGAAAACTTTGATTTCCCAGTTCAAACCGAATGCAATTATGGTTTATAGAAAAGCTGCAGCCTGTCACGGCATTGACCAATCCTGCTTTCAGAGGTTGTCTTTAAAACCCCGAGTGCCACTCCTTATTACTGCCACTCTGTATCAGTCTTGCATTATCTAGCAGGATTTGTACCATCTCCAATCACTGACAGAATATTAACAAAGCCAGTCATGTTTGCTCTCAATGCAACCTGTATTTAAGTAATGTTGACTGAACAGCTGGCATGTATAGGTGACAGCCTCTCTCCCCACAGAGTGAACAGAAGACAGGACTGTGTGTTGGCAACTTGTTAGACATGCCACATAACGTAACGAGTTGGTGAGATGATGCCAACTCTGTTCACAGCCCACCACACAACGAAGTAACTTTAGCGATTTATCTCTTTGAGTTAACGTCTTTTTAGGAAATAAATATTAAAAATGTTTAAAGAACTGGAGGACATGACCTCAGAGTCTTCAACGGTAGCTACAGCTGGTGCTAGTTACTTCCTGGGTATTAGCTGCCTCATCGGCAGAGCTGCCACATCAATCACATATTTACCAGAGGCAATAACAGTGCTGGCCCACAGAGTGTTCTCGATGCTGAGACTCTCATTGACTGGAGGGTCGCCGTCTTCCTGCAATAGATGAGACGAAAAATACACACAGAAAAATGAGGAAAGACAGAATGAGCTTTGATAACTGCAGTCTGTATGCAGGGTTCCAGTGATATTAAAGCAATTAACATTAAAGTGTGACTGTAATGTTCAAAAGGATAGTTACAGTAGTACTCACCCTGGTGAAAGTTCCAATAAAGTTATGGATATCAATGTTGGGTTCCTCTGCGTACACATATGACCTGATTTGCAGAAGGTCCTGTGAGACATTAAAAACATGGTTTACCATCACTGACGAAGAGGAGGAAAGTGTCTTGACCTGCTTCGTCTAACTTGCTCACCAAACATAGAACACTCTGTAACCCAGACACAGCATCACTTATTTGGGAACCACATAAACTTGCATAATAATTTCCAGCTTATGCAGCACAAGTATTTGCTCCATGGTTTTGCATTTTGCATTGCTGCGGCTTCGCCTGAGGCTGTACTTAGTAGACAAACTACAACGACACATTCCAAAATAATTATTCCCCAAATAGGTTGACAAATACAGAAGGCCAGTTATTTTATTCTTACTCTCTTGCGGATCCTGAGGCACATGTTGTTTTCTCAAATAAAAAAACAAAAACAGAGAGCAGGAATGGCAGAAGCACAAGAGGGAAAGGCAGCAGTTCAGGGCTGAGTTTGATCTAAATGTGTCTTATTTTGTCTGACAAATAGTCCAAAATCCCCCCAAATTCTTAAGTTATTATCATAGAGGATCAAGAAAACAATCAAATATTCACAACTGAGAAGCTACAATGAGTGACATTTTTTAAACTAACCAAAGCAGCTGATTATCAAAATGGCTCCCAACTCATTTCCTGTAGATGGATGAGCTGATTAATTGGCTAATCATGTAGACTCTAGATCAATACATCAGTTTGCCAATAGCAACCGATATCAGCCCTTTAAACATATCATATAACTAGTGCTGCAATGATTTTTCAATTGATGGCTTGAAATTGAAACAGACCAATACATAAAAAAAAACATGTTATCATGTAATACAACATAAAACAAAACAAATAAGACAATAAGTGCATGAAATAAAGGTAAAGGTAAAGCAACTTTGTTGTCATGACACAATGAATTGTACAACGAAGTCGCGAGGTTCGAGTGGAGGGTTAGTCCTGAGCCACTGCGCCACATTGGGCCAACCAATATGTAATTAAACATCACATTCCTGATCTATCTTTAGGTTAACTGATTGATTTGTTTGTCAGGAATATTGCTAATTAAGTCTTCATCTAAAGGCCCACATAACCCACTCATCACCTAAATGCGAATATTGCAAATTAAAGCCAAAAATAAAATTTTATTGAAAATAAATGACTATATAAATAAAATTATTTACTGATTGTATGAAACCGGTAATTGTTACAATTACTCAACCCACTGATAATGTGAAATTTAAAGTGAGTAAAAACTAAAACTGATCAAACACTGGAGAATTCTTCAGAAATTACAGGCCTGAGGTGAATCTTTGATCCTAAGTCATTACGTTCTGTGATGATCAGGCCACTCTGCCCTCTGCTTAAATCACTCCTTCGTCCTAATGACAGACTTGCTTCTCTGAGACAGTGGTCTGCATGTGCAATTACTCACATACTTGTCAAAATACTCTCCGACATCTGTCTTACTACCTCTGCATCTTTATTGTCAGACTCACAGCAGCTGTGGGCAGCCTCTGCGTGCAGGCCACTGGGAGGCGTAGTTTCCAGTCCGTCTCTCCATCCAGCTGGTCAGTCCGCAGGAAACAAGAGCCTGGGAAGAGGACAAGAGCAGTGATTCCACATGGAAACACCCTCACCTCTAGGGGGCAACAATTGATAGGCTTTCAGCTAAAGGAGGGACATCACAAATCTGTATTCTTGATAATGGCACAGATTGTGAAATGAGTACATTTATATTTCAGCAGATACTGAGGGCTGAAGTCAACTCTATCAGCTCTAATTCACGTCTGCTCTCAAGTTCCCAGTTCGAACAAATATATGAAAAGGAGCAAAAACTATTTCGCAAGGAGTCCCAAATGAACAGCAGCAAATTCTGTGAATGGAACGTAAAGCTACGTTTTACTGCTGGGATAAAAGTGAAGGCATCCACCAGTGCCCATCCCCCCACTGGCCTGCATGCGTCATCCTGCCCAATCCTGGCCTAGGCTTTCATAATTGACCTAATGGCCTCCACATGGAAGAGAGATAACCAAGCACTATTTCCAGTAAAACAGAGCTGTTGTTTTTCTTCCCCCCACAGGAAGACGCAACAACAACATGCAACCAGCCTCTTTTACAGACTCACATTTCTGCCTCTAAATGCTTAAAATAAAACATCTTCCTGTGATAAGACTTTTGGTGTCAATTGTCTAAGAGGTTGTTATTTTGAACGGACTTATTTGGAGCTGCAACGATTAATTGAATAATTTACTAATTGATAGGTGGAAAATTAATCGCCAACTATTTTGATAATAGATTAAAGGTTTCAGTCATTTTTCAAATAAAACATTTGAAATAAACCTGCTGGTTTAGTGTCTTAAATGGGAGGATTTGCTGCTTTTCTGCCTCATTCATGAAAACAAATGAGGAGTCTTTGTGTTTTGGACTCTTGTTTGGACAAAAGAAGCAATCCTAAGATGTCACATTTGGGTGATGAGCATTTCTAGCATTCACATTGGCATTAGCATTTTTCTGACCTTCCACGGAATAAATGATTAATCAAATCAACTTCAAAATAACTGGCAGAAGAAACACTAATGAAAATAATCGTTAGTTGCAGCCCTAGACTTGTTTGTGTTTTTATATGTGCGAAGAAATGATGTGATACAATTCTCTAACTTTGTTACCGTGTCAGATCTCGTTTTGATCCATATTTGATTATGCAGATGAGGTCTCCTGTTTTGTCTTTGCATTTGATTTTATTGAGTCGCTTGATTTCCGTTTCATTATCTCCTCATTTGAAAGACAAAATCAGCCTTAGACAAAGACGAAGACGAAGACGGTGTTTTGTCTACGGTGCCCGTTTCACCAATACACGCAGGAACTCTCCACCACATCCCACTTTGAGCGATACTTTTGTACTGGACCAAATTACAATTTAGACCTTGTAGGACTTCCTGTCCTGGCTCAGGGCTAATCCTTGCACCTCAGCGCCTTTTTAAACAAGTCATTTCCCCGGTCAGCCAGCCAGTTGTTGAGATGTGGATGAATGACCAGCAGATGTTTACCATTTCTTTCAGAGGTCCTTAAAAAGATCATGTCAGCAGGAACACGCTGGTTCTACAAAGAAAGGCAGAAAGAAAACATGACTTCAACATCACTTCCTGATCCTGCACTCCTCCTCCTCCTCCTCCCTCCTCCTTAACTGCAGAAAAGTAAGACTTTTAGCTTTTTTTATGTGCCACATTACCAACAGCCGGTCAGTCAAAATAATAAGCCCTCCAGCAAATCATCCTGTCGCGGCCTGAATGGCACCCTGACCAGGTTTTACACTCTGCCTGACCTGCTGCCTCCCACTACACTCGACAAATTCTCTGTTCAATTCATCTGGACAGCTTCCTCAAACTTGAACAGTGCATGGATTATTGCTTAGCGGTCAATGCTCTAATGAGGATATACTAAGGCTCTTTAAATGCAGGTTAATTAAAAAATTCCAGCGTTTTTCTTTTTGTTAGCCATTGCTTCCACATTTCTGATTTGCAACACACATGACTCTAAATCACTCAGTCATATTAGTGAAATGCATAAGACAACATGTGTGACCTTTCCTTCAGCTGCGTTCAAATGAGTTGGAAACTGAAGA
>JAQLOL010000002.1:25955705-25976260 GCA_029783665.1 Naso thynnoides | reverse complement strand
GAGAAAAGAAACCTCAGAAAACTCAAACCAACTTAGATTTTTTTTTATAAAAAGTACAATTAGTGAAAAAAAAAGCACATAATTGAATTTCTGTTTGAGATCTAATCAAAAGCACTTTAGATCCGCGTCTGTTTGTATGTGCATTAAGTTTGACAGGCTGAGGCTGGGCATTGATCACAAGATTACAAAATCTTTACTAACTTCTTTCACCTCAGTCACCAGTGGAGCACAGAAGATTAACAGCCCCCTCATTACTCGCTGTCATATTAATGGTAACTTGACAGACCTGAAAAACAAAACTATTCACAGGTGTGGATGAAACAATCTTTAACAAACCTTTTCCACGATTATAAGATCTCCAACTTGAATGCCACTGCTTTTAACCTTCACCGTGCCTGAAATACAGAAGACATCTTGAAGTTAGTGCAGTGCTTAGGAAGTTTGTGCATTATTAGAAGGGTTGCAGGCACCTAGAGCGAAATTTAAAGTCCTAAAAATCATGTCATTGAAAATTGTCTTAACCAAATGAAGTTCTCCTGTTCTGCTTTGGGTGAACTGTTGTCCCGCATGCCTCATCAGTCACCCCAGCGAATTTGGGAAGGCTGTTTTCCGTGCAGATTTTAAAGAATGCCGTGGGAGTTTAGCCTTTTCTCTCATTTCATTTGGAATGAACAGGCAAAATTGTTTGGAAGAGATCACTGACCCCTAACCTCTGTGCTGACCTCTGGGCTTTGCATATGTAAGACATTAAAGCACATTAATATTGCTATGCGTTAGGGTTCAAGGGACCTCACATGAGTGCTCCACTACAATAAGGCAAAGATTACTCTGCGGGAGAAAGAGGACACAATTCAGGACACAGCAGCTTCATGTGAGACCTTTCAGAATAAAAGGTGGCAAAATTTCTTCCTTTTTCTGAAATAAAAGATGAAGCTTGAACCTTTGTTTCGATTGGTTAGTTAGTTAAATAAATGAAATTAAGTCTGCTTAGATACTTGATTAGTCTCACAAAACTGCCAAACATTTACAGTTTCCAGCTTCTCAAACACATAAAAAAGCTATGTCATGGCATCCTCCATAAGTGGACGTTTCTCACTATCTTTTACCTTTTTTTTTTACCAAAATTTAACAAAACAACTTCAGCCAGTGTGTTTATATGCCGCAAAACAACAAACCAATCTCTGACATCATAAAGTTTCTATAAAGCAGAAGATAAGCACGGGGGCCGCTATCATGGAGGCAACCAGTCATTGTGTTTATGAGTCAAACAAGCTGCCACATCAAAGGGGCAAAGTGATGGAAACCACAAGAGGTCTCCTGCTTTTTATTGCTAGTAGCACTTTATACCAAGGCCTCTTATGTATACTTTTACATCTCTGCTTTGAATTACCCTCCATTTCCCCTAGCCCCAATAAGTTTTAATAGGACCAACCTCCTACAGTTAATAGACGCTGATGCTGAGAAATAAGCAGCGTTCAGATATGAAACAAAACACAACCAACGTTCTCCGGGTTTCCATTTCTCACCTCTTGTCGAAAGTTTGCTGTAAATCTGAGAGTTGACTTCTTTGTCTCGGAGGTAGCATCTTATTTCTTCCACTGCCTCTCTCATGATGGTGATAATCAAAACTAGACCCTGGAGAGTGAAATTTCAGAATCAAAGAAGTTCGCGGGAAATACCTAGACACTTCCTTAAAAAACACAGAGCTGCGCCGACACAAACTCAGAATGGAAAATGCAATCCTTGACGGTGATAATAAACACGTACGGGGAAAAAAGCTTTGTTTAACGCCACATACCAAAGGCACCCAGTAGGTGTAGAGTGCACCGATGCGTAATTCCTTCACAAACTGAGAGCAGGCCAAAAGCAAAAAGTACAAGTTGAAGAAGTACTTGAACTGATTGAACAGCACCTGTAAACATAAAACAAAGAAGCACAGAGTCAAACATTTGCTGTTTGGCAAGTTAATATATGACTGAATCCGGCATTTTCTGCTCAAATTTACTTTCCAAGGTCATGTCTGAGGACTGATTTTGATTGAAAATATGTGACACAACCTTCATGTGCCTTGCTACAACACTGTTTAACAAATAGGTTTTTTTTAGTTTTCTGGAGCTGATGATGGAGGAAGTTAAGGAGTTGGCCATCTCACTCACTCCTTATCTCCGCTGAGAGCACATGTGCAGTAATGATCAGACACTTGTGGGAAAATGGCAGCACGTAAAGACATTTATGAGCTTAAGTGCAAATAAACCTTTTAAATGTGGGACACAAGACGTCAACGTGTGCAAGTTTGAGAGCAAGGCGGATCTGACAACATCTTGCTGGCTGACATGACAAGGGCTGGTTATTGTTGAGAATAAAAAATTAACACTTACGCTAAAACTTTGCTCAATTTTTATTACCGCTGATGTGACAGATATACACCCAGGCAAAACTGCTGCCATGTGGAGATTAACGAACATGAAACCTGGCACAGAAACATCAAGACTACAGCATGTTATGATCTAATGAGAGGAAGTTCTTGACATGAACCTAAGTAAATAAAAAAAACATCACAATTTGCAATGCAAAAGGTCTTTGCTCTTGTCTTCTGCTCTCCAAACAAATTTGAGCTACTTTCAATGTCTGACTTCATACACAAAAAAATGCATAAGATCTTAAGACAACTGAATGTCCGAAAAACAAATGCATATGTAAATCAGGTCGAGGAAAAGCCTGGGTCAAAAACACGCAGCTTAGTAACTGCTGTCCTTGTCATAATGAAAGTCTGATGCTATGAGATTATGCGGCTGTTTGTCCAAATGTGGCAAAAACTTTTCAAACTTCTCTTTTCATCTTTTAAAACCAACAGTATGTAAAACAAAAATGAAAGATACTGTTTGACGAGACTGTGAAGCAGCGTCGGATCATGGGTTTTTTTTATTATATCGCTTAACAGCAACATCGTAGATGAAAATCTCTGTGAGTGACTTAGGCAGAAATGTGCACAGATGAGGTAATGTATTAAAGTTTGAAACGGGGCGTTTAATCACATTTGTCGACTTCCCTCCTCACTCGGAGTGGAAGTTTGCGACAGGAGATAAAATGAAACGCATGACTGACTTGAAAAAAATAAAAGATTTCTCTGAGTTTGAACATTGTTGGAAACATTTGGGATAATGTAAGAACACAACTTAACATAATACATGACATACACTTTACTTTAAACGCTGAAATGTTTAATATTGTGCACTGAAAGATCATTTTAACATCGCGATAGATCTTTTTACACTGCCCAGACTGAAGAGAGTAAATCAATATTTCATTACAAATCAAACCTAAGGAGCACATCAGGCCGACGCATTCCTATGAGAGTGCAATTTGTGTATCTGTCAGAAAAAGCCCTCTGGCATAATTCATTTCTGTAAAACTGTAACCAGCCTTTATGTGATTTAGCATCCAGAGGTTTGATAATATGTAGTCGGTTGTGATTACACTGACTAACAGCAAGCAAAATTACAGTACATTTACATAAAACCAGGAAATCTAAGCCTGAAAACACAAGTTATATTTGTATTTGACACCAAGTTAATCAACAAATATTTTGATAATTAACTGTCTAAATCCCTTTTTAAGCCTGAATGTCAAACATTTGCCGGTGCAGGCCTCTTTAATAGAAGTGTTTTCTGCCTTTCTCTGTTAAGTCACTGTAAACTTTCTTTGGATATTAAAAACTTATAGGACACCAGCTGCAGCTCCAAAAGTTCTATTAGAAAACAATGGGAAAAAAAAACAGTTAAATCTATAACGAAAACTGTTGCAGTCTTGATGTGACCCTTAAGACCAAAAATGAGTTAAACACTACGATGACTTTCAGTGCCCTAACTACCCACATCAATAGCGACCAACAGTCATTATGTTTCCAAGGACACCGATATTCCGATATTAACCCGATTAAGACAATACTCTAAATAAGACGCTGCCATGTAAACAGCATTTTCTGCTTACCTTATTCTGAATGAGGTCATAATTGAAGTAAGCAATAATCGAATTACGACATGTGGAGTATTCCAGTCTTAGCTGCACTAACGCACACATGTGCACATGTACACCTTAATCGCTCTATGCCATCCTGTCAGAGCTTTTGCAGCATTTTGCAACGACACAGAGTTTACGGCACTCAAACTGTTTGACAAAAATAAAAACCCAAAAGGTGAAATGTAGTAACATGTGCAACAGCTGTGCCGTTGTTGTTGTCGTTTGGCTTCTGGTTTCACATCAAATCCAGCAGGAATATCAGACGTATGCCAAAGGGTGCGTCTCGTGAGTCATAAATCAGACTATGCTCTGTAACATGCAAACAGAAATATGAATGGAATATTCGATAAGCAACTCACGTACACAGCTTTACTGAAGTACTGTCTTATTTAGAATAAGGTCAATAGTCGGGTTACTGCAGCCCATACACACAGTCAGTGAGGAGTACAAATCAAGACCAACATGAGTGGGGTCAAGATTACGATTGTCTTATTGGGAAAATGTGTCTGACATGTGACAGTAAATCAGGGCCACACTGAGAGAGGAGGGTGGTAGCTTTGGGGGTTAAAGGGAGGGAAGGAGGGTGGAGGGGTGACCTTTGACTGACACTAACCGCAGGCAGGAAGGTGAAGAAGTTGTACTTCTGGTTGTTAATGACATTCCTGGGGTACCTCTGCTCCCTCTTCTCTGGGTGGCCGAGCCACACAGTACGGGGACGGAAGTCACCCATGCCACAGCATCGGGACCATGGGCAGCACCTGAGTGGAGGACATGGGAAAATTTTTAAGAACTCTTTTTTTTTTTAAGAACTTCAGCTCATTCATTTAGGCTGTTTCCTCCTAAAAATGAAGATTTTGTACTTTTTCTCACGACCCTGTGTTGTACTGTGTAACGCTGTTGAGACAAAGGCTCCATTTCTAATGAATTTCCTGTCACATCTCTTGGTTAATGTGTTGCTTAATACAGGTACAAACCCACAGAACAGATGAGCCTGGGCTAAAGCTCCATGACCGTTTAGTCTGCACAGATTATGCCCTACAAAATAAACATTAACTTCAGCTGGAAAGCACGGCCACTCCCTTCGACTTACCCATTCGAAACATTCCACATCAATCAACCGAGAGCCCAATAACCTCATGACTAATGACTTATCACTTTGTAAGTTCTAAAAAAAAAACTATTATACAGGTGTGATGTAAATAAAGCCTCTATTAGCTGCAGACGAAATGGTTCCAATCAGAGAAATTACCTTAAAAAAATCAATAGTTTTATGAAAGGGGACACAATTTCATTCACCGTTTGACTGTTCAGACATAATCTGGCAGGCTGGACAACCATTACAACCATTGTACTGTATATGTTGAAGAAAAACCAAGTTTAGAATAAGCACAGTTTTAAAAATTTCCATTTTTTGTATTCTAATGCTGTTCTTTGTAACCCAGAAGCCTCTCTTGGAAACAGCTACAATGCATGCTACTGCAGACTACAGCTGCAACAGACAGACAGAAGACACTTTGACATGTTAAAGTAGGTGTAAATAAAAAAAATTTAATTATGGTTGAATTGCATTTGGCTTCTTCGGTTTAAAGGGCCAGATACTGTGCAGTCTTGCTCACTGTAACCCCGTCAAGACAGGTAAACGAATAAAATCTTATTAAGTATAACTCACAATGGTGCTTTTCCTACCATGACAAGTCAAAATGTCAGCTGTGAATGAGACTCTTCATTTTCATTACTGATTGAGGTCATATTATGTCGCAATTTTAAGAATATATTATCAGATAAACAGTGAGGGGTCGCTGCACCAAATAAACAAAGCTCACTGAAATTTCTTGTCTTGTTTGCGCCAACAAACAGTTAAAAATCGGCAAATCAACTTCATCTTTGTTGTAAAATCTAAATGCTTTGCGGCTAGAGTGAACCGCACTGTGTCTTCTTATTAATATATGAGACATTTCATTACAATCCTTACGTTTTTGTGTTTGGTTTAGGTTTGTTACCTGTTAAGGCACACCTCGCTAAAGCTAACAGTGCAATACAGCAGTCTTGCAATAAATCTCACCTTTGTGAAGGATATATTGTTCATTTTCCATTGAAACTGTGCTGATTAAACTGTAACTTGTGATGTTATTAAACTGTACTGCATTATACAGAGAGGAGTTTCTAATGTTTAGCCTCCTTAATGATTGACAACTGTAGTGCAAACTGAACATTATAACCTTAAATAAGGTAACGTAGGATTTATTGCAGGACTTTGTACTTGACTCCATTAGTTTAAGCTCTGGGAGCACAACTATGATGACAGAGGGTGGACAGGTGAACCAGGAGCCATGATGGATCAAACTGTAGATTAGTTGGACTGCTAACGTTTACTACTACATATGTAGCAGCTAGCTACAACATTCCCGCATCATAACAGCTAACGGCGCGGTGTGTTTCCCGCAGGAGGTGACATCACAATGACAGCCTCATCAGACTTGGCTGTGTCTGCCCTGTGCGCGTTTCTCCATCATCATTAATGAGGCCTGCACATTTATGCGCTGGCCACATTTAACCCACGAAGCATTTGTTAGTCAGCATGTGGATGTAGAATACAGTGCTTTGCAGTCAGGGTTTAACGTTTCTTTTATGGTCTCTGACGGACTGAGCTCCAGCCGGAGGAGCAAATATTGACATGGGCGTTATATGCACTTGTTTCAACTGCACTCCGGAACAAGGATGTCTACTGGTAGCTTTAGCTAGCTGAGTATAAGCTACAGTGAATGACCTCACATTCTCATCCTCTTTTATCTCTCCATGAATCGTTGTTTTAGCCCTACTTGCTATTTTTTCCCCCTAAACGCCGCCGCGGCTTTGCTAGTTTTTTTTGACACAATTTAACGGCTAACGTTACACTGACATCAGCAGAAGCTCGCGAGCGAAATACGTTTAAAAAAATGGCTTCCTGTTGTTGTTTGTGTATCGTGTAACGCTCTTACCCATTCCTGTGTTTACTGTCGTGTCTTTTCTGCCGTCTCACGGGCTGTAGGGGGATATTGTCGGTCATTCCTGCGGCTCCTGGCAGCGGGCGCAGGCTGTAGGTCGGTCCGCCTGCCTGTAGCTGTTTCTGGGCGGAGGCTTCCCAGCTGTCACTCACGCAGGACGCCGGGACAAGCGGCGCACAAAGCACGCTTATCTCTGAGCGACTGACCTATTGGATAAAATAACAGTTTGATTTTTGATTGTTGTAATCAATGTTTGTTACGTGACTGAGTACCTATTGTGTTGCTATATCGCTAAGGGATAATCAGAATCAGTTTTGTTGGCCAATTATGTGAATCTCAATGTAGCAGTTTGGCTTACTTACAAAGATCACATTACAAGGAAGTAAGCACACAGCTAGAACAAAGACAAGATAAGTAAACATAAACATAAAACTATTACATAGTATTCCTAGTAGGTCAAAGGATATAGATGTGTATAAAAATATCTAAAATCATCAACAACCAACAGCATAAATGTTAAGTTTCAAGTGGAGTAAAAAATTAAATTTAATAATAATATTAATTATTATTATTATTATGCAAGGTAATATAAATCAAACGGATATAGGCTACATTATATTTTAATTTATTTTATGTCACCAAAAGGCCTCTCTCATACCAAAACTTCTTTTTCAGGAGTCTCCTAGCCAAGACAGGCAGCAGCAAAGTTAAAGTTTCAGACACACACACAATGATCAGCCATACATACAAACATAGCCTAATACAAGCTACGTGACTATAATACATTGAAAAGATATGAAACAACAAATTAAAACAGGAAATATTCCTCAAGATCACCCACGATCATTTATCAGGGAAAACATCGACAGCCAGATGTGTCTGCCTTCCAGTCATTTAACATCCCCTAAAAGTAGCTTAGTGAGCAACATAAGGTTAGTGGCTATATGCATGTATGCATTTCTATATACAGTATAGCCTGAGAGATTTCTGCTTGATGGTGATCAAACATGTTTTATTGTTTTAAAATTATGGATTAGGCTACTTATGCACTGTGCTTAAGTGCAACTTTGAAGTAACCAACTTTTAGTTTGCCTGAATATCTCCATTACTTTATATTTCTATTCCACCACACTTCAAATGGAACATATATATTGTTTTTTCACCACATTCATTTAACTTTGATTGCACATAATAAAGAAATCATCAGTGTGTGGAGTATGATGCATTATTACAAATTGAATAGCCAAAAGGTGTTTTGAGCCACTGAGTCTGCTTTGAGCTGCTCACCTGTGCAGATATGCTGGGATTTGAGGTCGCCACCAGAATCCATGTACAAGGAACGATACCTTTACAATTTGACAGGTGAGTGAAACAAGAGAGTAAAAGGTAATGTCAGTCAAGCCAAGTCTTTGCATGAACACACAGTCATGAGAAAAGGTATCATCAGGCATGCAAAGTAAGTCATAACACCTGTGATGGTTGACAATGGATGTCCACGGTGATACTTCTCGTACATTTTGCTGCTAAACTGTATATGTTTTTGTGTATTACTATTTATTTTAGGATTATTTTAAGTTGTAGCAGAGGATTTATACAATGTAGGTCTGAATAGGCCTTGTTCTTCTATCACTGTGGTGTGACCAGAAAAACAAAAACATGTACACCGCAATCAAATGCAGCAGTTGTTATTTGTGTTGGTAATTTTCAAGGCTGTAGTTTATGGTGTTGTGTTGGATTTTATTACAGTGAAAGCTGTTTCTATTAGTTTTAGTTTTCTACATATGTTAGGTGAGATTGGCAAAAGAAGACAAATCTTTTAACACATTGTAGTCTAACACCAGACAATTTACACATATTTTAGCAAACTAAAAACCTGCATAGGTTAAGTTTAAAACAAGACATAATTGAGGATTTTATCACACTTTATAAATATTACCATTTTGTATCCAAATCAGTGTGGGAGCAACACTGTTAACAGTTCAACAACAGGTGTAAAAGTTTTTTATTAAACGAACTGGAAAAAGGTCTGATGCATGAACATAAACTACTGGAGCAAATATTTGCATTATGAAGTCCTATGACATCACTTTGACTTCAGTTATCATGTTTGTTTTTTAGCTAGCAACCACAATGAAAGAAGTTATATTAACTTGGCTTAATTTTCTGCATTAAATCTTGTAGTTTATTATATTTATACCTTTTTGGTCTTTGCTCTTTTGATTGCACAACTGTTGTTTTTCAGTACAGTTGTTTTGCTTATTCACTGCATCCCAACAAATAGTTTGAGTGTCCTATATTGACAATTATGCGGAGTATCATGTCAAAACTGACAGAAATGGTCACTGTGTAGTTAATTCAAAGTGGGTTATGGGCACTAATGATTAGAGAGCACCCTTCAGTTGTGGATGCAAATTGTTTTTCGTTGATGCAAAATGGCAAATGATTAATGGCTGCTGGTGGGTCAGAGAATAAAAAAAAATCCTTCACTTGAGACATCTGAAGGTGAATTGATGTAAATTAGGACTTTGTGTGCATTCAAACTTGCTTGTGCTAATAGCATTTATTTCAGGAGCTTAGTGCAACACTTTTATGTTTCCTGCATGCAGCTGGAGATGTTTTTTGTCCTGTCGGATCAGCAGAAATGAATCGAGAAATGACAGGAAAAACATTGAAAAAAGTCACCCTGATTTTATTTCTCAAAATCAGAAAACATTAAGGTGATGGAAACATTTGAAAAACAAAAAACAAAAACAAAAAACATTTACATTGTAAACAGGCCAAATTGGCTCAACATTACTTGAATTGTAGAGACAACTTGAAAGCAGTTTTGACATTGTTTGCTAAAGAAAGGCACAACTTGGCAAATGCATATCGATAAAGGAATGTACAGCAGGGGCCTACAAAGTACTCTGACCATTCTGAGTTGTGTAAAGTGTCCAGTGATACATTCATTACTGTTCAACTCAGCAGGTTGAGAATGAAAAATCTTATATACTCAAGAATGTATCAAAAAAATGTAGAGTGTTGCGTTGAGAGTAGGGGGGGTGGAGGAAACTAATCTAAGCGAGGTAGAACATACCCCCTAAACTCAAGCATTTTGTAAAGTATAAATAAATTAATGATGCTACAAGTTAATAGATAACCTAGAAGAAAGGTAAGTCTGACAGTTACTCTAAATAGTTGTTCTAAACAGAATCTGACAGGAGTTTAAAGTTGACAGAATTGTTGATTTGCTCTTCCACTGTTCAGCCATCACAATAAAAAGCAGTGAAATGCAACTATAAAATGTAAATGTAACTACAACCTGAAATAAAGTGCAGGCATGAGAACATTAAGCATATAAAAGCCTTAAGACCTCAGCCAACTAAATCGGACTCTTCTGGGGGAGGTGGGGGACTGATAAAACTATGAAATCATGTAATGCCACACAGTACAACACCTTAATTTTTCAGTCTTACAGAGCCTTCAAAACAAGCTAATGGTGCAGCAAAACACAACAGCAACGTACAGTTCAGGTTAGGCACTTGGCAAAAGTTTTGAGACATTAACTACTGTATCTTAGAACCAATGCAACAAAGACAAAAGCGTACTTTATAACCTACGTTATCAAAAACTGATGACTGAACTGTTGCACCGTAATGTAACAGGCAAGACTCAGGAATCTGTCAATCTGATCAAAGGCCCTTCAAAATGAGACATGCTAATGACATTTACCACTACAGAAATGTACAATGCCATAAAACCTATGGAACACAACAGGAGGTAAAGTAGTCAGATACATATGGTTAATTACACCATTATTTCTGAACACTGAGACATGGTGTCCTTAAAAGTCGTGCCCTGAAACGTTTCCTATTAAAGTCAAAATCCTTCAAAAGTATCAAGGAGACAGTCTGAATTAAAGCAGTTTCAAGTAGTTTTACATTCAAACTTCTAGATAGACAGCAAAACAAAACAAAAAAACGCACAGGAAAAAAAAAAATACCCGCATATATATTTATGTAAAATAAAATACAACTACAGTAGTTATATCAAGTTCAACTAAAAATAACACTTGAGAATCGTTCAGATCCGGAGGGAAGAGAGCTGCAAGGAAGTGACTGGAAAAAAATTCAAACAAACAATCTAAGCAGAATTCTACAAAGTTTTCTCTGAACATTGATTGTACCTCATTCGAAAAGGAGACATTCAAAAACTGAGCTCAGATGAAAAATCGACTGTTCGCTAAAACACCTAATTAACTGCAATTTTACCCTCCTCCATGAAATGTGGGAACTGGGATTTTGGCACGTTGTCTGAGCTGTTCTTCTCAATTTCAGCCATGGCTGCAGGCAAGCCCGAGTGGGATCCATCCATCTTCATGAGGCCTCCAGTAGATCCAATCAGAGGCCCACCGGCAGGGCTCCCTGGGAGCGGGATGCCACCGCTCTGGATGACAGATATTTCATTGGTCTTCATGGTAAGGCCACTACTGAAGGCAGCAGCATACTGGTTCCACAGAGATGGGTCAAAGTTCATTTGTGGAGCACCCAGTTCTTTGGGGGCCTGCATAATTTCTGGCATCATCTTAGCGTCGGAGCTCATTGCCATCAGCGCCATGGGATTTTCCAAAGACAGACGCTGGCCGCGCCGAGAGGAGTTATTCCACATGTGAGTGCCAATATGCACCTACAGACAGGACACAGCCAATTACAATCCCATCATCCACCAACACTTGACATTACATGGTTCTCAAGTACACACTTAAAAAGGAATTTTAACACTGTCAGACAAAGATGACTCACCTTTAGGTTTCCCTTGGTAGTGAAAGCCCTGCCACAAATATGGCAGGCAAAAGGCTTCTCACCCGTGTGAGTGCGCTCGTGGATCTGCAAGGCGCTGGCAGATGAGAAGTTCTTGCCACAGACATTACATGTGTGCTGCTTGGTGGATCGTCGCGGTGCAGTGGAGATAGAGGGCATGGCTGTCCCCTGAGGCATATGGGAGCTAAACAAACCATGAGGGCCCAAGGGATTCTCTGGAGGAATCTTCATTTCCAGACTGGTCAGACTCGATGGTATCCTCATGAAAGGCATGTTACTAGGAGGAACTGTTGATACAAGGGAGGTGGAAACTTAGAAAATTAGATTTAAGCATTCAACATGACTGCCTCTAAAATAGCTCTCTTAACTAATGAACTCACCATAGTCTCCGTTCGTGAATGGAATGCCTGGTTCTTCTTTAACTGCTTTGGGTGTGAAGCTGCTGGAAGCTGTGAGGTCGAGAGCTCCACCTGACTCTGTGCTAGTTTGAGCAACACCGTCAGACTCTGTTTTTGACATGCTGCGGGCATACTCATCGACAGCAGACTCAGGGGACTTGCAACTACTCATGTTGTTTGCAGGAGAAGTTGAGGGAAATGACACGGCAGAGTCAGAAATGGCTGGACTGCGACCGTTCTGATATTCTTGCTCCCGAGGAGCTGACGAGGACTCTTTGGATGTTCCCTCACTTTCCGAAGCAGTGCTACTCTGTCGTTTCAGTGCAAGAGCAGAGGTGAGATTCTTCAAAACATCAAGGCTGGAAAACACTGCCGGGGATGTCTGTTGCTGTGGTTGTTCCTCAGAGGGAGCTGGCAGGGAATCTGAGGTGTCGTTTGGTTTCTGGGAGTTCAGCTCTGGCTCTTGATCTTCCATACTTGCTTCAAAACCATTTGTAACCATGGGTGTCTCTTCTGGTAGCGATGACTCAATTGCTTCTGCTGCTTCAAACTGGTTTTCTGACATTGGGGTGTTAGGGATCTGCCCACCCATGTGCATACGAATGTGCTGTTGCAGAACCACAGCGTTGGTGAACTTCTTTTGGCAGATGGGACATGAGTGTTGCATTTTAAGAGGGGTGTTAGCCCTGTGCACCCCATAATGGGCTTTAAGGTTACCCTTGGTGGAGAAAGCACGGCCACAGATTTTGCACTTGTAGGGCCTCTCACCAGTGTGTGTGCGGTAATGCATTTTGAGTGAGCTCTGGCAGCTGAGCACCCTATGGCAGATTACACACTCATTGGGGTCATTGGTTCTCTTTTCCAGGCCATCCACCATCTGCTGAAGTTTTGCAGTACCAGAGCTTTGTTCTCCTGGGAGGGCACTACCATTCATTTGATGCAGTACTCCAAGAAGTTCTTTAGCATCCTTCGGATTTTGATCCAGTCCAGTTTCTTGACCAAACACATTTGAAGAAACAGATGGGGAGCCATCGCTTGTAGATGGGGAGGGTCTCTGGGAAAATTGGTTCTCTGCAAAGCTGTCAAAGGTTGTCTTCAATCCTGGTACGGATGACGGGTGGAATCCAGCAGCAGGATGGCCTAGCATGGGCTTGATATCAGACAAATTTGACTCTTCTATGGGCACAGACATGCCAAAGGGAATGCCACTGCTGGTGGGAATATTGTCAAGGTGCTCTGGCACAGGATGTGGGTTCATGCTGATGTTTGGGTATTTGTCTTTATGCCTCTGGAAATGGACTTTGAGGTTTCCTTTGGTTGTGAAGCGGTTTCCGCAAATATTACATTTGAAGGGTCTCTCCCCAGTGTGAGAACGCAAGTGAATCTGGAGAGCACTGTCATTGCCAAAGGTCTTTCCGCAGTACTTACACTTGTGCTTGTATAATAAGTCACCATTCTTTAACTCTGGTGGGAGGTTCAGCATCTTTGACTTGACTTTTTTGGAGGACTCAATCCCTGCTTGGATGCCATTAAAGGTGCTAGGGAATCCCATAACACCTGGTGACTGTGGCAGTAGTGCTGGCAAACGGCTAGCCAGATCTGGAATGCCCTTCAAAATGTCAGTTTTAGAAGTCATTGAACCCAGTCCTCCAGATAGAGATGCAGGGATGCCACCGGGGAGAGGTAGCTTACCTTGCTTTATTGTCTCCATAGAAAGACTCTGACTGCCAGTCCTTTTTCCTATCAGCGCTGCAGCAGCAGACAGCTGTTGAGAGAGATGTGCACCAAGAGCTTTGAGAGGATCCATTCCTGCCCCTGTTGATGACTGGAGACCCTGTGGAGTCATCATAGCTACTTGGATTCGAATCTGTTCAGTGAGCTGGATTTGCTGAAGCTGCTGTTGCTGGAGGAACACTAATTGTTCCAAAATCATGGGGATGGCCTGCAGGGCTTCCTGGTTCAACGTTGGAGATTTATCACTTGACGAGTGTTGGGAGACAGCCACTTTTGTGTCTGCCATGGTTTCAAGAGTGACATTTGTATCTTGAGGTTTGGATAAGAGACGGTAAGTCATCTCAGGACTAGCAGTCATGTCTGCCTGGTCCTGTTGTCCCGAGTCCTCTGCATTCATGCTGGACTCTTCCTCCATTCTGTCCAGGTGGTCTGTATTGACATTTGATAGTGAATGACTGCTTGACTGGCTATCATCATGGTCACTTGTAAGGCCATCAGGAGAGCCTTGTGAAAATTCCTCAGGCACTTCAGCGGTATCTCCATCTTTCATGATGACCACTTGCTGATTTTTAGTGCAATTTTTCTCATGCTCAGAATATTCTGCTTCATCAAAGAATTCAGCACAGCACTTGTTGCAGACCTTGGTCTCATCTGCCCTGAACCGCTTTGTTTCATTTCCAATCTCCTCAGCTTGATCATCTTGAAGAATCCCTGAAACAAGAGGATACAGAATTTTTATTAATAATCTTCATGCAATTATGACAAAACTTGACCAATAATGTACTATTTTTTACTAAATAACTAAACAATATAAAACAGTGTAATAAACAGATTTGGGTACCTAGAAAAACTATTTTTGATAAATGTGTCAAGATAAATCAGATTGTGGTAACATATAAAGAACAAAACCTAATAATAAATTTAATTTTGTGATGCGTATGGGAAATTTTGAACTTGTTGGTTTGATTCTATTGTATTTTTTGAGTTTGCTTGGTGTGCTGTTTTCCTTGGGTTATTCTTGTTCCCTTTGTTTTGTCCACTCCATGAGGGACACTTCACGGGGCTGTTGAGGACTTTAGGTTTGGCTATTGTCCACAGGGCCAGCAGAGGGCAATCATCTACCTTTGACATTACCCGCAACAATGTCCAAAATGACAAAAAGAGTCACAGGCATTAAATTACTGTGCTTCTGAAATGTGCCACCAGGCATTTGCTAAAAATCAGATCTGTTTCCATCAGTTACCCTTGTGGGGCAAACTAAGATCCAGTAAAAGGTGAATCCAGGTTCCACAACAAGCATTATTGATGCTAGGTTTACTGTGGAAAGATGGGCTAAAAGGAAAAAAAAAAGAAAAGGCTAACCTAATGTTGATTGCATTCAGGCAGTTTCACAGCCTGTGAAAGCCTGATAAGTGCTCCTGTGTGCATTTTAATTTGTCTGCTAACCAAGAGGCCATTTCACAACTGGGTGTATTGTTAAATGCTAATGTTGCAGAGAAAGGGGGTAGACCACCTGTTTGCATTTGCCCGAGGAAACTGTTGGACTTGTTAATTGCTCACCAGGAGGCATTGAAGCAGTAGCAAACTGCGTTTAACAACTGATCTGTGAGGTAACAGCAAGCAAGACTCTGCCACCCACATCTGCGCACTATGACGCTCTTATGTAAACACATGTTTCATCGATAGGGACGTACACAAAACATAATTTGGGAACAATTAACCTTGTACTATTTTTGATCTTCCAATAAAAATCACAACATGTCGATTGTGGAGTAAAATAAGGAGGCAACGCTCTAGTTTACCACTTGACGGCGCATGACCTGTTACGTGTTCACCTTTAGTGGGGTGCATGACACGAGGTCAGCCTGAAAACTCATTTATCTGTCCTTGCGTGGGACACAAAGTGTGTAATAGTTTATCAAACAGCAAATTTGCAAAGGGAGCTACCAAGCAGAACACACTGCGTCTCGTCAGGGCACCGTGTTGACAAAGTTTCCTGATCATAAGGTGAGGTCTGCGGCAGCGCTGGAGTCTGCATATGGCAATACCAAAACGCACCCCCACCCAACCTCCACAAAAAGGCCACTGCTCCATCCCCCACCTCCGCGCATATGTACGAAAGGAAACAGTCATGCATTAAACTGGGGGATTTATTGCCTTTAGGTCAGCTTACTCCAGAGTCACATTTCATACAGTTTTTGGGAACCTTTGTTTAAAACAAAAATACTTAAAAATCCTACAAATTATCTGCAACCTAATATAAAAGCTTTGGCATCACATACAGAAAAATTCAAAGCATGAAAATCATTTAATTTACAACAATAAACTATGGCAACCGTGACAATAACCGTCTGAAATCTGCTGAAGAACTCTGAAAATACGCACCACAAAATTAAAAGTTTCTAGTCATGATAAACGAAACCAGTTTAAAATCGTAATGAAATACAGGGAAAATACATACACACACACACACACACACGACATCCTGACCAGCTAAAGCACGTATTCTTTGCTTCAAAAGCTTCCTACGTTGACGCGACATTGTATCAAACAATCAACAGGTAGCAACACAGTATCCCACAAAGTTAAAAGGCTTTCACCATCTGCAGTTTCCACACGAAATAACCGCTCGAAATACACAACAGCAACTAATTTGGGATAAATTACCCAGTCAGTCAAAAATCAAAACATTATTTTAAAAAAATACAAATAAAATGATGCGTTTCGGTCAGTTTATCGCAAGTTAAAGTGTTGCCTTTTTAAAAGCGAGCCTCGCGGAAACACCTGTATTGTATTAAAAATCATTTCTGAATGTGTCGCTTCCCTGAACTGGAGCCAACTTTGCCTCCTGGTCAATTCAACCGGACAGCAACAGGTCAAAGTGCGGCAGGACCGATGTAAAATCAGAGCCCCAAACTGTGAGATAAAATGTCGAAAGTTCGCAACATGGCACGGCGGTGCTCCATGTGAAGTTTTTGAGTAACCAGCCTTCCCATGTCTTGTGCGTAAACTTACCGTTTCCTAACGAGCCAGGCTCGACGGAGTCGAGGTGCTGCGGTTTGGCTTGCTTACGCCTCGACATGGTGCAACCATCAGGAGCAGAGAGTTGCAAACAATTTTCCTCTCCGTCTTCAACAAATTCTTCGGCTTGGAAAATTAGCCCCTCAAGTAGAAATGCGCATGTCAACGTAATTATTATTATCAATAATGCATTGCGATTTATCACGGTCCTCTGACAGCTGATTGGCTCCAGTCCAAGTGCTCACACATTATTCAAATGTGCTCCCTATTGATGAGCGCAGCGCAGCGGCACGAGGGGGCGGGAGGAGCCCTGCGAGTGGATGGAGCGCAGGATGGAGGCAGGGTTAATAACACCCAACTCATCGCTCTTTTTCCTCGTTCATGAGAAAAAAAAACTATATTGTCAGCGGCGGACACAAGCGAGCAAAAGATCAGTCAAACAACATGATCTTAAACTTGTGTTCTGCTCTAAACTGTGCCACTTTGAACTCGAAACATTGTACCAGAGTTTGTTGCGCTGAACAGTAACTTTACGTGCCTAGTGGTTTATTTCCTATTAGATCTCTATGGCATGAAACTCATTCACACATAGGAGAGTAACAGTATGAAGGAGTTTGTGCGTGTAGGGTCTTTTTCTGCATGGACGCATCTCTTACCATCAGCATTTTTAGACTGTAACTTCCTCATAACGCTCCAATATTCTTATGCAATTCTATATTTTCTCTGCTTTTCTCCCAAATATAACGGGATGACTGCTGTTGATGGTATACATTTTCTCAAAACGATCTATTTAGCCAGAAGACATACAGCCGATTGTCTCTGTGAGTACATCTGCACATCTTTTTTGGAGCTGACATAAGGAGGCTGTTTACGATGTAGTGACGAAATGATCTTTAAAAAGATATATTTCAGTTAATACTGCAGTGAAAATCCAACATGAAAATAATATAAATGAGGTTTATTAGAGAAACTATAAAACATGCATCCTCTTTGGTTCATGATTGTTCTTGTGTTGTTGTTGTTGTTGTTGTTTTCCCACTTTGAAAGGTTCATCTGTGTCTGGTTATTTAATGTGTCTGCTCCAAATCGTATCCTTCAGTATCACAGACAGAGATCACGCAACTCCTGTGAATGTTCACTCTCATTCACATAAAAATAAACAGTTAAACTGGTTGTTTTTGTCAGATTGTTTACAATAACTTGTGCTCATTCTTTTCATTTACACTTGCTGATGCAAAATGACAAACGTCGCCCCGGGCATCAAATGTTTTGGTGCTGGTTATTGACGTGATTTGAAACAAATGTGAATTAAGCCAGTGAGAAATAAAGCTGCCGAGCGACAACGTTCACAGTCATCGCTGAAGACAACGTACACAAATGAGAAAACATGAATGCAGTGACCGCCCTCTCTATATTTACACGTATGCATGCACGGGACAGATTAACTTGCCTGACTTGCAACTTTCTCTTTCTCAGATTACTTTATGCAGACAGGAATTTATTTTTGGAAAGTGACACACCAAGCACATACCGAGCTGTGTACCAAATGCCACTGTACAGTCGCTGAGGGGTCAATTGAGATCACTGAAGTGTGGGGAAACACCCATTTACCCCACAGAGAAAGGAAAAGAATCCTTATTAGACACTGAGATCTAACAAGACTGATATTATATATGAAAGTAATGTATTTTGGAGAGTAAACAGTGTGACAGAAACATCACACATCTGTACAAAAAGTAAAAACAAAATAGTGTGAGAGGTGGAAGAGGGTTAGAACTTAAGTAAAGATGAGAAACAGCTTATGTTTTTGCAGAAACAATTAGGCCAAGCAAGGGAAATTTCATTAAGGAGTATTCAAACACGAGGCAGTTTCACAGGTTTTCAGACATTTGAAATTTAAGAGGAACTGAAACCAAAATTTAGAAGAGACAAAAAAAGACAGAGTGAATATTTATGCACATAAGGGAGAAATTCAAATGGAGAAGATCTTGTTGATGGAAACGTTGCCTGCAAGCCTGTAAAATAAAATACTGGGAGCTTTTTCTATTGTGATGCAGTCGAGCCACTCTCTTGTCCTGAACCGGTGCGTACATCTTTTCTGGATGTGTGTACACTACTTTTTCCCTTTTGAAAATTCCAATGTAAAATTTGAATATGAAGTCAAAGACAAAATAAAGCAGCAAAAACAAAGTAAGGAGAGCGTAATTTTTTTCTTCTAAAAACTGGAGCATTCGGTTTTATTTCGACACTACGAAATTTCAAGAAGATGATTCATTGACTTAACACGTAAAAAAGTGATAAATGCATCGACGGAGCTTGAAAATCGTGAATGTATACGAAAGCTAATGTTACGTCTCTGAGCTACAGACAAGCGCTTGAATAGAAATAAACTGTAACCACACAGCATACATGATTTTAGCCTTTTCTCTTTCAGTCTAAAATGCCTCAGCATGTGTTATATAATGCCGCAGCTGATAAGTGTGAGACAAAGACAAGCCCATATATCCAGATAAACAAATGCTCTTTAAGAGGCCAGCTGAAGGTGGAAAAGAGGGGAGTGCTGTCTAGACGCTTTATTGCCCCAATAAGAAACTATGCTTGAATACGCTGTTTCTTCAGCGTTCAATCTAAACAACTCAAACTGTGTGCAGCTGTAAAAAAAAAAAAAGAAAGACAAAGAAAAAAGCTGTAGTTTGGGAACCCGAGTGATATTAGCAACATGAGCGGCCCTCAGATATAACAATGCAATAGGGTGGAGACATATAAGTTCAGTGGAAAATGAAAATCCGTTTTCACCTTGACACATATTCACACAATCAACAACAATTATATGGGAGAATAGAATCCATCTTGCTCTGTAAAAAGGTGTTTGTTTGAATGCACTTTTTTTCTCCCTTTGTGGAAGTGATCGCTGTTACGGAGCTGCAAAGAAAGCGTAACTCACATATGCTGTGTCCTTGACCCAATCATGTAACGGACAATGTTGATTCTTCACTGATCACACATGAAAGATCTCATAAACGACCATCGGGGCAGCTTGAAAAAAGCTTGAAGACAACAAAGAGTATTTCTATATCCTGACCTTTTCTGTGTTTCTCTCTGTGTTAACGCAACAGACAGAAAATGCCTCTCAGATGTGTCATTTGACGCGCTTTACGACGACCTTGCAGTGCGCAAACAATAACAGCCCAACACTTGCTGAGGAATTGTGAACTGAGCATGTGTTTTTTAGGACTCAGTAAAAGATGAAAGGCTCAGAGCAACGTGGGAAGGATGAGCTTTTTCACATCAGTGTGACAATCAGTTCTGTCGTCAAACGAGAAGATTTTAGTCATCAGTGTGTTTGTAAGAGAACAAATTCACCTTGACCTTTGCTTAAACCTGAGCTGAAATAATCTGAAGTCTCCTTCTGGTCAGAAATGTGTTTTGCTCATTTTTTCTCCATCTGGATGTTTGCACAGTTCAGCTAACAAAGGAAAATTGTTGCCCTAAGTCTGAATCAAAGACGTGCACGTATGAACCAACTTTAAAAATTTATGATACAGAAACTTGCAACTCAAAGGCCAGAGTAAATGCTGAAATCGCCCGTTTGTGGA
>JAQLOL010000002.1:25939409-25949701 GCA_029783665.1 Naso thynnoides | reverse complement strand
AACAACATTTTCAACTCTTATAAATTTAAATCTTCTCCCTTACAAATGTGGTGACAGCTATTAAACGGAAAGAATAATTATGTAATGCTTCAAATAATTTTATTGCAATTCTTCAAGGCTTAATTTAGCATAAGCAACGGGCTCTAAAAGGGCCCCTGGGTGCTGCTGAAGGGTGAAACTTCCCTGAACACAAAAGAAACACGCGACATAAAGCACTTGACAGTGAATGTGCTCGTTCTTCTGGGGCTCAAAGACTATAAGACACCTGGTGGGTTTTCAGGCTCTTCAGTGTATAGGTTTACAGCGGCCACTGACAAAGACAGCCGCAGACCTCAGAGGTATTGACTGCCTTCTGTGACCTGCTGAAAGAAACTCTTAATCCCCAACGCCTCTGCCTACTGTATTCACGAACATTCACTCTCTGGCATTTAAAATCTGCTCACATTTCCTGTTAGAAGAGACAAATATAGCACTTAGGTTTCTTTGTACTCTTGAAAATATGTTGTTGTCTTTGCATCTTGGTCCCTTAATGTCTGATCTGATACCAAACAAGATAAAAATTTTATTTTTTTTAGTTGAAAAAAGAACATTTAAGAAGAAATGTTTGAGTTTGTATTTGCGTTTTCTTGTCAATAAAGTTCAAAGAATAAGAGGAGAGCTCAATCTACCATGAGTGTAAGGACATGGACAAGAGTGTATTATGGTTGTTATAGCAACCACAGAAATGGCTTCTGTGCTAAACAATAGTGAGACGGGCCTTGGGGAGGCCCAGTCGCAACCCCCTCCATGTCCACATCTGCTGCCCTCACATTCAGACTTATGGGATGTTCTGCCGATTATTTTCTGTCCTGCTTCCCCCTTTCAGAACTGACAGGCCGACTGAATGAGAACGAAATCAGGAATTCTGCCTACATCTGTGCACGAACTGTGCAGTAAGCTGTGGGAGCGCCGTTCTGACGGGAAGTAAGGAGGAGAAAAAGAAGAGACATATGAGAGCCTGTCGAAGTTATTCAGCTCAGTGCGGTTTGAAAGGTGTGTGACAAAAGTTCTTATGTGCTGTGTGGGCTTGTAATGGCCAACAATTCCAGAGGAAGAGCCAGAAACATCCAGCTGCATGGGCTGTAAATCATAACAGCATAGCAACCAGGAAGGTATGCAGAGGTGGAGTTTGATCTTCTGGAGCTTTCTTGTGTCCTTTTTTTTGCTTCTATTTGTGAAACAGGACATGACATAAACACAACAGGTTAAAAAAACAGAGGCAGGTACGACAGAGCACACAAACATCAACACAAACCAAAACATGAAGGCGCTCCAAATGAAAGAAAATGCAACAAAAGAGACAGGAAATAATCTTTACAGCCTTATAAATCCCTGAAGTGGTGGAGACATGTTGGATTTTTTAATGAACAAACCACCACAATAAAGTTTTTTTTAAATACTTCCTCTCTGCTTTGTTGCATTTCCAAACATTTTGAACGCATGCATCGCCCCTCTTTTATCTAAGAACACCCAACACACTGTTGATCTACGCCAGATCCTCAAACCTAGAGTTGGGACCCAAAAAATGCTAACAAGCCCGTTTTTATTGGGGAGAATACTGGTAGAATAGAATGCATAATCATGCTTTGACATGTAAATTCATTTTCCCAGCAAAAATAGATAAAGATCTTTCTTTTTAGTAACAATGGTCTGTTCAACTCTGCAGAGGGGAGGCCTCAGTGTGTTTTATTAACAAACTGGACAGACATCACAGCTGCAGGTTAAGCCAAAAGAAAGAAGAAACTTTTAAGAGACAGCACATATTTTATGAGGTGGTGAGAGACTTTACGTTACACACAGCAAACAGGGATTATTGCCGTGATGCACCTTTAAAATGGCATGAACACATTTTATGAACATTTTAACTTCCTGCTTTTCTTGTGTTCTTAATTAGCAGGTTATAAATGTAAATGTTATTTAAATTCATGACGTATTTTGTAAAGCTGGGGGCCCTTAAATGTCATCTGGCTTTACCTGAAAAAGTCTGTGAACCTCTCCTATAGAGCATCCAACTGTTTTTCCAAAAATTAAGGCATAATAATTAAGATGATGTTTTAGGTAATTACAGGAATTTTGCTGACTCTTCTGACTTAATAACTGCTTATCCCCACTCTCTTCTAAGACAGGAAAAAATTGTACGCGTGTGTGAGTGTATGTGTGTGTGTGTGTGTGAGAGAGAGAGAGACAGAGGGTGGTTTACTTTATGGGAGGCAGGACTGTAAATCACAAGCTAGACAAAAAGGAGAAAACCCTGTCGTGCTTTTGTCCTTTGATTCCTCTTGGACAGCAGCCACAGCAGAGCTGGACCGAGGCCACCTGTCTGTGTGCAGCCATCGCGCTCACCGAGCACGAGAGAGATGGCTACCACTTTCCTGCATGATGAACAGAGGAATTAAGCTTTCAGAGACCATGAGTTCACATACCGAACATGAAAAGTGTCCGTTTTGAAGACACTTCTCGCAAACTTGACTTCACAAATATTGATGAAAAGCTCAAAATCTAATAATATCATGGAAGAACTCACAATACAAGGTTATCACTGAGAAACTTCAAGTCATTAGGTAACTAAAATAGGAACAACGCTGCAAGAAGTATTTCATAACTTATTTCAGTTAAAAAAAACAACAACTTGATTTCAATTGTTGCTCCTACAGTCAGATTTTATAGAAAGTAGTGTCCAAAATTAAAAATGCCTCTTAAAGAATCTGATTGTTATCTATAATGTATTTACATGCGAGTGGTACTTTATGGTTATTGTTGTTGTTTGAGGTGGAGCTACTTTTTACTACTTAAGTTACTTTGGGGAGTGTATTCCATTAAAATGTATCTTTTTTTGAGCTGATCATATTGTTTGATTGCAATGTCTTTATTCGAAAAGTAACGAGCAACAATATTTAATGCAAGTACAATATTCCTCCTTGAAATATAAAGTAGCATAAAATAGCGCTTCTCAAGTACGAGTACCAAAAGTATACTTCATCACAGTACTTGAGTTGATGTTCTTTTGACCACTAAAGAGACCTCAGAAGTCAAGTCAAGTCAGTTTTTTTGATAAAGCTGCAAAAATCAATACAAATATTCTGATTCAAATTCCGATCAGGGAAAATGGGAGATGAAAGGCAGGGAACTTCAGGAGGAGCAACATTCGAGGGGACTCCGCTTCCTCCTCCAGGTTAAACAGACACGCAACAGATGCTGTAAACAAGTCTTTGTCCTCAAGCATCCAAACTTGTATGGCTTGTTTGAATTTCTGTACTGTTTGACCTCACCACTGACTTCTTTCCCCTCAGTTTTCTTCTCTCACACAGACACAAAGAAGAAACTGAGTTTTCCTAATCCAGAGTGACCACTGATGCATTTACAGGCAAGAAAAAAAAGTAGGAAAGAAAAAACTTCTGTGTGAGGATGGTATTCAAACCCCCACATCCATATTGATTAAACAAATTTGCCACAAATCATTTCACAAATGCTCAGTGGGAGGCTATAGAGGTTGGTGGAAATACCCCATTCATGCCCCGTCCTCCCCCGCAGGGCCGAAGCCTCGACTCTTGGCTCGTTTAAGCGTGCTGACAGCCTCTGATCCTCCAGCCATCTGCAGGGTGGGCCGGCCAGCGCTTAGGGGTCTTTGTGTTCCTACCTTTAGGAGATTTAACAGTGAAGCAGGAGAAAAAAAATCTGAAGGTGAAGGAACCAAAAAGGATGAATTTTGGTTCGAGCTCGAAACACAAACCAAAGTGTGAGTTCAAGTTTAACTTTACTGACAGGAAACACTCTGATGGACATCTTTATGATGAACTACTTGTTTAGAGGTTAAAGGGGCTTTAGTGCATTTTCACAATAAAAGTATCACTTCAGAGTGAGGAGTGACTTTCTCTGCAGCACATAGCAGATGCATGGTGTGACTCACACAAATGTGGGGGAGCTTTAGCCCCACCTCCCTCACCACACGTCTCTTTGTGAATGAAAATGGGCGGAGACAGCTATGTGGAGTGTGTACATGTGTGTTGGTGAGTATTTTTGGGAGCAGGCGCATGTGTGCATGTGTGTACACATGTGCTGAGCAGCAGCCCTGCAGGATAAAGTAAACAGGCAGTTTAATAACTCCTGTTGTTATGTGTACATCTGCAAAACAAAGGAGTTAATCAAATTTAAAAAAAAAAATCAATCTTATTCTGTGTTTGTGTAAATTTTTATTTCAGACTTTTTACTTTTTGCAGTGGTTTCTTAAGTCTAATTTAGTTTGTTTGTTCTTATTTGGCTCAAATATTTAGCTTTGGTCCTTTTAAATGTTGCATCAGAATGTAAAATGCCTTTTCTTAGGCTACAGATAGAAACAATAGTCACTATCTGTAACATGGCTAATAAAAACAGAGTAAATGATGTTGCATGCTGCTGGTTAATGATGGAAATTAGTAGTAGCAGTAGTAGAATTTGTTTTGGTTCATTTTAACAATTTACACCTTATGAGGTGTTACAGATATTACACTCAGATCCTGAGCAGGAAAATGGCTGAAAGGTGTAGGCTGAAGCAGTAGCTTATTGTGCCTACCCTTTTGACATCACATATTATTCATTACAAAACAATATTGCAAAAAATAAATTAACAAAAACATAAGTTCCCAAATTTTCACAAATCATATTTTAGCCTAAAACGATTACAAGACAGAGTTAATGACTATCTTATTACCCCATCTTTGTTTGTTATAACAAAGTTTTGTATTTGGTTACTACATTATACTTACATTCTTTTGAATTTGCAGATGGAGTTACCCTAATTAATGCCACAGGGGAGAATAAAATCAAAAACTATTTACAAAATCGGTCACACCAGCCACAGCGCTCGGATGTTAAAGCCTCATAACTGATGTTTGATCATCATATTTTCTGCAGACTCTAATCAAGTAAACTGCAGCAGTCTCTGTGTGTATGGGGGCTGTCCCTCCCCTTCGTATAACCTCAAACACATGCTCAGCTCCTATTATTTTAACTGCTTCCAGTGACTTCAGATCTCGCTCGACCTCTGAGTGCAATCAGGGAAAGGAATGGCCACATTAAAACAACCAGGCCAGCGGCAGGTTTGGTTACCCCAGTTATGAAGGGTTAGATACCACCTTAAAAGCTGCAAACAGTCATAAATGACTGATCTGTGTGTCTGGGAATCATTTTGGAAGGTTATATAAACAAAACGCTTGATATAGATATTTTTAGAAAAGAGAGAATTCACTTTAATTTTTTTTTTTTTACAAAGATGTTTGTGATGAATCTGATGCTGCATTGAGTTTAAAACTCCTGGTTATTTCCAAACCACTAATGTCTGGAAATTGTCTTGCTCCTGTTCACGCCAAGGTCAAAACATGCATGATGGGTAGGCTCAGAGGGAGCAGCTGATTTGGTTTCTGAGGAGAACAACAAACAGGTAATGCTTGCAGCAGCTGTGTGACTGTCCCGCAGATAGTTTCACCAGTAAGCCTGCACAGATCGAGAGACATTTTTATCAATCACAAAGTCACAAATTCGAGCAAAAACACATTCTAACATGTGCACTGGATTAAATGCATATCGACACACTAACTGGGATCTCCAGTATATTCCTGTATTGCTCTACTCATGGGCCAACCCTAAATGCTTCCCCAGAAACCTAATCCAACAAAACAGCCCATCGCTCATAAAGACGCCACATGACTGATGTGAGCAGAGCAAGTTATAGTGACCCTGGGACACACAACTCTTCCCCTTTCTCAAACACAAATTCCACTGATTTGCACTCATCTGTGATCTCAGGCAACTGTCACATCAGTTTTAGGGTAACATTTATAAAAATCTTTCCATGCACCGGTTTTGCATTACTCTTAAGAAAAGGTCGTGTTTGTTTGAAAATAGTCGAGCCACGGCATCGTTCAGCAACAGGCTGCTCATGTCATTCTTACTGTCTGATCGCTGCTATTGACCAGCAGCTGCTTTTGAGTCGCGTGGGCATAAAATCAATGTCTTTTTTTCTTGTTTGCTGCTGCTGTGGAGATGGAGGGCTGAGTCAATAGCGAGCCGCTGATAACAGGGACACAAAGAGAAATTTGTTTGAGGGTAGAAAGCTAATCCAAATCTGTGTGCAGCGTATCTGCACTTATATTAAACGGGAAAAATCTAAATTTTGAACATGAAGTTGTTTGTTTGAGCATGAAAAGGCAAAAGATTGCTAGTTGGAAAGTTTGGAGGTTAAATGGAAAAGCTCCCTTGCTTGAAAAGTTTCTTAAAATTAAATGAATTCTTCTTGCTAAATTACAACTCCTCAGACTTTTAGCATTGGCTGGCTCTCACACACGCCCCTCTATGTATCTATTTCTTTCTCAACCCAACTAGTCGGAAGTTACAGAGGCTTCGTCCTCCGCACAATGAGATAAATATACTACTCCACTCTTGCCTGCAGATTTTTCTCATAAAAAAACCCTTTGATAGTTTAGCCATCTGGCCGGAGCCAAAAAAGTCCTCATAAAAGAGGCCCAAATAAGGTCAGGGGTCACTCCCTCCCTAGGTCAGGGGCCCGGGAAGGTTGTTATAGTGGACTTTACTAAAGTTGTCAGCTCAGATCCCCTTGACAAATTAAAGCACATTCTTCTCTTTTTAACAAGTATTCCATTACAGTCAGACTTCTCTGAAGGACATGTTCATAGTTGGTTACTTTGTGGGGAGAGCAGGGGAGAGACGAGAGGCAGGGGCCACAGATATCATATTTGGAGTCAACATTTTGGTGTATGACAGGAATAGATTAATTGCGAATCAGAAAGACTTGTCTTTTTAAAAAGCCATAAAAATCAAACATTGTGGAAATATCAAAGCTTCCTTTCATGTACAAGATTTGCCCTTTTAAAACAATTATCCATATCTGGACGAGTAAACAGCCTTTACTCAACACATAGTACATTAAAGGTGCATTGACAGCCTGTCATTAACCCTGACCTGTGTGTGTCTCTGTCCGAATGTCCGGAGGATGAAAGGCTCGGGTTGGACTTATCACAGAGACACATTTAGCTGACTGCTGTCTGTGTGTCAGCACAGAGAGATGCCTGCTAACACGATACAGACACTGAAGTTTGGTATGATAAACAAACTACACAGATTTCAAGCTAATATATATTCATACAGGCCTATTAAAATGGTCAATTATGCGTGCACAACTGGGAGTAAAAGGAGAAGGGCACTCAAGGAAAAATGCTTGTTTCTTGGTGAAATTTAGATGAGAAGATTAATACAACTCTCATGTCTGTGCATATAATATGAAGCTAGAGATAACAGCTAGCTGAGCACAAAGACTGAAAACAAAAGCAATTAGTTTTCAAACAGGTTGTCAGATTCAGTCACCTATAAAAAATATAATAAAATATGATAAATATTTCTAGCAAACTTTGGAGGTGCTGGTATGCAGATTTAATTCAGACAAAGCCATGCTAGCTGTTTCCCTCTATTTTCAGTGTTAATGCTAAATGAAGCTAACTAGCTGCTGGTGCTAGCTTGATATTTACTGTGCAGACATGAAAATAATTGAAAACTGAACATTCCTGTGCTTAGGATTTGGTCAGTGTAAGGCACAAATATCACTCGGTTAGGACAAGGGGGGAAATATCACGTTTTGGATAAATATGCCTTGTTTTGTCGCTAAAAACACAGTCGTAATCTCATGCTGTTTCCTTTAAAACACCTTGTTGTTGTGAGAAACATGGTTGAGGTTTTCTCATCAATTCTCTTAAAAACACCTGGTTTTGGTTGCATCAAAACACCTGTAAAATGTCCTAATGGTTGCCATCATCTCCTCTAAACTCCAAATGAGAAAATTCTGTTCATGCAGGCCTACATTTAATCAAAATTACTTTAAATTATTAGGAACTGTTGAGGTGTTATTTTGTTACATGTGAAATGTAAAAATTATATGTATATCTTGGTTTGCAAAAATGCAAAATCTGAACATTTTTTTGTATCAATAAAGCAGTGATATTCTTATTAACCTTTCTGTAAACAAATAAATGAAATATTTTTACCAAAATGTCAAATACTCTTAACAGGAAAACACAAACATCTATAGGCCTACACTGATCTGAAATACCTCAACCCAGCTGATGTAGGCAGCAGAAGTTATATCACAGAGGAGGTGAGAGAACAGCGGCATCTGTCCTTGTACCCTGTGATTTTCACACACATGAGAATGTGTTTGGTTCCACCCCACATGCTTTCAAAAACCCATCCAACAGTCAAGCTAATGCTCAGCATATGACAGCCCCTATGTGACTGGGGGAAGGATCTGACAAAAGCAAGTGTTTTCCAACCACACAGCTGCTCCGTTGGAAATTTGTCTTGAGCTCATTGTCTTACTCTTTAAAGTGTTAAAGCTCTCGCTGCATGCTCCAGTCGCTTCCTAAGAAAGGTGCTGCTGGATGATGCATGGGCACAAGTGTCCAGTTTCAGGGGAAATGGTGATAGAATTGGTAGGGAACGATGAGCACCATTAAACACCACTGAGGAAGTGGACCTCGCAGGGCTGTCTGGAGCAATCGATACTGCACAAGCTACAGGTGGGGTATGAGAGCGAGGACACACACCACTGAAATCACAGATCTTTGGTTGTAAGAAAGAGCATGAGCGTGTTTAATTTCCACTTATTTAAGTGAAAAAAGGGATTCTAAATTGTGAATATAAGCAAGTAAAAGATGAACAGTAAAGAATTTAATATTTTGATTTGACATTGAAAAAATACACGCAAAGTGCACATCTCCATCACAGTCTCATAAAAGCAACATGCCTTCTTTTGTTCCATATTCAATGAACTGATGATGAAAGGTGACGGGGGGGAGAACACTTCAAATTCCACACAGACAAGAATGCAACGTCTCCAGTTTCTTATAATCAGCATGACTATGGAGGGAGAAAATAAACAAACACTTTTTCTCTCAGAACTCTTGCCTGAGGGACCCAGAACCAGGAGGGGCTTCATCACAGCACACCATTATTAATCTTTGTTAATTGTGGGCTTGTCCATTCAAACGTCCCACAGCTGTATTTTTCATCATTACGCCTGTGTTTATAGTGGCAAGACAGAGACCTACACCATGAGTGAAATGAGAGAGAGAATAAAAAATCAAAAACACTGTAGTGTCTTAAATAAATTTCATTAAACTCTGGTTGTTTATCCTCATCTGTGTCCTCTAAATATGCAGTTAAATTGAAGTTTGTTCTTATTTTAAATAAATCAGTGACATCAATGTGTTGTTTTGCAGAAGGAAGAGAACAGCAAAGTTTAGTGAGTTTGGTGATGAGTTTTTTGAATGCGTGTGCATATTCATTTGTGGATTATCAAGAGTTTTATTTTGAAACATGCCACTCCAATGTACGATCTCTTGGTTGTTTCATAAGTCAGCCCTTTGTGATCATAAATAAACAAAAAAATAATCATGTTGTTAAAGCATTTACATGCAGCACAGCGGTTAATGCCTCTGTGAGCACCTGCTTTGCTTCTGCTGCACATCTCTGGTTTTTTGTGAGCATTCGGAGGATGTGACATGCTTTCTGTGCCCATAACACAGCTTGCATTCCATGCATTGAACAGTGATGGTATCCTCTTTTGAAGAGGAATGCATCATGGTGGAATAATTGCCCTTACTCCTCTCTGGCCACTTAGTTAAAAGGGATTCAGATGGCTTGGGATCTCTCTCTCTCTCCCTCTCTCTCTCTTTACCACCCCTCCTCCCATGGGGCAGGGAGAGGAGAACACGGGGGGATGGGTGTGTTTGACTTGGGAGAACTGAATTTGGAAGGGGGTAAGGGCATTTACATACAAGGCCAAACTGAGTGTCTTTGCTTTCATTTTTCAACCACAGAAAGTCACTGTTTTGCTTTCTGACATCCATTTCTCTAAACTACAGCTGTATCGACAACTGGTGCTGCTGCTAGGACTCTAGCATCCACAGAGATTTATTTAAATTTTAGCATTTCTATCAGAAGTGACCTGCACAACTGCTGTATAACAGCGTTTTTAGAAGTCACATGATCCTCTTGCATCACGTGATAACATTCTGGCTTCTCGTCATCTCTTGTTGGCAGATGTCCGAGTGGTCAATCCTGCAAGTTTGGTGGTGTGACAAGTGACTGCATGTGGCTGTGGCTTATGGAGGCCAGCGTGTGCATGTTCAAACACACACACACACACACACACGCACACACGCACACACGCACACACGCACACACACACACAGGCACACACATAGTAC
>JAQLOL010000002.1:25901854-25933277 GCA_029783665.1 Naso thynnoides | reverse complement strand
CACACAGACAAAAGGAACCGATCAGAGACGAGATAAAAGCCTCCAGTGGACCAATGGAGAAATCAAAAGTCACTTAAGATGTCAATAATGTCACAGCGAAAAAAGAAAGCCGCATTGGAAAACAGATCCCAATCAATACTTCACCAATCAGTTAATTTCATTAAAACATTCAATGCCATTTACTGATGGGACAGCGAATTGTGTGTGAACAAAGCAAAGGTCAGAAATGTATTGTTGAAGCTGGAGGAGCGAAGTGTGAAGAGCAGTTTGCACTCAAGTGGCTGTCTGAGCGATTTATAACCACCGCTGATGAAAGAAACAGAGTGTTACACTAAATTCATTAAAGTTTATTTTACTTTGACATTTTCACACTATTTAAAGGACCTGCTGTCTTTTGCCAATGCTCATGTGTTGATCTAGTTCTGGTTATTTTCCATCCATCACCTGGTCCTCTCTGGATCTATTTATGTCCAGAAGGAATGCATCACAACTTACGATTTCTTTAAGCAGCTGCGAGTGGAAATTGCTTTTTGGGGAGACTTTTATGACCCTATTCAAAGGCTGACATCTCAAACACAGGAAGGAAGGAACTTAGAAGGGCCATACTGTATGAAGAGGTCTGTTTAAAACACCCACCACCTTTCTTAAAAAAAAAACAACAAAACTTTAAAACCAAAGCAAAACTATAAGATTTCACAATCAAATTGCAATCTTTTATTCTTTTTAACACTAAAGTCGGTGCAAATAAAGGTGCAATAATTCTTCAAGTAAAATCAGGTAAGATATTCTTCTCTACAACAGTTCAAGCTCTTCCCCCCCCGAGCAAAGCTCTGGAGATGTTGTAGCCCATAGAAAAAGCACTTAACCCAGCCATGATGTCACATGTAGAACAGGAGAGGGGGGAAAAATGGACTCTCCTCCTCAAGGGTGCTCAGGATTAGGGCCTGGAAGTCTGTAAGATAATAGATCAAAGAGATACACCAGTGAGCACTTCTTGTTTTTCCCACATAACGCCCATCTTCACACATAATGGAATTTTTCGGGAGCTTTTTTGCAATTCCACATGAGGATCAGGTGACAGAATTTGGTCTTGGAAATCACACATATTGTGACACCATGAATCATTGCTGTGATTATAATATAAATGTAAGTTTTGAGGGCGATTACTGACCAGAGATCAACTTATCCCCAATTCAGGCCCACAGAGGCCAAGCAGGTGCTCTTTATGAATGGATTAGATTTTTTTTACATTGTTCACTTGCTTCATGTTCCTGAAGTTGTTGGTTTGTTTGTTATTTATGAGCAGCAGTGCAAACAAAATGGTAACAGACAGTCTACATTCAGTTCAGTTCAAGGGTGGGAGAAGCGTGTGGATCTGATGCTGAAGTACAAGTGGTACTATGATAATTAAATAATATTTTATTACAAGTAAAATTCTTGTATGTATTAAAGTTTGGCAATATATTTGTATTGATTTCATGACATAAAACTAGACAACGATCAATTCCTCCGATTTTGGATATTGTTACATTGTGATATGCCTTAATTGAACATTTCTTTTCCTGGTTTTAAAAGGCTGCATTGTAGAAAAGTGATGCAATTTTCAAAACTTAGACTGTTTTAGCTACTTTAGCATTAACCATGATTAGTTAGGCCTTTCAAAAGTCTCATTGTGTTAATACTTTGTAAAATCACCATTAGTCTTTCTTACAATACTGTTGCAATATTGATACTGAGATATTTGGTAAAAACAATAACAACAAAAAGTGATATTTGGGTTTTTTTGCCACAACTTAAATCTGGCATTGACTTTAAACTGCACACTTTGTAGATAATCTTGAAATTTGTATTTTATAAATCATTATTATACAGTTTGTGCTCCACACCAGCCAGTCAAATATAGCTACTTATTCAGGTTTTTGCTAAGACTTAAATGAAAAGATTGGTGTATGTCATTCTAAAAGGCTAGGTGTAGCTAGCACAAAGTTAGCTTAGCGTTACAGAAAGCCTGAAAACAGGAGAAACAGTTAGTGTAACTCAAGTTGGAGAAAATAAAAATAGCCAACTCGTTCCTTTAAGTCTCAGCATTAAACTCGTATATTATTGGCATAAAACTGCAGTATAAAAATGACAAGATGCGTTTTTTTTCGCCATGCTGTTTAGCTCCCTTTCCAGTCTTTATGCTATGCTAAGCTAACTGGGCTGTTGGCTGAAGCTTTATTTAATGGACATGTAACAACTTCACATGTGCTGTTTATGTTTTATCCGCCGTATTTTGTATTTTTTTAAAATGTAAAATAATTAAATTAGTAGGGCCTATTTATCAGTACATCAAATTTTTACTTTTATTAGCAAAAGAGCCTAACCTAATGTAGCAAAGTAAAAAATATAATACTGCTTTCCCCAGAATGTGGTAAATTAGAAGTAAATGTAACATTAGCATAACGCTAGCATAAGATGGCGGCTTTAGTGCTAATAGAAAGCACCTCTAAATTGTTATTAAGTAAAGTAGGCCTATTTGAGTAAATATTTCGTTTCATTTAAATAGCCTACAGATAAAGTTCCATGTTAACATCATCTTGCCCTTATCTATATAGATATGATACATATGTATGTGTCTGTGTGTATAAAATGAATGTAACTGACACACAAATAAAAGATATGTATTAAAACAAATGGGACAAGGGCTTTATATTCCTGTTGTATTGGTTTTGAGTACCATTTCCTTTCCAGCAGAGGACAGTTCCCCTGTCTAAACACAATCTCAGCTCTGAGGTGAAACTTCAGAGTCATTCATCAAACAACTTTGTCTGAGTTTTGTGGCCATGCTCAGCCAGAAAATGAAGAGGCCCTTTTCAGCAGAGCCATTAGTGCTGAGGGACGAGAAAGAAATCAATGGTCAACTGTTTATAGGAGACTCCTCCTAAGGTGCAGCCTTCACTCTCTGCAAATACTAAGTGCTGAAGTCTGAGTGTAAAAATGGCCACAATAATAGAGAGCCACAAGCCAAACAGGCACTTTATTGAAAAATCTATTGGGAGAGCAACTTGGCTTTTAGAATGTAAGACCTTGATATGAAGTCTAATGTTTTCTACAATTGACAACTACCTCCTAAATTCATTCAAAGAAAGAAAACACAAAACAAAACATACAGATATGCAGAATCAATATGAGAATGCAGTTCTTGAGAATTTCAGAGTAAAAAGCCTTTAATCTTACCACTCTGCTGCCACCTAATGGACAAACTGGAGAAGTCTATGGCACAAACACATTCATTCAGTTTCAAGTGTCCATTTGTTTAAGACTTTATTGTTTTGTGTTTAGACTATTGTCTAAATAACTGCCGAGAAAAACAAAACAAAACACTGAATTAATTCAGTTAAAAGAAGTTTTGTTTTCAGTTTAATTCCTCCAAATCCCTGACATCTGATAGTAGAGCACTTGTATAGGAAAATATGCCCAAATGACAAACTTTCACATTCAAAAGTTATTCATTGTTAAACATGACAACATTCTGGATCACACTTTGTGCTACAGCAAATAACTACTCTACAATCTGAAAAGAATCATGTCTCTAAAGTCATGAGTTTTATTAATTTAGTGGTTTTAATTTGCTAGAAACAAACAAACAAACAAAAAATGTTACTGTTAAAGGTCAGCATGTGTGCAACCTTTAGGCCTGGCAAAGAAATAGCTTATGATACAGGTAAAGTCTCTCCATTTTCAGAAAAACACTGAACTCTCGCTCATTGTGGGATGCCGTCCAGTGTGTGTGACTCTGTGTAGAGTGTGTGAGGAGAGAGTTGCTCGATTGCACCCTGCTGTGGCTGAGTGGACACTATGAGTGGAACGCCGTGGATGACCACATTCTGGCTGCCCAGGCTCATGTTCGGCACCAGTAACGCACTTTCCTCACAGGAAGCAGGACTCTCCTTGGTTGCAACTGTCCCCGCTAGCTTCAGTATGTCCTCCGATGGAGCACACACCACGTCGGCTGGAGCTGCTGCGGTCACCATGGCGGTGTTCCCTTCTGTCACCACCGTGACCTCTGTGCCACCCTCCTGGATCAGGGCGTTGAGGCCCTCCAGTTCCGAGCAGGTTGTGATGAAGGTCTGCGAGCCGCTGCTGGAGTCCTGAGCGCTTATGGCCGTCTGCAGCAGGGCCTGGTGGAGCGGGTTGTTGGTGTCGCCGGGGCTGAGCTGTGTCAACAGAACTGTTTGGGGTTCAAGGGTGGCCTCTGCGGTCTGGGGCGACACGAGGGGTTGCATAGGCGCGAGCAGGTTGACCTGTTGGATCATGGAGTTAACCACCATGTCCTGGCTTTCTGGGCTTAGCAAGACCATGTTAGTTTTATTCTGACTCTCCACACTCGCTGGAATTAAAGGGCTCTCCTGGCCCAAGGGATGAGACACAAAGATTTTAAGCTGAGCGTTGCTGTAAGGAGCCACTGAGTCCGACTGGAGAGGAACTTCGAGCTGGGTGTTGCTCTGTGATGCGACAGGAACTGCCGGGGTGGAGAGCTGGAGCTGCACCACATTTTGAGTTTCTCTGTGCTGCTTCTTGTGGCTGCGCAGGGAGTCTTCTCTCACAAAGCAAGCGTCACACGAGTCGCAGCAGAAAGCTCTGGCTGCATCTAGTTTTGCCCGATACCTGGAGCCGACAGGCTTTGGAGCGTCACCTCCTCCGCTCTTGCCTCCACCTCTGCCCCCTTTCCCACCGCTGCCCTTTTCAGGCTTATCCGAGTGGCACTTCTTTTTGTGGATGACGAGGTTGCTGCGCTGCTTGGAGGCAAAGCTGCAGAAGTCACATTTGAAGGGGCGCTCCTCCGAATGGATCCTCTCGTGGACTTTGAGCGCCCCCTTGCTGGAACAGGAGTAAGTGCACTTGGAACACTGAATGGGCTGAGTCGGTTGGTGTTCTCGCAAGTGTTGCCGCAGAGCCGTCTTGTTGGCACACTGGAAATCACAATGCATGCAGTGGAAGGAGTTCTCGGTGCCGTGTTTGATCTGAATGTGTGATTTCAGGTTTCCTTTCATGGCGCAGCGGTATTCACAAAAGTCACATTTGTAGGGCTTTTCACCTGAGTGAATCCGGATGTGCCGCTTCAGGTCTGAGTTGATTTTAAACTTTGCATCACACTGCGGGCACTGGAAAGGTGCATCCCCTTATTGAAATGAAAGACAAAAGCACAACAGTGTTGTCAATGCAGCCCGCAAAAAAAACATCATCGCACAGTTGCTTGACAGTTCTGGATTTTAGACGACCGACCTGTGTGCGAGCGGAGGTGCACGGTGAGCTGGCTGGAGTTGCGGCTGGCATATGGACAGATCTGGCATTTAAAAGGCCGTTCATCATAGTGGATCCGCAGATGCTTTTTCAGACTGCTGCTGTCTGCTGCTGCGTAGGGACAGTGCTTACACTTGTGCGGCTTCTCGCCTGTGTGGGAGCGGCTGTGCATGTTGAGCTTGTCCCGTCGGCTGAAGCGCTTATGGCACAGTTCACATTCAAAAGGCTTCTCACCTGGATGGCAAGATGGAAAACAACTCCTTCTACTATCGCATTCTGAAATGCTTAAGTAACAGACACTCACACGTGGAAAAGTCTGACGTACCGGTGTGGGTTTTGAGATGCCGCTCCATGTCTTTTTGGCCATATTGAGTCTTGAAAGTGCAACCTGCAGATCAACAGAAATTGTGCATTTACAAGGTGCGTGCAGCCTGTGTAGGCTACTTGCGGAAAGGCAATCTAAAAGTGACGCAAATAAATAAAAGTTAATAACATGGAACATGACTGGCAGGAAGCAGCACGGAAAAGAAGGAATGTGTTGCAGCTGTAAACGGCGAGAGGCACCAACCTGAGAAACAGCAGGTGTGTCTCTTTGAAGTCAGGGCAGGTTTTAATTTTTTGGAAGGTGTTTTCTGTGCTTTGGTCAGGATCTTTTTGACGCCTCTCATAACGCAGGTCTGGTAGGTTTCCTCGAAAACAAACTCAGTGCTGGAATCTGAGCGGCACAAGAATATCAGAGGCTTGGAGTGCAACACACACACAAGCAGGCAGCAAAATCAACGTGCAGGCTAATAATTAACGACAAAAATCACAGATTTAGCATTTTACCTGCAAAAGTGGCTGTTGCAGTGGTGGCCGATGTGTCAGAGGTGGGCAGGGAGCATCCATTTTGCTTATGTGCAAGAAAGACCTCAAAGTTATTGTACTGCTGCTTGCAGAAGCCGCAGATGTGGATGTCTGGGCTAACCTCCACCACGACAGAATGTCCTGCAACGACTGTTAGAGACAGCAAACAGGAACACATTATATCACTAGGAAGTTGTATGATACATGCATATGAAACTGACAACAAGATGCTGCAATGTTACGACGCAAATTTCTGACTGATGTATTGAAATTATAGTCTAGTAAGAAGTCCAGTTAATAACTGTTTTCGTTTTACCTTCGCCGCTGTATGATGCCATTTTTTGGGAGCTTGTTTCCTGCAAATCAGCTCATCTTCTGTCTCCTCGAAGCCTAAACGACGTCCGCCATGTTGTCAAACTGCACTGGCTCGCGTCAAAGTGCACCCAGCGCAAATGTCACATATTTCAAACTGCTAAAAATCCACCGCGGCGTTCATTAAAATGGCAAAAAAGCTGTTTACTTCTCTAACACTGAGACAGAACGGTTTTACGACATGGTACGCGGGGTTTACGGCAGCGGGATAAGCATGCGTTCTGTCCGGGTGACGTCACGTGTGGCTTTTACGACTGTGGGAAAAATCGAAATTACCTTCCCGGAGCACGTGAATAACAGATAAAAGTGTTGTGTTTGTGTTACATTGTTGTGTTGTATTATAGATCCTGTTATTACAGCTGATATGCTTGCTGTTAATCCTTTCATTATACATTTTTTCTGACAGAAAAATCAACATGGGTCAGCCACTGACACATGGCTATCCACGAGTAAGTTACCTGAAAGCAGCGTTGCAGTAGTCAGTTTTCTGTTCGAAAGTGATCCATATTTCATTGAAAAAGAGAACAGACGCTGAACTCAAACAGTCATTTAACATGTAATTTGCCTCGGAATGACAGACATTAGTCGGATTTCAGTATTTATCTGGCAAAACGTTCACTTTTTTCTTCGTTTAAAAAGCACACACAGACCACACTATTATTACCGCCACCTGTCGTAGTGGACGTCCAAGATAAAGGCCCACAATGATCTGTGGGCCTTTATCTTGGACGTGTATCTCGTGTAGCCTACTGAAACCTCATTTTTTTTTAAACAAAAAGCATTCGATTTGAACCCACATTAGTCCTCTGTCCGTTAAAAAACATGGTTACTAGGGTGGCTCTCTAAAGTGACGATGGCATACTTCAAATTTTAGCTTTAGGACTTCCTGTTGTGCCTGCAACGACTTTAAGAGTAAGGTTATCTTTTGTGTGGGAGGTAAGCAGCTGCTTTCAGATGTGGAAGTTGTTGTAGGGCACTTAAATACACACACTCTGCCATCTTTCAAGTAAGGGCAAATTACTGGGTTGTTGAGGTGAGTGAATGAGAATGCCTCTTTTTTATGCCAGAGCAGTTGTGCCAGTGTGAATAAGCCATGAAAGTGACTGACATGCAGCTCCATTTTCCCTGGCAGGTCCTTAACTGCCTGATTGCCACTGTGAAGCTCAGGAATTTCCTTACGCTGACTTTCCTGCATGGCAAAAGCACAGGACTTGATTCCTTCCCTGCTGAAACAGCAAATCCTTGAGACAGACAGGAGGCGTGCTCACACACACACGCGCGCACACACACACGGTGCAGGGTCTGCTCACATGCTTGTAACTAGTTGATTCCTGCTGTCTTTGAATGCGATTCTGTCGGGGTTGTCCCCAGAGCTTCAGATAAATGTATGGTAACAGTCTATGTCATACTACAGTAGAAGGAACAGCACAGTTCTTTTAGAGCATTTTGGAAATTGATGACTCGGTCAAGAAGAAGGAAAGACATAAAAAAGATAAGTAAATAAATAATTAGATCTGACCGGGGACCGTGCAAATCATATCCACATAAATCCTCCCACAAACTCTGGACAGTTAAATGTACATCAAAGACAGCATTCGCATGTGACAGACGAATGAGTCAGAGATGGGTTAATTAAAGAGAGACTTATGTCATCTGCCCCTGCTGTGGAAAACAGGCCAGCATGTGCTGCTTTGATCAAACGTCAGTTTTACAATCAAAAGAATTGTAAATCTGGTTATTAACATTTTACATTTGCTGCTCAGAATTCCTAGAATGAAATTTCCTGGAACGCAAGTTGACAAATAAATGTCCGTGTTGTATGACAAAAAGTCTTCTGGCCAAACATGTTCAAAGCTTCTCTGTGGTACTCTCATTTTGTGTTGATTGTAGCAGCCCGTGTGTCCAATAGTGGTACAGTTTACTGTCGTAAAGATCTTGTCTAGCGTGAGCATTTGTTTTGGGAGAGAGTGAAAGAAACATGCTACTTATTTGCACAATAACAGTTCAGCCATAAACACAAAATACTGAAATTATCTGAAGTAAAAATATCCTCCTGCTTCCAACCGTAGATCTTGATAAAGAGAAAAGCGGATCGATCATGCTAGTACACAGTAAATCATCTTTTCCGATCTGTTTGTCGTAAAGTGTTACGAACTGTTTCTGCTGACTGCATGGACTGATTCGCAACCAGTTAAAGCTGGGATTGGCAATGTTTGGAAGTCAAGCTAGCTGTAGCGTGAGACTCCTACAGAGGCAGCTCCGCTGTACCCTCCCCTCCATGTTTTTGCTCCGGCTGCCATTTTATTTCGTGTGTTGTCGCTCTCTCTAGTAAGTCCAGTTTGCACCAAAGATTCGTGACGAGATGAAATAGCGGCAGGGAAGGTTGCAGCGGTGTAAACTGGTCCGTCTTATGCTGACGTCAGACGACAAGATATTTTTGTTTATAAAAATATTCACTGTGTCAAATTATGTGATTTAAGAGTCATAATTTCTTGCTGTGTCGTGGCTGAGAGACATGACAGACTACACATTGGCTCCACGATCAGTCATCGTTTGCAGTTTATGACGTGCGTGATGTCACCGGCAGGGAAGCACTCACCACTGACTACTACTACAGACAAGTTGTCGTGGGAGGTAAACGTGAAAAACCCCCAAACCTGCAAGTCTTTCTGTTGCGAGGTCGTGAGATGCCTTAGATGTGGTGTTGGTTGCCGTTCATTATGACACACTGCACGAGATGAAACGCCCTGACGCCCTGTGTTTTCCTGGTCAGGCTAGTATCGCACTGAAGTTGTGTAGTCTGACCTCGGCATAACCTCGAATCAAGCCAGCTGACGGTGTCGCCTGCAACTCACCTTGTAAAGTCGCCAGAGGCCAGTTTTACAACATAAGGCACGTCACGTCTTTCAGCAGCCAATCAGCTTGTAGTGACATCTCCCGTTGCTAAGAAGCGCAGCAGTAGAGCAGCCAATGGGAACACACGCTCTCTGAAATTACTGTGATTGGCCAGAAAGTCCCGTCACAGTCTAAATCCACAGTCAAAGAGGGGAGCAAAAGTCTGTTTTCTTTCAGACCAGCTGAATTACAAAATGCAGAAAGGTTATAAACTGCCTACCCAACTTTAAAAGTTCCTCAGAGAGACTTTGATTCATTCCAAAATAAAAAATAGAAAAGCCACAAATCTTCACATCTGAAAAGCTGGAATCAATAAATATTTTCCATGTTTGTTTGAAAAATGACTTCCATGATCAATCTTTGACCGAAATTACTGCCAATTACTTTCTTATTGATATTTGATAGCTCTAATTTAGAGAAAGGCCAAATTCCACTGCATACATTTGATTATCTTACTACAGTTCCCCCTTTAAAACAATAAGCTCCTGTTCATTTGTTGTATTCAGAAACAAAGTTTGGATATCCAGCTGTGCCATCTCTAATTTGTCGACGTGCCCCTTTCCCATTCATCGAGATGCCCGAGAATTCAGTGAGCGATGTAATGTCCCTCTTTTCCCCAATGAGACAAGGGCAACAATAGGGGGGAGTTTCTCTGTCACATTATTTTCCCCCACCGAGGCACGCCAGCTGCTTACAGTTGCTTAATGGCTACGAGCTGTCACAAGGCATCACAGCCCGCTGCCACACAGGAGCGGCAGATGCTTTAATTGCACAATGACTTGTAGGTTGTCAACAGCAATTATACCAGGCTTCCACCTGAGGGCACCCAAAGAACACCGTCGACTCACTTTGCTGGCAAGACGCGAGCCTCAGACGCTGGCTGCTACACATAAACCTGATCTCTGAGTCTCGCTGCTGTCCAGACAAGAGCTGCAGACGGGTTCCAAGGCTCCTTTTAGCTTAATGGTTTAGCCGTGTGCTGCAATAATCTGTGCAGGATTGTCAGACAGCAGGCTTAGGACCCCAAAATCATATTTAGAAATAAAATATTTATCCAGCTTTGTCACCTTAGGGCCTGCTGCTCACCGTGCTGCGGCAGGTCGTGGTGTGCAGAGTTTGAGTAATTTTGCTCATTATTAATTCATATGATTTTTTTTTTTCCTTTTGTGATTCAGGGGAGGCTCATTCGCCGTAGCCGGTCCTGAGATTATTATCATTAAGAAGAGGCAAACAAAATGGTGAGTTCAAAGCTTTAAGCTCAGCTCACATTTGTTCAAGTGTGTTGATAGTTTGTTATATGAAACCATTCTCAAAAGATACTGCACAATGTGCTTGGATTTGACGTCTAGTCTATTTATAGACCGCCCTGAAATTATAATCAAGCATCTCAGAGACCAAACGCACATAGCGACCTTCTGTTTGTGTCATGTCAAATTGAATGGGTAAAAGATGTCCCGAGCCCCCTGTTTGTTTTGAGCCATAAGACAAATTATACACACATGTATGAATTCCTTTGGTCAACAGCTGCCATCTCAGCATCAGATAAAACAGAGCCAAAGTCTGGGAACCATCAGATGCCTCCAACACTCCCACTTTATCATAGAAAAAGACAGCATACACAAGCACACACACTCACGCGCACACACAACGACACGCTCGCGCGCACACTGACACGCTCGCGCATGCAGGAGCAAGTGCGGCAGTGCTACACACAAAAGGCGCACATGCTCACACGCAAAACAGCGCTATGCTCTTTGTATCTGCCAACTGATGCAGATGATAGGGCTGCAGATGAGTGCAGGCTAACCAGAGACGAGAGGGTACATGTGGCTTCATAGACAAAAGCAGACCACAGCCTCAGGAGGAGAGTATTCAACCCTGAGAAACACCCTGGGTTATAAATGAAGACAAAACTGTAACTCTATTTTATAAGGTCTAATATTTTTGATACGGCTTTCATGGTAATTTTGCTGATTCAGAGGGTGTATAATCCTGCACCTCCCTACCTATTGAACTATTTCAATCTAGTAAAAACAACCACTCCCACAACACTGGAGGCAGTCTAACAAATATTTTTCCTGTAAGATTTGGAACATTTTTTGTATAAAATGCGTCTTTTATACGCAGTTAAAAGAAAGGAGTTTAAATCTGGTCTTAACAATGGTTATTAATTTATTTGTAGAGGTACAAAAGTATGATTCTTACTGTCTGTTTAGGTGTTGAAATCTGATGACATTCTTGCTTGACGCTTTAATCTGCCATGTTGTGCTGCAATAGAGGACCATAATGGAACTAAGCCCCAGGACTTTTTGTGTCCTTAATTAGGGCCCGACCGATACGGGATTTTTGGGGCTGATGCCGATACTGATATTAGGGAGTAAAAATCCAGATATCCATTATATTGGCTTGATGTGGTTATCAAATATTTGTGACAAAGACATGTGATGGAGGCAGGGTATCTTACATTTTAACAAACTTTTTTCCAAACATCAGTGCACTGAAGAGTAAAAAAACACTTAATACTCACTAAATAATGCACCTCCTTCTGCTGGACAAACTACATAATTACACCATTTTAAATCACCGGTCCAAGAATTTTTTTCTGGCCTTAAAAAACAGTTTGAATATTGGTTCACATTAGAGAACATATACACTGATACCAGTGGATCTGAATATCAGCCAATAATGTTCGCAAACTGATATATCAGTCCTGCCCGAATTTTAATCCTCGATTATTTAAAAAATCTTGTATGGAGTTTGTCTCTGTGATCAGCCTGTCATGTATGTGTTTAAATTCTGTCAAATGTCTATCTATCTATCTATCTATCTATCTATCTATCTATCTATCTATCCGTCTATTAAACAAATGCTAATGTTGCTACAGGTTGTAGATATATAAAATTTCAGTGCTACCTGCAAGAGAAAAATGTAAATTTCATGTCTTATTAAAACAACATTTCTATTAAAACTAAAGTGTTTTGAGTGGATTCTGCTTTGGAAGGAAACATTAGGGAGGTAAGTTGTATTTTGCTGTAGAGTCAGCAGGGGGTGTCCAAAATCAGGCTACAGAAAGAGACCCTGTGCTCATTTGAAGCAGCTTCCAAGGCTTTGCTCCAGTTTGTAGCAGCTGACATTTTGGAACCAGTGGGTCAGCAAAATGGAGAAGCCGTGGAGATGCATCAAAACCAGTGACACTTTTGATCACAGGATGCTTGTGTGTAATTTATCGTGGCGCTTTGCTTTTTTCTTCACCGCGAGTCCTAATTACGGTCACCAGGAAGTGACCATTAACATTGTTGCAAGTGGGTTTCAGGTGTGGCTTCATTTGCCAAAGTAGAACAGAGCAGGAAATGAAGCCATGTGTGAATATTTTCAGTTCAGGCAGATTTACAGAGAGAAAACCAAACAAAAGATGCGCGTGCGGGAATGTGCGTGAACGTGTGTGGGCACACATGCATTTTTTTTCTGTGTGAAATTGTCAATGATATCGTGATGGAGGAGGGAATCTTGATAGTTAGACAGATAACAATGAGGGTGGCTTATTCATGCCCTTCACACACACACACACACCTACAGACACACACACATGCGGCATCATCATCGTCACAGAGGGAGAAAGGCTCATAATTGGACAGAGGTGTCTGTAGATAATGAAGCCAGACCTCACACCTGCCAAACCTTGGGGATTTCACTTGACTGGCCACTTAAATCTTCCTCACTCTGCGGGTCTGGAGGGCAAGAGAGTGAGTAAGGAACTAATGGAAAAAAAAGCACGCGCTACAGGGAGGATCCCTGTCAGCATGAGTGTATTGTGGACCCCCTCCCACCCCCAGGCACACACACACGCACACACACACGGCTCGTTCCATACACCACCCACCTCACTTCACTTCACTGTAAATCCTCTGGTGTCAAGGATTTCAGACGGAAATGGGGAAATGCTGCACCAGCTATTTTGTTTCAAACTCTCAAAACACTCGCTTCTCCCGAGTTGTCTTTGGTGACAGCGTTGTGTGCGGGAAGCGTATTGTGCCAGCTTTTAGTGGGGTGTCATTCGAGGTGCTGAAAGGAAAATCAGATAGACGCTTCAACGGAGAAATACTTCTGTATAGAAAGTTTACCTGACAGTCACCAGTGACGCCGTGACAGCGTATCAGTGGCAGCAAAAAGCTACACCAATTAGAGGTCGAGTTTACCTCTGCAAAATCTTAACAATTTATGAGGAACAAAATTGAGTTTCTCCTGTCTTTCTTCATGACTTGATCCATAAATGAGGGTTGGAAGTCATTGTGGTTTGGGTACAATAAAGGTAAAGATGTCGCACCAGAAGAGAAAGTTCTCATCTATAAATGCAAAGACAGCAGTGAGAGACAGCAGGGGGTGTCAGCCTCTGTGAGCTTGTCATGAAGTCAACCATGTCAGCCTTTACATATGTGGTTGTTTCTGCTGTTAAAAGTTATGGTTGCGAATGAGAAGAATAAATAACTTTGTAGTGCTGACAGAAACTAACTGAGAGTGTGTGAATTAGCTGTATCCGCACGTTTGTGGTATATCTGTCTTATTTATTGGGCCGATAGATCAATTCGTCAATACTATTTGCCAGTGTTGGCCTGCTGCAGATAGATCGGTACCTGCATTTATGTTCTGTGGTATGTGCCACTACTAAAACTGTTTTTTAAGGCCAGAAAAATGCAGCTTTACAAACTTTATAACCTAGGAGGAGAGAGCGCTATTAGCAGAGCCAGTTGCAATGTGGAAAAGGCATACTTGTGTACACACAGTTATTGTCACTGGCTCTGCAGAAGGGGCCCAACCGATATATTGGTTTAATATTTTTTGGCCGAAGTCGGTAGCAGATATATCGGTATCAGCGTATATGTTTTCTGTTATGCAAAGATATAAAACTATTCTTAAGGCTGTAAAAAATACTCAGACTAGTGATTTAAATGGTGTTATTAGGTGGTCTGACCAGCAGAGGGCGGCACATTATTTCATAACTAATAAGTGAAATCTTTACCGTTCAGTGGGCTGATGTTCGGAATAGAATTTAAGATCTCCTGCCTCCATTACATATCTTTGTCGCAAGTTTGCGATAATCAAATTCAGCTGATAATATATTGGCTGATAATCAAATATCTGACTCTCGCCCCCTAATATCGGTATCGGCTCAGCCTCAAAAATCCCATATCAGTCGGGCCATATTATTTCATTGTTTGTTCTGCACATATTTGATAAAAGGAACAAACACGTGTAGGTTAAACTGCTGTTTTGTTGAAGTAGGTTTGCGCTGCACGAAGTCAAGCTCTGCATTAATGCTTTGGCTTTAGGGCAAAAACGAGGTTGTCTAGGTGACCTCAGTCATTAAAAAACTTATATAAAGGCAATAGTATTTTCTGACGTAGATCTGCATGCACATCTGAATGTGCTGCAGCAGCACAGAGTCACTCAGAGAAGTTGTCAGATATCAGTGAAGCTGCAGGCCTGTGTGTACAAGCTGGCAGATTTTAAAGCAGGATAAGGACAAAACTGTCCATTATTCAATGGGTTGCAAAATGTGAATGAATTCTAAACTCATCCCCTTTGACTGAGACTCTCATTCAACATGAAAGGCGCCAGAAAGCGCAGCCCAGGGTTGTAATCTTGGATACTTTTCAGTTTAATAATCCAATGTCCAGGCCAGGTGGGAAGGTAAATGAGCCCAGGTGGCTCGCCCGGCCTGTGATACCCAGGAGGGAAACCTTGCAATCAACAGCAACAAAAACTAGCATCCATGGTGATGGATGGTGTCACATGTCCGCCTCGTGTTTGTGCTCTAAGTGCTGTGCATACTGAGGTGATGGCTCACCCCATCCTCCACCGTGATAGATTGTAGATAAACAGAAATCTGCGTGGGCATCAGCCAGTTTTGGGAAATGTGCCGTAACCATACACCCCGGTTGTTCATCGTCCCATCTTTTACCAGCTTAAACTGCCACAAGAAGACACTTTTAGTAGTTGGGCAACATTTGCTAATGTGGATCTTCTTTCCAAATTGCAACGATAAGCGACGCTGAAGTGCGCCCTGAAATGAAATCACACGGAAACTGAAAGCTTATCAAGATGAAACTGTGCAATAATACAAGACTTATCCATCACCATCCATCATGTATTTGTTTGCAGGAAACAGATTACATGGGTCTTAATTGAAATATTATTTTACCTTTATTTGAATAATTTATGGGGTTGCTGACTACATTCATACCTCAGAGAAAAAACACGAACACATTATGTGATGCGAGAATGTGTGCGCGTATTTGTGAGCATCTCTCATATATTATTCAAAGTGCGGAGTCAGAATATGGTCTTATGTAGCCATATGAAGGATATCAAACGGCCTGTCTTTGATACAATTTACTTGAGATCCACTGGCCAGAGCCGAGCTGTCCATTGGCCTACCACTGCTAATGAGATCGGGGGGTAAAATTGAGAGTGGTGGGCTGGCTGTCATCCGCTAGGTGATGGTTTTAAGACTAAGCAGTGATACTTCATTAATTAACCTTCACATTCTATGTAGATCTGCTCATCAAGATGCAGTTAATTAAAGAAAGGTCATTCCAAGGGCTGCTGGGAAGCGGCATTATTACAATGGAGGGATGGCACTGCTTTGAGCGAGATAACACAGGGGAGGGGGCAGGGAGAAGGCGATCACCCAGTCACTAAAATGGCAGACGACTTGCTGAAGCCAGTGTCTGAACTCCTGACTGTAGACCAATTTAGTTCTGGAAATATGTATTTTTTTTTAAAAAGTTGTTTTGTTTTTTATTTCTCACAGTCCCTCCGTGTGTTTTTTATACTGAGACATACTGTTGAAAAGCTCTAATGGAGAAAACCTCAGTAAAATATTCATCACACTCAATCGACAACATCTATCTTTTAGCGTCTCGATATAGTTTTTTTTTACCCTGTTTTTGCAGCACCGTGTCTTCGCTGCCAATTCTACTTTCTCTGACCTTGCTTGCCGTACAGAGAATAACCCGCCTTGAGTAAATAAAAGGCCAAGAGCTCAGAGGGATATAAAATAGTGATGCGTCACCTGCAAGTGAAATCCACTTCTGGGTGGTGACTTATTCATTTCGATATCTGCCTATCTATAGATCTTTGTCACTGCCTGCTGAAGCACAGCTCATGATGTGTCGCCTTGTTTGGAAAAGGGATTAAGCAGATTTTGCATTTTGTCATAAAACACTAGTTTATGAAACGTTCCTGTTAGTCTCTTATCAATCAGGAAGTGGTTGTTGTAGCGTCAAATGGGGGTACTTGCACCCCTAGGGGTACTTTGGAATACTGCAGGGAGTACTTGAGATTTTTTTTTGGAAATGTTAGAAGAATGAAAACAATTAGAAAAAGAAACATCAGTCATAAAATAATTGCTATTGTATGATGATGGCAAGAATTGGCTCACCATGAATTTAGTGATTGATTCTAAACAGAAATGTGGTATTCGAGTGTTTGTCAGTGACAAGGTTGTTAATAAATCAAATGCTGATGGCACTGTATTCTACCTCATGTATTGCAATTTTTTCTCAAAATGTTTTGCTCTGGTCGAGGGTATGTGGCTGAAAAAAACATTTCAAAGAGGGTACATCCTTGACAAGAATTTGAGAACCGCTGTTTTAGTTCATTTCCTCCAGGGCAGGAAAGGTTACTTTGGAAATGTAATAGTTTACAGATTACTAGTTACCCTGTGTAAGATGTAATAAGTAAAGTAACTATTTCAACTACTTTATCAAAGTAATGTAACTTATTACATTTGATTACTTTTTGATTACTTTTCTAAATTTCTACGGAATGTTTTCAACTATTAACTGTTTTCAAATGTTTAAACCAGGCAGTGTTAATGGCAAATGTGGCGCACTGCAAATTCAAACAAGAGAAACAATCAAAAGCATCAGAAAAGCATCAAACTTTACAAAACGGCCTTGACTGGAAATGACAAAAGAAGGCATAGTGTGTGCATCAAAAACATGTGAAGCAACAAAAGGAGTACTCCTTGACGTAAAACCTAAACTTTTTACAGAAAATATTCAGATGTGATCCCCTTTGCAATCGTTTGCATTTCCATTAGCAACTGTAGTTTAATTACACATTTTTTCTGAGTAACTGTGACTGATTATTTTGTAATTAAATACTGTAATTCTGTTACATTACTCCCCAGCACTGCTGCTCATGATGTGTCGCCTTGTTTTGAAAAGCGGATTGAACAGATTTTGTATTTTGTCATAAAACATCAGTTTATTAAAATGTTCCGATTAGGCTCCTATCGGTTAGGAGGTGGTTGTTTTAGTGCAGCTCTACATGTATAAAGACAGACACGGAAAGAAAAAATCTCTCAGCCAATCACATCAGTGAGATCTGACTTAACGTTACAAATGTCTTTCTTTAATGTTTTTGCCAAGCCTTATTTTTTTATAATGGCACCCCCCACCCCCCCCTCTCCTTTGAGCACCGTCTTGTTTGGAACCTTGGCGTCAGTTTTTCAAAATGTTGCTCTACTGCAAAATTGTAGCGAGACATCAGCGCCTCCCCTGTGTCCACTCAGTCCTCCTGCAGTCATCCCTGAGTGTCTGTTGGCATTGCTTCCAATGGCAGGTGTAGAGACAAACGAGGAACAGTGCGCAGGCGTGCACGTGCATGCACTCAAGCATGTGTGTATATATGTGTGTGTACGTATCCCTCCCACCCTGCTACGATACAGTAACTGCTGACCCCGGACACAGTGCCATTATGGCAGACGAGGCAGGGCTCCCCTGGCAGCGGCTGGGGCGGCTGGTTGCTAGGTGGAGAGACATTACCGCGGGCCTCTGCAATAATTTATCCTAAGAGCGCGGCGAGCCGTCATGTAGCCCCTGACAGAGAGCTGCAGTACTTTATCAGCCTGCCTGTAAATCAGCCATGTGTGGGTGCAGACGGCAACATTGTTTGATCTCTTTCAGACACTCTAATAATCTGCTCCCCTCTGATTGATACCTTCACACAACAAAGCACATTACACCAGCAAACCGCAGCAGCCATCAGCGCGTCTGTGTGTGCGTGCGAGTCTGTGCGTGCATGCGCTAATGTAAGAAGCATGCGCGTCTGTGTGTGCATGTGTGTGTGTGTCTTTCTGGTGGTCATCAGTATTGCCAGTGGCCTGGGGAGGGAGAGGGAGGGGATGAATGAGTCTTCTGCAGAAACACAGGGTCATTTGGAGTCTCTAAACCAATGACAGGCTAACGGGTTCACAAAACGATCACTGGACGAAAGGAGGGGCAAGGAGAGAGAGAGAGAGAGAGAGAGAGAGAGAGAGAGGTAGTGCACCAACCTCAACACAAGAAATACAGCAAACATAAAGAGATGAAGTCTTTTTTTCTTTTTTTGTTAAATGATGGCTGTTTTTGTAGTTGAATATTTTCAAAAATGCCTCCAACATTGTCGTGTGTGTTGTAGATTTTTTAAAACCACGTTGGGCTTGTGCAGATATTATCGAATATCGCGATATTTGCCATCATTTGCGATATTTTTCAGAATATTGAATATCCAACAGTTGTTACGGCACCTTCTTGTTTTTATCTAGAAAAGAAATCGCACGAGGAGCTGCCGTGGCGGCGGAGGCAATGTGTTGCTATTTGACGAGGTGGAGAGAGGAGGCTGTGTTGGACTTTCTGATTGATCTTCACTGTGATGGACAGGGACGAAAAAAAATGTCATAATTGATTGTCATTGAATTTTTTTTTTTTAAATAAGACATAATAGTTTTTATTCATTCATTTTTATTTTAATAAAATAAACATAACAACCCATAGATTAATCATTGAAGCCATGGCAAGAAGAAAACACTGACGACGACTGTGCGCTCACTTTTTATGTAGAAACACGTTGTAAATGTGCACTGTGTTAAATACGGCGTTTCCCTATTTTTCTTGGACTTTTGAATGATTTTTCCTACACAATAATGGTGGAGAACACGAAAAACGTTGTGCCATTGCAGGCAAATGAACAGCGCAATTTTACAAAATAAGTCCATTACACTTAAATCATGAATGAACCACCGACAAAAAAAATTAACTAAAATGATCTGAACTGACTTTCTGTGGCCTAGCCTGAACTCAAACCTTCCTCCTGGTTGGTATGACTTAAACGGTGACTCGCTTGTGCATTATCAAACGCATCAGGCGTGACCGCTGCAGAGACGACTGTCATCAGGTTTTGTGTTTTTCTCTCGGACAGACGACTTCTTATCGCCGTTTCAATTTTGTTCTGGAAGCTGAAGCTACGTTCCGCTGCTGCACTGGATGCTGGGATTTCTAGTCGATAGCTAATTAATTTGACACACACACCACCAGCTGGACAGGGGTGTGAATTACAATCTGTCAAAATGACGGACGGCCTTCACAGTTTTCCATCATTGTTAATAAAAAAAACGTCATTGATGGAAAATATTCCATGGCGTGACCTGTGGTTGAAAGGTTATCATAGGTTAATGTGCATGTTGTAGTCATACACGCAGCACTTTAATGACTTAGTTTCAAAGAGCACCAGCTTGCGAATTTGGTAATATTAAAAGCAGGAGAAACTGGCGAGCCAAAGGATTTGAATGAGGCCACATGTCGCGTTTGCTGCACGCAGGTGATGACTAAACAGCAACACCACAAATTTGCTTTCCCACAGACGATAATATTGTCTTTTGCTACATTTGGGTGGGACAATATCGGGATCTCAAATGTCGCCCAAGCGTAATTCATGTAAAAATGTATTCTTATTCTTACAGACTGCACAAAGAGAAATTTCCGCTCATCTTTATGTAAAAAGCAGACAAATACATATGAAGAAAAATTTGCCCTCTTCCAAATTTCAGTGCAGCCAATATTTTGGAAATTCATTTGTAGGCCAGACGTTTGCAAATACAGCAAATGTATCCAGACAGCAGAATGCTTGTATCTTTTCTTGAAAATGCTGATATTTTTTCATATTCCATTCGCAGCCTTCGATCAAATCAAAGTGAATTGCATCCTCTCCAAATTGCCTCCAACTCCTTGCTTGATATGGCTCATATACAAAGGAGAGCAATGTCCCGTCCAACAATACCCATACCATTTGTGCCGCTCAGCTTCAGAATGTCATTGGTTTGAGTGTGACAGTAAAACATAACTCTACCTTTTTTTCTGCGGGTTGCATTGGAACATGGCTTCCAATTATTCAGCTCCAAATTCAATAGCAATTTTCTGCTCAATGAAATAGTGGTTTCAATCTCTGGAGTAATGTCACTTTAGAGAGATTTTCAAAATGGCACGTTTTTGAGTGAATAGATGGACGCAGGAGCATTCATTTTGCTTGAGGAAATGGTACTTGTCTGCTGAAGCTTGTCATTTATTGATGAAGGGAATACTTCTTTAGATACTATAGAATCTACAGTAGGGGTGTAGATGTAGTGTTTCTGCTCCGGTCTTAGATTCCATGTGAGATATGTCTGAATTTTAGCTGTTAGTGAGAATTTCTAAAAGCATAAAAGATGCCAGTCGGATGCATAACCTCGTGATTGCATTCGGTCAGATGGAGCCCATTTTGCCTCGGTGCAGCATTAAAAGTAGCACTGAACAATAAAAAAAATGCAATTATAAGTGTGTTTGTGTGTAATGTATCAGTAGCCCATCCAGGGCCCCATAATGAATGCAATGCAACGTGCGATCACTGAGCCGTGTGTATGCCCCGCTCAATGCATCTCTGAAAATAAACAGAGCAATGGAAATGGTTCTCATTAGTGTTGTTTTCATATTAAGTCCCTCAGACAAGGTTGACAAACCCAGCTCCCTGTGCCAGGCTCCTCAGGGACCATCGCTTCAATACAGCTAGGGCAAACAACACCAGCCGATACCAACACCATTACCACCTCCTATAGTTACTTATCCTCCCCTCCCTCCCTGTGGAGTGCTCTGTCTACACAGACCAGAGGAAAAAAAGGCATTAAGATCTTCCAGCAGCACAGAGAAAGAGTCCTGCTTTCATTTATCACCATTGCTATTGGCCCTAAAAGGGACAAATGTCTGTTCTCCGTCTCCGTGCTATTAGAATGGGAGAAATGTGTGCCGTGTGTGTGAGATGGAAGTTATTTTGTGCTCCAGAGACGATCCACTGCGAGGCTGTTTAGCAGGGAGGGAACAGGTGTGCCGAGCTTCTGGCTCCCACCATGTGTTCCAGTTGTTTCATCTGCACCTGTTTCCCGAGTCCTATATGTGATGATCAAAACACTTTATTAACCATAAAGTGTTCTCTCCCGCATGCTGCTGTGTCTGTGCCTCTAAATGTTCCACCGTCACATATTACCACAAATTAATTAATTGATGCAGCAGAGTGCATTGTGTCAAAAGTCATGTGTTTTTACCAGGAAAATACTCGTGACTGGAAAGATAAACTTTCATTTGCTACTTTGCATATTGATGAATAGGCATTTTAACTACAGTAAAGCCAGCTCATTAAAGCGTAGGTGATTTTTTTAAATGACAAAGCTTTTTCTATTTAAATATCTTTCATGCATGAAAACAGATGTACTTTTCTTCTCAGTGAAATTTGAATTTTGTGCTTATTTTATATCATGACCAGAATTTGACAGCGAGGGCTGAAGTTACACCCACGTGCAGTCACTCGTGAGCTACAGCAAAGTTTCCCGAACATCTGGTTCAAGAGTACGAGCAAATTTTCTTTAATCTTCCTGCACAGTTTTTGTTTGATAAATGGATGAACTGCTTGGTCTGGTGAATTTCAGAAAATAGGGGAAATGTCCAAAGTGATGTCTTTAAAGTTATTTTTTGTACAACAAACCCACAAATATAAAATTTGCTAACAACTAAATTAAAAAAAAAAAGCAACAAATCTTCACAGAGGAGTAACTGGAAACAGAAAGTAGTTGACAATTTTTCTGAAATGAAATCCAAACAATTATTAAATGCTTAAAATAATTTTAGCTCTACTAGTTGGATGATTATCTAATAATTTTGGTTCACAACTTCAGACACAACTTCATAATGCCTGACTTCTTGGCTTTCTCTTTCAGCTCTCTCTTTGTTCTTTCTGTTAGTCGTTGCAGTTTCAGACCTGCAGTTTTTTTTTTATTAACACCACACTAACATTGCAGGACATCAGTGGTTTGAGAAACTTTACTTGGATGATCCCAAAACATGACAGACACCTACATTATAAATAAAAATTCTTTACTTTTGATAATTCTGCCTCTTTTGTTATGGGCTAAAAACATACTGCGCTCATAAAAAGTGAAATGCGCAACAATTTTAATATTAAAAATGTCAAAATACAAAATAAAAAATGATTATAGACTAATGTCATGAGCATTTGTGCGAGAAGCTGATAGAAAACCCTGCTCATGAAATTTAACTTATCCAGACGTAACAGGGAATGAATGAAATCTTTACGGCTATATTATTACTATTGATATAAATCATGAATTAATGCTAAAGGGCGGCCAGCTGCTGGTCGCAGGTTTTTACCAAGGATAGACTGACATTAATCATAAATATAGCCAACTAATGTTAGCTTCGAAACATGAAGTTAAGCACTGCATACGATTAGCTCTTTATCCAAACTGCTTCATACGTCAGTCCACTTCAATGTGTGAAGTTAACTGAATAAAAAGTTGTCAAGAAACTCAAAGGACAGATTGACAAACTGAGATTCCCGTTGTGGTTAGTTAAAAGAGTCCAGCTTTGTCTTTGTCACTTTACACTAAAATAAAGGCAGTCAAGCTGCTGCCACATAATAGAGGATTATCTCCCTGATCAGTATTATCATCATTATTATTATTTGCGTTCACAGGATCTTATGGGCTTCAATTTGTGGCGTCTTCTCCAATTTTTTGGGACAGTTTTGTTTGCTGCACTTGCTGTTTCAGGAGCCTCTGTCCTGGGAAAAGTAAACTCTCAACAGCAGCCGCAGAGGTTTGTCTGACAGAATTAAAACGAACAAGCAGCGTTTGTCAACATGGATAAACAAAAAAAACAAACAAAAAAAGAAAAGAAACGAAAACTGCCTGTAAAGAAACTTGCTAAACATAAAATCTGAGAAAAAAACAGTATGTACCGCACTAATCTCTTCAAAGGACCGTTAAACCATAACCGTAACTGATCTTATGGCATGATTTGGTGAAATGCAAATGTAAATGCATCCTCGCTGTGTGTATCTGACACAGTGTCGTCCTCTTTCAAACACGGTGGAGCTCCTCGGCTCACCTGAGCCGTGATTTGGCAGGCCACATCACGCTGCTGCAGGCTACAGTAAATATCACCTTTCTTGTTATCTCCAAGACCTGCTTTTCCAGTAAATAGAGGAAGGTGTAATTCAATACACTGTGTCGGGCCCTTTGCTTTCAGAGGACATCTAGGTGACATGACTTCGTGGCCCCAGAATGAACATAAAGATTAATAAGTAATGGCTGCATAAAGATGATATTTGCACTCAGATATCCCCTTTTTTTAGACGAATGTTTTTGATCACAGGGACACTGGTAATACAAAACGAGCAGCAGACAGCAGAAGGTATGACATCTCAACACAATCTGGCACAAAAGGATTCTGAAGCGTTCTGCATGGTTGACTAAAACAAAACTTTTTTTTTTTTCCTTCATCATTTTGCTGGTGTTGCATGATATTTTTGACCGTGCACATTTGTGAATTACCCAAGTTGATCATACAGCTGCCTCATGATTAAATATATGACACTGGCAGTGATGACTCCAACTTGCGCGCATGTTACGATTTATTGACAATAACGATAGTATTAAACTGCATGTCCCACACTCTAAAATGAAATGGTGTTTGGCCGTCCTCTGTAATACTGCTGTCGGTCCCCCCTGGCATTTTGTAATTTGTTGCAGTGTTTGTGTTCTCTTTCACACTTTAATATCACAGTATTGCTTCAATTTGAGCTGCAAGATAAAGTTCTATTTCATTTTGTGGGATTAACTTACCGGGTAGCACACGTCTCAAGGTATTTGTTGTGTTTTGTTTTATCTATGAATTATTTAGGAGCTTCAAAAATAGAGAATGGGTTACAAGACGTGCGCGTCCTGTCTCTCCCTGCAATCTCAGTCAGATGTTTAATTTGGTCTGCTAGCGTGGAATAGCACTCATCCCGACTGGGATTAGGTGGTTGGCTGTGTAATTTCCCTGAAGGAGGAGCACATTGAAACTGAGAATAATGATAAAGGAGGAACTGAACATTCGAAACAAAGAAATATGAACTCATGATTGCTACGTGTGCTTGAAGTCATCATGGATTCTTGCCTCATATGAAATACAGGGCAGAAATAGAGACAATGTTTGAAAAATAAAGCCACGCAATTGAACTATTTGGTAATGAGATGGTTACTTTAAAGGGATAGTTCACCCAAAAATTAAACTTCAGCCATTACACTCATGGTGATGGAAGGTCTGGTGAAGTTTTTTAGTCCACAAAACTCTGCTGGAGTTTCACCGGAAAAAAGTGTCGCAGTAATCTCCCTAACAATTGAAGTGAATGGTGACTAGGATTTAAACGTAAAAAATAAAACGTAATAAAACCATAAAATGCCTCCATACTGCTCGTCCGAAGTAATCCAAGTGTCCTGAAGTCTCGACATGCCAAATTGTTTTGAAAAACAAGACTGACATCAAAACAACAACAATGGTGCACACGATCAGTGTTGCCAACTCCTCAGTATGGAAAGTAGCTATTGGCTCTCCTGAAAGTAGCTAGAGGTGGCTAGATGATGTCGTCAACTAATTTGCATTATAAATATTTTGCACGTAATGGACGTTACATGGTGGAGAAAGGATTAATGTCGTTGGAGAGAGACAAAAAAAGTTAAAATATGTTCTAAATATGTTTAGAACCAAAAAAAAACCATTTTTCTTCTGTTGATCCTTGTTTTATTTTATGTCGCAATTCGATCAAACCATTAATAATGAAAAAAGAACTAGAAACACAAAGCAGAATTGAACGGACAGCTGAGTATTGGCGTCAACACAAACATTCTCCCAAAGACCAGAAAAGTTGTTAGTTTTGACGTTAGTCGATTTTGACAATTAAAGTCGCCGAGGGGGTCTAGAAGGTCGGCAGATCTAGCAACAAAGTCTCCAAGTTGGCGACGCTGACCAAGGTGAGCTTGCCTATCTGCAGGATAAATTGGAGTTCAAGTCTGGGAAAGCCTTGGGTCTGCTGCCGGCACTGGATTTTGGATAACACGAAAACATCTCAGTGGGTCCAGGCAACAATGAACAGTGAGGCTAAAAACATGGCGTCAGTGATGTTTCTTGGAACAACTAGGCACGTCAAGGCTTCAGGACACTTGGATTACCTTGGACAAGCAGTATGAAGGCATTTTATTGTTTTAATGTGTTTTTTTTTCTTTTTTTTTCTTTTTTTTTACAATTGAATCCTAGTCACTTTTCTTTACAATTGTTTGGCAGATGACTGCAACACCCTTTTCCTGTGAAACTCCTGCAATGTTTTGTGGACTAACAAACTTCACCAGACCTTCCATCGGAATGAGAGTGAGTAGATAATGACCAGATTTTCATTTTTGGGTGAACTATCCCTTTAAGGTAAAGTCTGCAGCAATGCTATAATCATCCCTATCAGGTCATTTTTCATAATTTACCCAACATGCTAAAGTTCACGAGGTCTATTAATGAAAGATTCCCTGTTTTTCTTTACACTCCACAGCACTTTTTAAAAATGCTAATGGACTCCAACAAGCACCTGAGCAAGGCTGAAAGTGCCCTAATTCCTGCTCAAAAGGTCACCAAGATGAGTTATAGTGGTATAAGCACCTGAAAGCTATTCCCTTGTTAGATTTGACAAAGGGAGGCTGCCATTTCCCCCCTTAAAAATAGTGTTGGGTAATAAATGATCATTTGTAGAATGTGGTTGCTACCGGCAGTGACTTTTCCTCTGACATAACTTTACTGCCGGCTGATTAACATCCTGAAAAAGTTGTCCCCAAAATATTTAAAATGAGCCTTTTATTCATTATGCGCAGCAGACGGCACTGACACACACAAGAGCTCTTATTGTGCTTCTTAGGGGAAATGGCTAATTAGTTGGCTATGAAAAATGCAGGCATGCCTGTTTTTACTACCATCCTCTATTTGACTCAACAACACTTTGGGCTTTTGTAACAGATTTGCCGTTATACTCTCACAATCAACCCACAAGAAATATCTGAATGCTCACACTGCTTTCGCATTGTTACCGACACATGCATGCTTCTATCAATTATGAAACACGCCGGTGCCCGGATGAGCGTGACTTCTGTACAGTAGGTGCTGTGTGCACCTCAGCATATGTGATAGTCCTTCTCAGCAGCCCTTCACGGGTCCCTGAAAGGTGCTCCTGGTGTGGATGCAGGGATCACAGTGACAGTTTCAGGTGGAGGAGTCTATTAATAGTTTACCTCTCAGCCAAAGCATTTCATCATTTCTGGTGTCTGAGGGCTTCCTGCTTCAAAAAACGGGGGTGAAGTTATGCATCTCAATCTAGCCTTTCATATTTCATGCTGTTGAGGATTATAAATAAAAGGACAGATTTTGACCTGGGCTATTAGTTACTCTGGATCCTGTGGGTGGATGGTGCTTTGTCTTCTGTCAGCTTCTGGTGTTTTTCCTTCAGAAAGCAACCGGATTACAATCAAAGTCTGTGCGATACAACATGAGATGTGATCCCCGCTGCCTAGAAGTGAAAAGGAGGAAGACTGTTGGATCTGAGGAACAACAAAAGGCAGAACAAAAAACAAAACCAATCAGTCAAAGTCAGCCAAAAGGGAGCATCAGAACAGAACAAGGTGGGGAATTTGACAGCAGGTCAAGCTGTGGGTCAGTCCAAAGTACCAGTCTGGTGATTGCTGTTTCCCCCTTATGTGACTCTTTTGTTTTGACCACACAAACTGGCCGAAAGTCTCCGGAGACGAGCCTCTCTGACAGAGTGATGAGGAAAATAGTGCGCTAGAAAGCTCTCACTCTCTCACCTTCCCCATGGTCCAATAGATGGGCCCGACATATGCCAAAGCAGCCTGTCAGTGCTTGTTGTTGTTGGACAGACCTTTGATCTTGAACAAATAGAGAAAAGAGTCTCAGGGCGCCTGCCTCTGGGCGTAAGGAAATATGGGCATCACAAAGGGTCAAATTCTGCAAGAAGGCAGTAAAATTAAAACCTTTATTGCAATCTTTATGGCTCCATTCCCTGTGGCAATTACATTACCTATGGAAAATGACAGAGCTTTGTTCCCATTATCAGTGAAATCTCTAGCGAGGAGTGTCTGATGTGCTGAAAATGAAAGTGATGTATGTCAGTCTGAATATATCACAGTGGATGTGGACCTATCCTGCTGTGTCAAGGTGGCTACGTTAGAGCAATTTAACAAGCTGAAATTTGATAACTTTTAAAAAATAAATTGAAGACCTCAGATAACTAACTAATGTAAAAATAATAAGAAAACTTTTTGCAGCTCAGAGTGTTTCTATCAAACCTAGATTGACAACCCCCACTTGAAATTAATGATTTTGTTTTTCTGCGACCACTCAGTCGCTAACCACCCGAAACGTCGCACATTGACTTTTCTCCACAGATTGCAACTCATCCATTTTTTTAATTGTGTTCATTTTTACCTGGGTCCCACCGGACCTGCAGCAGTGGTGGTCGTTGTCATCCGTCTGCTCTGACAGGAGGATAGAGCGAGAGAGTGGCGCCACTTTCCACCCCAAGCTGATGTGTCAGGCTTATCACACAGCCGAGCAATCCTGAGGTGACATCCTCCACTGAATCAGTGACATTTCACGGACGGTGCAAATCTATCCATCTTTGTCAAGCATCCGCCTCGATTTTAGCATTCCCCGAGTTAGCATATTGATCACGAAGAAACGCATGAGTGAGGACTTCTTGTTTTCTGCTCCTTAAAATGGGCCTTGTGAGTCCACTGGACTCCTCTGTCAAAGTCTGCTGCTGCGGACCTTAATCTGCCCTCTTCAGAGTTCCATAAAATAAGGAGGGTTTTTGTCGTTCAAAGACTTTCTCTGATACTTTACTTCCGAGGTGGGACAAAGTTATCGTTTTACAGGTCACAAGTCAGTCTCCAGCTACATCCACATCACTGTGTCCTAGATTTAAGACGTATCAATATTGCTGTGTTTCAGCCCTGCATCCTCACTAATCCGGCGTCTTAGTAGCTTTAAGACTGTATTCATACCAAATCAGGTGATCCAGCAAAACGCTGCAGGGTTGTCTGGTAGTGTGAGTGTTGATTAACATAACAGGACCTATAATGTGACGTTAAGTTGTGTTCTCCATTCCTCCCCCAATCCATGGGTGGCTGTCGATCGCTAGAGGACAGCTACTTAAGTGATTGGCTGCCACAGCGTGATATAGCTGGCTGTGAAAAAGTTGAGCCAATCTCAACATTTTTCTCTGCAGCCAGCTACATCTCTTTTCAGGCAGCCGCTGTGGCTCGAACCACTGCAGCCAAAAAGGACTGGCCTCATAACCTGCATTTAGGCGTGAGACCTGATTTGTTTTAAATATAGCCTAAGATGGAGCAGTTTGGAAACGCTGCTGTCACCGTTTTCTTTTACAAAACTCCAGCTCTGTGTTTTAGTGTGGACGGGCGAAAACAGTGTTCGGAATTCGTACAAATATTTGGTAAAAGCTTAAGTCAGAATATTATAATTAGGCGTACATACCTTTCAAAATCTCGTCTTTTTTGTGCGGTGAGTCTTTGCCCATGGCCATGGCTTCCTTGAATGACATATACTGTTCCTGGTACTGGTAAACTTGCTCTTGGATGACTCCCAGTCTACATTTTCCGCTGCCATGGCTGCTTTACACTTTTGTGTTACACAGAGTAACAGTTTCACCTTATTATCCGTCCATGAGAAGGAATCACTGCTCATAGCCATATTCACCTTTTTTCACCTGGGTTGCCATTGTAATTCCAAAATGAGGCTCGTTTCATAGCAGCTCGCGACAACGACAGAGGCATCACTTTGTCCATTCGCAACAAATTTTGGAATTGACTGGAAAACAGTGGAATGTCTTCCTCCAACAGGATGTCCTCCTCTTGTAAGAATTATGCCAGGGACACAGCAGTAAGATGACATCCTTGCAGAAATGCTTTTGGTATTGTAGTGCTGCTGTGAAACATCTCCGCTGCGCATGCCCAACCGAGCCTCATTTTGGATTTACAATGGCGACTCAGGTGAAAAAGGCGAATAGCCCTCTGTAGGTCTGTCTGAAAGTGAGGTGACTTCCCAAGCAGTGCTTCCTAGTTACACCTGCTCGCACATGCTCGGTATACCTAAATGGTCATGTGATATACTTTTTAAGACTCATTAGTGTGAATGAAGATTAGAAGTACAACGCTGCTAAACCACTCAACTGGATGGGGATTGTTTTTGTTGTAAGACTCTGTCTTAAATTTAAAATGTAGTAATGTGGATGTAGTCTTAAACCTTTGCTCTCAAATCCAGAGTCAGAGTCAGTAATGCAAAATATTTCTTCATGGTTTATTCTTTAACTTCACTTGATGTTGTCCAATGCTTCAGACTGGGAAATGAAGAGAAATATATTGAATCATAGCACAAATTTAAATAACGTACTTTTAAATCTCAGGTATTTTCAATCTAAAGGACTCAAATCAAAATGAAGTCATGAGTCATTGGTGTTACTGATCAGGTTGAGTTGAAAGTCTTTTGTGATCAAGTCACGTCGAGTTCAAAGTCATCAAATTTGTGACTCAAGTCCAAGTCATATGACGGAGTCCATACCTTTGCTTTACTTTGTTTCAAAAAGCTTCTGTGGAGAAAGGTTTCAAGAAAGTTTACTGCCACAACTTATGTTTTTTTATTTATTTTATTTATTTTTAATTAAATTAAATAGCACAACAGTAATCTGTCAAAGTCTTCATGGTGATATTTTATCAAAGTAAGTGTGTTTGGAATGAATTGGCTTCAGAAGTTTGCCGTTTGTTCCTTTTTTCTTTGTTGCTTCATTATGGAACAAGCAATTTGCGTGCACCATGTCAAAGGATGGTTGGCTAACTTGTCAAAGTGTTGTTGGTGCTGAGGCACATATGTGTTCAATAAACCAAGGAGCCGTGCTTCCCTGAGCTGCTATACTTAACAACAATAAAGCTTTGTTTCCACCAGTTAAATTGCTGTACTCCATTACGAAAAACACACAGGAAAGACGCTTGTTTATGATAAAGTCCTAACCACCTGGGTCCAGCCAGTGTGTAAACTATAACAGCTTCTGTTATTTGTGTTAGGGCGTGCAATGTAATAATTGATTAATAATGCAAAGCTTTAGGGAAAACTGTAACCCCTAAAATGAGGGCGATGATTGTGCTCGCGCCGAAGCAAATCAACAGCGACAGAATAGCACTGGGGATTACAACATCTGCAGTCTGTGGTGTCGAGGTTAACTTGTCCTGTGATTACAAAACCCATTCCCCGGGAGCAGGTGTTACGTTGACACTGTTGAGATCATGTATGTGCAAATGCCGGCACACACCCACACACACACACGCGGACAAACCCAGGCACCCAATCACACAAAGAGGGTGAGAGAGGAGAAAGGATGGCTGCCTCCCCAACCGTATGCGTTTGGCCTCTATGCCTGTGAGACCCGTGTGAAAACATGAATGAGCAGCCTGCAAATCGATAGGGACAAGAGATCTAGTGTCTAGCAAATCCAGTGCAGACTGACATGTTCTCCATGTAATCTCCTGCATTGTGCTGCGAGGGGAAAGATTATCCTTCTCTGACTGGCTGGTAAAAGGTTGCTTTGCTGTAGTTCATGTCTGCGTGAAGGGAGGGAGCATATGCCTCTCTGTAAACGATGCTGGCTCCCCCTCCTCCTCTGTCAGAGGCTGGATTATGTCCAACGTTATCCACCCCCCTCACACACACACACACACACACACACACACACACACACACACACACACACACACACACACACACACACACAC
>JAQLOL010000002.1:25882054-25898537 GCA_029783665.1 Naso thynnoides | reverse complement strand
CAACTTTGAATTTTAATCACCACAATGCCAAATTTGAGCTTGAAATAAAGAAACAATCAATCAAATTGGGTTTACAGCTGACTGTACAATTTTAACAAATATTTTTTTCTTTACAAAACTTTCAGTTTTCCTAGAGAAGAAAAATTAATTAACTCAGAAAAGATTACAGTTGAGCAAAACATTTGTATTTAAGTACTGTGGAACTTGAGTCGTATATCAAATAAAAACAAAAAAGACTTAAATCTTTTATCTTTATTTTTTAAATTTTAATTTTTACATCATTTTAAGTATTGTGTGTGTGAAGTTTGTTTTTGTTAGCTCAAGGATGGTCACCAAATTTGTCTTTTTGGTCTTAAGCTAAAAGGTTTGGAAATCTCAAATTAAAATGTTGATTGATGTTGATCCTTTAATAAATTCAAATTCAAATTCAAATTACAGCAGGTCAAGTGTCACTAATAAACTTTTGTTTTCTGCAAGTAACTTGATAACAACAGGCCAAAATTTAAGTTGTGAGTTAGATAGAAAAATTACAGTTTTTTTCAGTGTGTCAGATACATATGTGATCAACATTTAGGTAAATTCAACTACCAGATTGGAACTGATTGACAGATGGTAGCTTTACTCTGATTGGGACCAAATACATTTGATTAGGATAACATGGAAAAAATGAATGTTTTTAGGAATGGACGTTTTTCTGCAGTTAAGCTTGAAGACGCTTTAAAAATATAGAAACTATTATAGACAAACAGGTTAGTTTATATCCTGACAGACCGTTTTTCTGACAGATGGACAGAACCACAGCTCCTGCCACAGACTGAAAACAAGCATTTCAGAGTGGGTGGGCCTTGAACCACGGAGCACTAAATGGAAGCGAGACATGTCTCTCTTTGTTGTGTTTGCAAAGCCGGTCTACAGACTGAGGGCAGCGACTTGTAGGGCTCAATGCCAGGCAGAGAAAGTGAGAGGCTGCAGCTCAGTGACAGAAGCAATGACCTCAACTTTTACTGTTTACTGATGTACCGTTGCTATAATAATCCATTTTTAAAGCTGTTCTGCCAGTTCAGAACATTATATTTCATAGGTTTGAAGGAGTCCATATGACTTCAGTCCCCTTTATACAAAGATTTTGTAGTTTTTACAATCCTAGACTGAGATGAGAGTTACAGGTAAGTACAAGGATGAGATCAAATTGAACAAATGGCACTAAAAGAGTAAAGCCACAAAAATGATGTGGACTTTTGTTTAAGCTTCATAGTTTATACTTGATCCCTTTACTTTAATTTGACTTTTTCTTAATGACTAAGTTCCTGCAGAGTGACATGACATTCCCATCAGCCTTAGCTTTTCTTAAGCATGCTAACATCTAAAGCTAAGATTACAAACATCGTAAACTTTTATGCCTGCTAAATTTGCTACATTAGCATAACTTGCATGCTGACATTAGCAGTAAGCTCAAAGGCAAGAGCTGCCAGTAGTTGTAATGTTTCCTTTAAGGACTAGATTATCCAAATTCTCTTAATTAATATCGTTTTAACTTTTGAGGGATAACTCCGGTTTGGTTTCATCATTTTTAGTCGCGTTTTTTGCTACCCACAACACTGGGTGACCCTCAGGAAAATGAGAAAAGGGTCAAAAATGGTCGGAGTTCTCCTTTAAGTTTAGATATTAATTTTGATGGTTGATGAATTACAGGAAACTCTGACAATTCACCAGCACTATTAAATTAGAGTGAAAGTTAGTTGCTTTGGTCACAAATAGTTTGTTTTAGTTTATTAAAAAAAAAAATGCTTTTGCAGTTGAAATTGGCAATAAAAAACTTAAGGTCCTTTATTAACCCCAGAATGAACTAAAAGTCAGAGCTGGACTAAAATTTCTAAATGATCGTAATCTGTTTATGGCCTATGCGGAAACAAATTTTCTAGTGATCGATTAGCCAGTTGAGAGAAAATGAATTAATGACGACAAAGATAATAGACAAATCATCTGAATCATTAATTCAGCTTCTCCAGTGTGAAGGCTTGCAGCTTCTTTTCATTTCTTCATATTTTTCTGAACTCCTCTTGTGAATTTGGACTGAGAAAAGGCAATTTTACATCAAGCTTCTGTCATATTTTAACATTTACTTTTCAGTGTAGCAGCTAAGTAGCCGCCTTCTAACAAAGCAGAACTACTGATCAGACTTCCTCTCTTTTCGCCTACAAAGTCAGAGTGGATGTTGACAAGCTGTGGCTGCTGAGGTTTCCATCTTCTTTAAATTACCTGGAGTCTTTGTTGGGAAAATAAACGGGATGGGATCTTATTTCTGGAGCACTTGCCTGATAAAATCCCACAAGGGTCCTTTTAACTCTAAAACACGTGTGGAACATAATCTGGAATTTTACATTTAAAAAAACCCACATTTTTTCTGTATGCTTAAATTCAAACTGCTCAGATTCTAAATCCATAGATCCATTAATCCATTGCTCACCACCTGTTTTAAATTGTGCTGCCAGGAGCCTGGAAATGTGCTATTCATCTCCACATGCATAAAGCTGCCATGTTTGGCATCCTGCAGAGATTCTAAAATAAAAACTTCTCTCATAATTAGTTAAACAGCGATAATATCTTCAACACTAACTGAAGAATCTGTGTTACTGAAATGTCTTGATATCCATTATTTTCTCTGGACTGGTGACTCGACCCCCAATCCAACTGATTTCAGGAGCCAATCAGAAGCTTTTCCGGCTGGACTGATTCTTCTCAAAGTCAAAGGTCGACCGCAACGACGATTTTGTTTTCCACTCTCTGTTGTCCTACCTTCTGCGGGCCTCCGATGACGGGCGTGGAGATGAGTGTTTTGGGAAAATATGCGCAGCAAAATGAATTCATACTGTAATGTAATGAGGACTTGCATGAGCTGTAATTGTTATTATTGCCAGACACAAATTGAAAAGCATAACCTGTCTGACACCAGCTATCAGTTGTCATTATGTGGGAAAACATGCCCTCATTGCAGATAGCTGTCTGTTGACACCCAAAGTAATTGAGGAGGTAGTCGAGCTGTTGAAGGCTCTCAAAGGGAAGGACGAACACTTGATCAGAGCATTTTTATGTCTTCTGAGATGATTTGATTTCACATAATGTCTATTTTACAGCCAGATATGCCATTAATTTGCATGATAGCGAGCCAAAATGTGACATTTTTATTTAGACGTCCCCACAATGTTTGGAGAACAATTGGGTGGTGTTTTTTCTTCTGTCAGTCTTTCAGAGCGGTGGCGTCTCATTATATCATATCTAACAGAGCAGTGAATAGCTGCCTCTCTCCTCACATTGCTGTGTCAGGTCAATGTGCCATTTTTTAAGTGGTGACGGGAGGGAGGGGGGCGTGGGTGCATTGTTGACAGTGATTTGATGATTACACATTTAACTCTTTGTTGTTGTTTACCAACAGCAGAAACTAATAGAAGAAACAAAGAATTTAGCTCTCAAATTATTCAACATCTGCAAAAAACAATGGAATGTTTGCCGCAGTTTTACTGTGGACATCCCACCAGGAAGTGCTTAAAGGAGAACTTTGGTATATTTCAACCTGGGCCCTACTAGTTTAAAATGTCGTCCTGTATTGAGGGAGGCAAATGCAGGCGGGAGCCAGCGAACAGGATTTTTGGTGGCAAATGTGTACCTTCAAAGTTTGCCCACTAAAAGTACTTTTTCTCGCCACTTACAGGCTCAGATTGATAGTGTAATGCAAGGCAAGGAAGTGCTAGCCACTGACTAGTATACTGACCAGCCATCATGGGAGGTACACAAAAAATCAAACATAACGGTCTTCCTGTTGTGGTGTTGGTTGTTGTTCATGATGACACACTACGCAAGATGAAACGATCGATTTTCGCGCCCCATGCTCGTTGACCGTTTCCAAGCCTACCTGACACCTCCTCACAGTCGAGCTATTATCAGGCCGATATCGCGGAGTCTGACCTCGCCAAAAGCCTCTGACAAAAGCATGGGTAACACTTTATAATAACTGCACACTTTTAGACATTAGTTAAGCATGAATAAATACTGAATGATCATTTATAAAGCATTGTTCCTACATGAAAAGTCCTTAGGCTTAGGGTTTTGGTTAGGGTTAGGGTCAAAAAGAAAAAAAATAAAATAAAAATTAAAGTTATGCTTGTGCTTGTGCATTTTGGTTTTGCAGACGTGTTCTTCAAAACAATGTTTTGTGGATCACTTCTGCAAAATATTTCACCCAAACCTAGACCTAACCCTGAGGACTTTTCATGTAGGAACAATGCTTTAGAAATGATGAGTTCAGTATTTATTAATGCTTAACTAATGCCTAAAAGTGTGTAGTTAATATAAAGAGTTTCCAAAGCATGTAAAGCATTTCTCTCACCCTATACTAGTTTCAGGCTGTGTGTACCCAAATTTCATTTTGAAGTCTGGTCCTCTGCTCGTTAAATTGTAATTCAAATACTTGGGCTCAAATTAATATGGGCAGCCATCAAAATCATTCACACTCTCAAAGTCAGATACATATTCAGCCATGACACTGAAATCAATGAAACAAAACTCTCAACTGTTCTCCAGAATGACCAGCTCTGCTCTGATACACTCTCAGTCATGGCTGCTCTGTTATGTACTTGCAACACACAAGATCCCGTGAGAATGACACTTCACAACGAGGTTTAGCTGCACACAGCCCGCACAGGTGAAGGGTAGGAGAAATGCTTCGCTTGCTGTTGTCAGAGACGTACGCTTTTCAATCTGAGGTGGCCAGTGATGAAAACAAACACTTTTCGTGGATGAACTTTGACGTTGCACATTTGCCCTCAGGAATCCTATTCCAGCTTGTTTCTTGGCTACAGCTTGTATCAGCCTCCCTCAATACTGGAGACCAACTTGCAAAACAGCTGTCCCCATCAGTAAAGGCTTATTTATGCTTCATCACTCGACACATTTGGTAAGTGTCGCTCGACAGGAACGAAAGAGTAGCACAGCGTTTTCAATTTATGCTTTGGCAAAAGGTTTCGGTTTTCTCCATGACAACCACATTTGACACAAAATGCTAGAATAACAACTAGGACGTTTAGTTAAAGCTGTCTCTGTGGTGACGTTGACACTATCCAATCTCCACACGCAACAAAGTATGACAATGTTCTGGACAGAGCCCAACTCTCCAGGTACACGTCATGAAATGACAGTGTCGAGTGACACTTTTTTAAAATTGAAATTTCATCATTTTTGTCAAGCAACAATTATCAAATGTGTCGAGGGACAAAGCATTAATTGGCCTTTCCACACACACACACACACACACACACACACACACACACACACTGGGAAGTAGGGCTCTGGTTAAAAAAATACCAAATTCTCCTGTAAATATGTATTTCTAGGTGCAATGTAAAGACTTTCCTGGGCCGATGCTGTCTCTCCTGCTAGCTCTGGCTGGCAAACTGGGCAAGTCTGTGCTTGGTGCCTGAAGCGCTGAAGCGAGAACAAGGGGCTTCTTTCCCATGAACTGAAGCCAAGTGCCAGCACTTAAGGTGAAGGGCCGAGGCGCTGGAGAAGTAATTTAATCTGAGGCTCTGCCCAATTCCCTGGGCGGCCGAGTTTAAGAAAGGTCACATAGAGAAACAGGCACTGGTGACCCCTTCCCAATTACGGGCGCTACAGCAGAACATATCACAGCACCGTCCAAAGTGACAGTCATTTAGCAGCAACTCATCTGAGGGGAGGAAGTGGGAGATGGATGATAAGGAAATAAAAAATGATTTGCCAGGACCTGTTAGCCACTTCTCTACACAGGCCTGCTGCTCCCCCAGCTCCTCCCTGTCTTATTCACACACACTCATACACTCCCCCTCTCTCTCCTCTCTCTCTCTCTGTCTCTTCCCACCCCCTGCCACCCCTGCTGCCCATCTCCCTCCTGCTCCACAGACACGTGACGACTCCGCATGATTATTGGCGCAATCACTCATGTAACAGCCTGCCCAGCTTTCCGTGGGGGCTCCAGTATTTGTCACTGTCACTTCCCCAAGTGCTCCGCCATTGTCTTGGAAATTGTATGTGTAAGGCAAGAGATGCCTGTGACCCACTTCGACAAGGGAGCCAGCGATGTGAGGGCGCTCATCACACAAAAAAACAGCAGTTTGATGTGTCCTATTATGTGTCCCAGCAAGAGCCATAAATAATTGTGACAAGTTTTTTGTTGCGCGTGAAAGTCCTTGACTCTGCCTCCTGTTCCAGCACCTCCTCTCTCGTATGGAGACGCTGCCAAGCACCCCCGATGATAGATGGCACGGTGCAGCAAATGACAACGGGATAGATTTTTAGTTTGTGCTTTGGAAGGGATCAGTAATGGTGCTTTGCTGTACAAAGCAATAAAAGAGAAGGACAAGAGACAGAGGGGGGAGAATAAGGGAAAACAAAAAAGGAAAGATCCATGGATGCCGGAGAGGAAAGAATGATGGTCTGTGACGCATGATTTTTGGGCGTTTCAGCACTTAGATATATGGAATCGGGGTTTGTCTAGATGGAATTGTTGTGTTTGGCAACTCACAGCAATAACATACATAAAAATGCATGAAATACACTTAAATTGCCCACTATCTCTGAAAAGGAATAGTCTTTTCTTCTAATCACACAATAACAAATTGATACACCAAGTACAACTGCATCGCTTGTTGTTGTTTGTCTTTACCCCAGATAAACAGAAGCTCTTTCTGCAGCTGTTCACCTCTTCATTTGAGTGCGTTATTTTCGCTCTCTGTTCCTTGCCAAGCTGTGATTTCGGACGGCTTAGCGGAGGAAAAAATTTTCCGTGAAAAATCGACGCGGACGTTAGATGAAGTACCACCTGCAGGTCCTGGGTGCCAGGCGGGCAGGATACTGGTAGACAGTATGATCAGTCATGGTAATGAGAGCGAGGCTGACATACACGCTTTGAATTATATGACTTTGAGGTTTAGGCACCCTCAAACCAGGCCTCAGCCATTAGTTCAACCACTCTCGCCTTATCTGCGAGTCAAGCTGTGAAGTTTTTAACGGCACCATCATTTCCCCTTTTGCCTCTCTAAACTGTTCCACCTCTGCAGCCATGCAGACTGGGAACGCTCACAGAGGTAAATTAAGATTGTTTGTGCACTTATAATTTTTATTTTATTAAATAAAATAATAGACCTCTAATTAAATAAGCACAGGATATTTTAGTCACGTAAATAAGCAAAATTTCATTTGTTCGAATCAATTTTATAAATGACATGAAATGATTGGTTAATATCAAGAGCTTAAGTGAAACAGCAGCGTGTGAGCATGTTTGTGCTCATGTTTGACTTCTTAAGTCGACCGCAGATGCATTTGCTAATTGTATTCCGCTTCCTCTTTCACAAGTATTAATTTATCTCTTAAGACCACTGCGGCAGCGATGATCACTCATGTCGCCGCATCCGATAGTTAAGAAGTGAGCTTCCGTAAAAATCCATCATGTACATCAATGCACATTACTGAGGTAATTAAACAGGAGGTAATACCGCCAGATATCGTAAAATATCAAGGGGTGATCATACGCCCCTTAACACTGTTCAGCCTCAGCACATGGAGATGATGCAGTAGATAAGGGATCAGCTGCAAAAAGTCCAACACACAAATGGAAATGTAATTTGTCTATTTTAGAGGATCTGTACCTTACCCTATGAAAATACTAATTTTCTGAAATGTACTGATTACGGCCAGCCGAGAAAGTGGCATTAAAATAATTACTCGTGAGCCCTTTCAGAGTTTGTACATTTAGCACTGTACCACCATTAGGAATAATCTGTCCAATTAAAGGTTGTGTAATTAATTAAGTGCACATTCTGTGAAGAGGAGAGGGGAGAAAATTTATCAACCTGCTGAAATATGACCTATCTTGTCTAAAAGACTAATATGTTTAAACAAAAGATGAAAATTGATGACAACATTATTTGTAACAAAATGCTCACTGTGCAACTATGATGCATCTGTACTTGGATTCGGCTTCGTAGCATTGTCCTCACAAAAGCTGTGATGTATTACCCCCGGCTGCCTGGCAATAACTTTCAATGAAGGGCGCTTTGCCTATCTCGTGAAACAGTCTGTTACTTTATCCCACTTCGCATCTCAGGCCCTCACTGTAAGCATCATCTGGTAGATTAAGACGTGCTTTTGTGTGTAGAATTGCAAGCATTATTTCTATTGAGGCCTTCACAGAAATATATAATAGTAGCATGTGTTGTTGTGAAGAGCCGAAGCAGTGTTGGCACTGAGGGGACATCCTGATACCACCGCCCAGAAGTGTAGTAGAGCAGAAAACGTCTTGCTGCGCAAAACCTGTCGGGTCATTTCTGTTATAGCAAGGAAATCTGAGCCAATGTCCTGTGTGTGTGCATGTGTGTGTGTAAGTGTGTGTGCATTTGACAGAGTGTGCAAGATGCCAACGACTCGTACAGATACAGTTTGTTGCCAACTCTACATATGGCCTAGATCAACACTTCAGGAAACAGGTGTCATAGCCCAACATTTAGTAAAGTACAAGTGCAAACACATGTCTAATGCTACCATAACTAAGACATGAATACACTGTGGGCAAACTGCAGCCACACATTTATTTAAAGTCCCGCTCCACTTGAAAATATTTTTTTCTTATGTTAAAGAAGACACTAATTTTCAGGTCTTCGATTTTGATTTTGGACTCCTATAGAGCAGCTGGACATCGCTGACCAAACAATAAAGTCTGTAGATCTTCAGAAAACTGTGAATCACTCCCTCTCTCTTCCTTCTACTTTCTGCATTCTGTCAAAACGGTCTGTGTAGCTTCCTCCTCCCCTATGCCTCCTCCATGCGCGCCCCCTGCACTCCGCTGTAATCACAACCCCTTTTTGTCTAAATACTGACGTAAAATAAACACAGCTAGGACACTGATAAAATGTTACTTACAGTTCGCACTTCTGACTCTTTACCATGACAACGCAACATGGGAACAGCGGTCCTATAGCAGCAGTTTAGCCGTTAATCCAACTCATGTGCTCATGTTGAGGAAGTAAATAAATCCACACAGAGGTTTTTTCTTCTGTTGGCCAAGAAACAGGAATGCTATCGATTGTCTGGTGCATACCTCTTTAGGAAGGCTAAACAAAGTTAACTTTTCTTCATTCATCAGAAAAAAAAACAAAACACTTTATCGGGGTCATCTTTAACAAGGTGCTGACAGTAATACGTGGAGCAGAGAGCAGAGTGCAGTGTTGTGTGAGCAGAGCAGTGAAGAGGACAGGCACAGCGCTGTGTACACAGAGCTGGCATGCCGGGGTATGTCCATATAGGGAAGTCCAGCATGTATTGATGTGGATGAAACAACAGAGTGTAAAAAACGTACTGAAACCATGTGCAGAGCCAAACGAAACAGCCTGCAGGGCTCCATTCCAAATGCGTGTATCTCAATACGTGACGCTATGGCATCATAACATGACTTCACGACTACCAATGACTACCTTTTTACTAGTCGCCAAATTTTTCGAAATTGTAGTTGACCAGTCGTTGTGAAACAGTTAACACACAACATAAATAATAGATGCTAATTCTACTTAATATTGTGTTACGTACACTAGTTGTCAGTTTTGGTGAACAACATTCGCCTTATCTGATGTTTGAGCTTCATTCGGGGTTTCAAACACAAAGCATGGCGGAAATTTCCAGTGTTTTCTCCGGCTAGCTGACATCATGCTCACTGCTCTCCCATTGATCAACCTGACACAAGCAGCGAAGGTGGGCGGAGCAAGAGAATTGTGATTCACATATCTAGAATTTTTCAATGAGGAAGAAAGATTAAATGTACTTCCAGCGATTTTTCAGAGCTTTGTTTTATTTGTTATGTAGAAAAACAAAGTTGAAAAAAATAGTAATTAGCTCTTTTTTTTTTTAAACTACTTAAAAACTTGTCCGTAGGAGGACTTCAAGTGCCAATTTTGAGCTGAACACTCACTTTGCAACATGGCGTCAGTAGTTATATTTTATAATAGTCTAATCCTAGTAATCCAAGAACTTAAATGTATTCTTGTTAAAACAGCTATTAAACACCTACAATAGCATTCCCATGTGCAGACACACTATTAAAATTTTGTTTTTTATTTTCATTCAGCTTTCGTTAAATAGCAGGTGACCCAAATTTATAATCTAAAAAATTTACACAGGCACAGACAGTGTTTAGATCCTTAAAGATCGGTTACTTATTGCATTCAAGGCTGTTAATTCCCAGCTTTAGAGATTTTAATTTCCAATTGCATAGTTCTGTTACATTAACAATAACCGTTTAACCTGGAGCCAATTGGTGAAAAGTTACAGAACTGAAAAAAGGTTCCACTTCCTCTGCCAAAACAGCGGAATCTTTAAAGAACTCAGAGAGAGTGAAAAGAGCATGTAACGGTCACATTTTCTGTCGTGTGGCTGATTTCACTGAGGCAGGTTACAGTTTGAGCTCCATGAGCCCCGTGGCCCCCGTGGGCTGGGTGGCGGAGTGCAGTGTACTGCTGCAACCTCCCAAACGGCCATCCAGCTGACAGCTGCAGCTAAGGTAGAGAGGAAGAGAGGCTGAGAGGAGAGGGAGACATAAATCCTATGTCCTATATAAAAAGAAATACTATCTGTGTCAAGGAAAGGTGGGATGCCTTAAAATGAATGATAACAGACTCATTAAAAATAACAGCCACCTAAATGATAAATAGCTGGCCTCCTGAAATGAGCTCAGGACAATGGCGTTAACAAATTAAGACTGCAGTCCCCCTACCTGAAGGTGTTACTGCCCCTCTTCTCTTTCACCAAAATATCAACTGTTACAAACACCGTATCTAGTTCACCATTATTGTCCTCTTACTCACTTCTGGATAACTCAAACCATTAACGTGACGTCTATACAACCCACCAGTTCATTTGGCACTTAAATCCCACAAAACAGAATTTTTTTAGATACGTGGTTGCATTAAAATGCACTTTAAGAAAGCTACTCGTGTGTGAAATAAATAACCATAAACCACTTAATTTATTCCACATCAGCTGGCATTTGCAAACGAGAACCTAACAAGGATGCTGCCAGGTTTGGCACTACAAACAGACCAACTATTAAACATGTAAACCTGGCACCATGCTTTAGAACCAGTGTCTGAGACAGATCTCGCATTCCTAATGATGACAGTAAATTAAGCTGAACTATCTCCACACTTTCAACACTGTACACATCTCTTTTGGACTGTAAAAACTCAGCCAGCGTTCATCGAGTATAAACATTTACATCTGTGTGACATAAACAGATTCCACCGCTGTAAATAGTGCAGAGCAGAGACAGAGCCCCTGCCTGTCAGAGAGAATGAAAATGAGGAATGGATGACTCGTGCGAGTCGCTGACTTCTGAACTGATAGACGTCCACTCCCGAGCGGGCTTGATGGGGGCAGACGTGTCCGTGAGTGCACCCTCTCCCTGTCTCCTCTGTAAACACTGACATTCCACACGCATGAGGACGTTATCTAGCAAAAGCTTCGTCAAGAATTCAAAGACCTGCAATGACAAGAGTTATGTGGCTCGGCCAGAACAGTGTGTTTTACGCTGCTCCGCGGATCATGAGGACTCCTCTGTTTAGAGTAGAGATACATGTAGGAGGTGGGGGCGACATGGACAGCTGTGAAGTGGGCCCTGAGCTCAGGTTGGGTGTTGCGTGGTTTCAGGAAATGTGGTAGTGACAACTTTCTAAGTTCAGAATATTGCTTTCGGCAAGCTTCCAAATACATGGGATGACAGCTTAGTTCCTGGCATTTTATTTCTAGTCTCAGCTCGAGCAGTGCCCATTTCAGCCAAGCTCTCATGTCTGTATGTACGAACCTGCTCTGAGGACAGATACAGGAAACAAGGCTTTGATCCAGCTGACAGCACGTCCCAGTACTGTATCTGCTCTGCTAAAAACAAACCACACATACTCATCTACTTCTGTTAGCGTCAGCACGATTTTGACTTTAATTTTAAGCAAAAAGAACTCTGTGGCGGTTCGTCGACCGTACATGTATGTCCTTATACCTGAAAACAAATCTAATCTGTCCTTCATGGAGTTACCCAGTCTGTGATCAGTCCGAGGGCTTGGGGACTTTCCACTAAAGCAAACAAACAAAATCCAGTTGAAGTAGGTCATCACCTGTGAGCTCTGAGCAACTGAGAGGTGTACAGGGTAGCCTACATACATACAGTGCACACATGTGTTTGAAGTTGGAGCATGTGTCTGAGTTGTGTTTTTTGAGTGCCAAAAAGTATGGTCACCGTTTCTTAAATAAACAAAATATCTTCATGGGATCATGGAATTCGTTTATGTCATTGTCAAACAGCCTCAATTGCAGATTGAAAATGATCCTACTGACTTGGGCATAAATGTTTACAATCAAGATCAGGGGTTCTCAAACTTTGCCATGCCAAGGTCGCACATATAACATTAGCCTCTGGTGAGTACCCCCCCTCAAACTGTAACCTGCCTTGACCCTTGAAACATTCTGCTATATCAGACAGCTGTTTTTTCAGTCAATGTACCTCTATAGTACTACGCATACTCACGCTGACCTCTGCTGCGCACTGTATTACTCTGTAAATTAGCTGTTAAATTATAAATGACTGTCTTGCAACAAACTAAAGTGGTTAAAAATCGTAAATTTAGTGTACAATTAAACAAATATTGTTTGTTTTTTTTAGATAAGCATTTATATATATGACTAGAAACTGGTTTTCTGCTGACCCCATCTGCCACAGTACAATGCTGACTTTCAGTGCAGCGATTTCTCCCCCAACTCCTTAAAGTGACACAGCTAATCACCATCTGGAGAAAGTAATAGACAGACTATGCATAAATACCTCATACAACCCCACTTAAGAAATACTCAACTATCCCTTTAAAATTTTATTTACATTACTTTTGGTCGCGTTTCCTGAACCCTTCCTCTCTCTCTGACTGCAGTTACCCAGAGTTTAGCTGACTAATTGAAAGGCACTATTGATTTTCATCTACCTTAAAAAAAAAAAAAAAAGTTCTCTAAATTTGAATATTTTGGAAACATTTTGAACAATTTTAGGAGGCCTAACTGACATATCATTTTATCGATATTGTCGGCCAGTATTAGCCAGTTGCAGAAATATCGGTATTGCTGTTCTCTGATATGCGCCAATATTAAAACTCTTTTATAAGGCCGGGAAAAAAAAAGGTTTGAGTTGGTGATTTAAAAGAGTGTAATTATGAAGTTTTTTCAGCAGAGGACGTTACGTTGTTTAATAACTAACGATGAAAGTGTTTACTGTTCAGTGCGCTGATGCTTGGAATAAAGTTTGTTAAAATGTAAGGTATCCTGCCTCCATTACATGTATTTGTGATGTAAAGTATTTCATAACCACATTCAGGCGATATTACGTAGTTATAATATCGGCTGATATATCAGATATTGGAATTTTCTTACTCCCTAATATCGGCATCGGCCCCAAAAACCCCATGTTGGTCAGGCCCTGAATGTAAGTACACTACTTATCAAAACAGATACAGTAGCAAAGTAATAGTCGTTTTGAGACATTTTAATGAGAAACATATTGCAAGTTTAACTGCTTTTAAATGTAGTTTCCTTCCTGAAGGTTTTGCCATCTTCAGTAAATGACTGCAGTGTTTCGTTTAATGTGACTGGAAATGTCACCTCTAAATGGACATGGTAAGGTTTTTATCTAAATCAGATATTACGTACTGTACTGTGTGCATTTAAATGTGCTTGCGTTGCTAACACACAATGACCCTCTAATCTCTGCGCTGACTTCAAACAAAAGTCGTTTGAAGAAAACGGCAGTTTGAGTGAAGTTGTGGACCAGAGTTGCAAGGGAGGATGATGGGGGCTTCGAGGCAATTGAAGCACTTGTACAGCTTGATTATACATAGCAACGCTGTGATAAGGCTTCATTGAAATTTACAACAAGCAATCTCTACCATATGGACTCACCAAATGGAGATCACAGACTGGCAAACGCAATCAGCTTTTTAATTAACAGAATTAACAGCGCGATGTTAAACCATAATGACAGCAATAAAAACAGTTGATGTGACAATCAAAGTGCACCAAAAACATTCATAACCATTATTTTCATTAGTGTGAGAGAAGACAATAGCATTGAGTGGGGTTATATTAGAGAGGGATCTCACCCCCATGTAATCACACTTGAATTAGCTGCAGATACTGAATTGCTGTAAAAGACGGGGTCAAAAGAAAACGCTCATTTGGGTTTATCTTGGACACTTCGTGTGATGTTGGCCCATCCTCTGAAGGAGTGAGTGTTGTCAGAGGCAATAAACATCCTGCTTTTTGAAAACGTTTCTGACAGTGAGACGAGGCCCAAATCAAAGTTGGCTGATCTACTGAGATTCATCTTCCAAACTGCCGCCGCCGCATTGCGACCAGAGATCTGATCAGCAGCTGAAAGACTTTGGCAGAAAATAGCTGTTTATTGACCATAAAACATGTGCGTGTGTACACATAAAGGCACAAACACACGCCCACACGCTTACACTCACACAAGTGCGAGAGCACACGCACGAACACCTACACATGGAGAGATAAACCACAGCACCACAGCGAGGGCCATACCCCCGGCAACAGCACACAAAAGAAAGTCAAATTATTAGAAATAATGAAAAGCCATCAATAAGAATTCTGCAGAGACTCATTTCATTCTGTTTTCAACAGCGCTTTTCAGCCCATTATTTTCTGTAAATGTTAACATCGCCATGCCTGCCTATTGATTCTATTATTTTTGACCTTGCATTAGTGTCGGCTAATCTCGCATGCTATAAAATTTCATTTCATAGTGAAAAATACTCCAAGGCCCTAAGGGTGAGTTATACACAGGTTGCGGCACCCCTGGGATTCATAAGTGCACATGCGGGTAAACAAACCGTACATTTAATGTTTCTTAGATGAGTGAGCAGCACTGGGGGTTTCATTTCTTCCTAAACCTTCAGGATTTTTCCCCTTTCTTTCCTGTGAGGTGGCTCAAAGTGAGGGTTTGGTGGAGAGGCTCGTTCACAGATGAATGCGAGCGTCTTCCAGAACGATATTGTATTTTCACACCCGTATAGAGGCCTGAGAGGAGTGCTGATCTGGTGAAGCCAAATGCCTTTTTTTTTTGCATTGCATGTATGAGGCAGCGCTGCAGATTGTTACATTTTTCAGATCACATTCAGGAATGACCGAGGCTTGACCCGGATGGGAGAACGATGAAACAGCACCTGGTTTTTCCCGGCTGTTATTCATTTGACACATAGTAACGCTCAGCAGTGGTCAGGATTTTTTTTTTTTTTTTGAGAAATAACTGAATGTCTGATGAGAACTTTTACCTTGATAAACAGCCTATAAGAACAAATGCTAGCATCATTTGTTAGAGGTACAGATGCCTGCAGAGATTACAGCTGTAGTCCACAGGGGTCCAGGCCAGTAATATTAAAACAAACAGACTTCATTCAAAACTGAGAAATGTATTTAAACTCAAAGAAAACACACCATGATGTAGGTAGTAAATTATGTGGCGTTTATCATGGTTGTTTTTGGCTTTATTTTATCAAGTAAAGAGAGACAGGAAAGCATTCTTTAGTGTATCTATCATCCCTAAAATTGAGTCTTTTTTAGGGTGGGGCCGCTTTAGTCTCTGACAAATACAAATTTATTGGGGCTTTGCAGCCAAAAAAGTGCACCTAGGCCAAAACCAATGGTGCAATAACATTATACATGAAAATATAAGGGCTGATCGGTAAGTTGATGGCCTAAGCAGACGGTTAATAGTAGAAAGCAAGACGTCCCACTGAGCATTCATTTCCTGTATCAGTGTCACAGGGTTTTCACCATGGCCCTGCCCCTCAGGAGACTAGAAGCAGTCTTGAGTCCTTTCCCTCTCATGGGAGAAATGAGTGGGATCACAGATTATGATCAATTCTTTCGCCCCATTGTCACCCAGATATAGATTGGACCCATTTTTCACAAGACACATATCTTCAGAACATTCTGACACAAAAATGGCATTTTTCCCGACACGCAAATCAGGAGAAAATTAACTTTGTTTTTAGACCTGTCTCTGTCTCAGCAACACATTCTCACGTCATTTGGAAGCTGGTGCTTCCCACCTCGCTTCACCACGGGCATAAACGGACATTTAAATGGTCTTATAAGTGAAAATTAAAAGTTAAAACTTACATCAAACAAATATGTGATGCAAAATCCATCTGCTTTAACCCATTCACACAACATTGCAACACTTCCAGACGAGGTGGAGGGATGGTGGTTCCAAACTGCCTCCATGGGAGACGTCACTCCGCCCACTTAGGGGACAGGATGTGTATGTATCATTTCGCACCACTGGCACAACGTACAGTGAAGGATCTTGTGTTAATGATTAACTATTTTTGGGCTAAGGTAGAAGGAGATGAGA
>JAQLOL010000002.1:25864249-25881954 GCA_029783665.1 Naso thynnoides | reverse complement strand
CTATTTTTGGGCTAAGGTAGAAGGAGATTAGATATACAGCTCTTGTTGCATGCATGTGCAGTTCAAGTGATTATGCAGAAAGTTTGAAGTTAATAACTTTTGTGGTATTTCTGTTGCGGGGAAATAAAATTTGCGAGTGAGTGCTGTTTGAGAAAATGAAAATATAGGCCAGGAACATGGATTTGAACGCGTTCAACACCCACCTCATTCACCTAAATTGACAACCTCAGATGACCACCTCTTTCCCAAGATGGAAAAGGAGCTCACTGGTCGCCTCTTTAACCGTGATGATGATGTCATCACTACTTTGGACCATTTTCAGAAGGAGGAGGCGCTCACGCACAAAGTGCAACCTTTTACTGCATACTGCCATTAAAACTGAGTTCAATTAGCTGATAATTAGCCTGATTAGCCACCAACATTAATCAATCCGAACACACAGTATTGGACTGTAAACCATTGATCAGGCAAAGAAGAGTTTCTGTGGTGGTGGTGATGAAGTAAAAAAAATATACATACAATAATAAAAAATAAACTGTGGAAAAGTTTGTTTAAGAAGAGATATTAAAAAAGGCCTTATGTGTCTGCAAAACATGTAAACCCAGAAACACAAGATAAAAATCTTCTCTCAATTCTGCATCAACATATTCCATACAAATGTTCATGGCCAACGTCCAAGTGCCACACCACATGCATCCCATCATCCCACCATCACACTAGAAATGAGAGAACACAGATGAATCTTAACAATACAGAGACACAAGAACAAAAAATAGAAGCACTGCAACCACCAAGTGTAATGAAAAAAAAGGAAGAGGAAAAGAGGAAATGTGACAAATTCATTTCTTTGTTTAGGCCAAAAGCCTCAACAGTTTTCAGAGTGTGACTTCAGTGTGCCTCTCTGTGGAACAGCGAGTTGGTAATGTCACCACCTCCAGCAAAGGCTGAAATGTTTCCTATGTGCCTGAATTCGATGCCTCTGCAAAGCCATGTTTGGCCTGTGCATGATGTCAACTCGGAGCATAACCAGTGCTTTGTGAGCATGCTCCCGTTTTGTGTTCAGATATGCAAATCTTTAAAGATAGACCATGCGACAGAGACATTTTAGTATGTAGACGTGTGTTGCTGCAGTGTATGAAGAATTTTGTGGTGTTGTTTTTTTCTTTAATTTATTTTATTAATAACATTGGAACACTGTGCACAGTAAAAATGCCTCTAGGCGGATTATACATCCGGGAGACAGTGTGATATGTTGTGTTGTTTTTTTAGTGTCAGAATGAACCAATCTGTCTCTAAGATTGCCAAAACTGTTTGACCCTTACTGCAAAAGAAAACTGATCCATAAAGAAGCAGTAGTAGCTCTTGTTTTCTTAACTAACAGCTGTATGTAAATCCCTATGAAAGGTGGAAGACATATATGCTGTAGGGTTACCTCCCTTTGCTGCAAATGTTCTGTCATTTCAACAGTGCTGCAGCTTCTACACAGTCTCAAGAATTGGCCTCTTGGAAATATTACAGATGAGCTGTTTTGGGTGATAATTCTCAGCTTTCTGTGTGTTTGTGGTAGATCCGAAACTAAATCAAGCTGTTACTTGAAGTGTTTAGTCTGGAAATTGATTCAAGTCCATCTAAAATGAAGAATGTCTCTTTAATTCTTTGAGATCATATTTCTGGGTGCATAAAAAAAATAAAAAAAAAACAACAACTTTTTATGTTTCTTTGTATTTTTATGTCAAAATGAAATCACATTTTCTTTGTGTTAAAAGAGTGTCCCGTGACTTTCGCCATCTTGCCCGGGGCAGCTTCGACCAGTAGTAGGCCTGAGCTTACCGCCTGTCCCAAATTGTTCACGGAATTCAAATTTCAAGTCCTCCTACGTTGCGACGGAAGGTTACGTTCTCTTGCAGCTTAGTGATTAACTTTCAAAAATAAATGCTGTGTCAGGCAGAGCAGCATTCAGAGGTTTTCCTCTGAAAAATTCTGAAAAAGTCCAAAAAATGTTGCTGGCGCGCGACACACCCTCTCCTGCCGTTCACAAGTCCCTAATTCACACATTTATGTATTTTTTCTTGTTTTGGATTTAACAGCGTGAGAAATTGGGGGTGTGGCTTGAGTGTGTGTGATTATCACCCACCTGGCTTGTTGTCTCCCACCCCCCAGCACCCCAAGATTAGTCCGCAGATGTGTGTTTATCTATTTTTAATGTTCCTCCCACCTTATCACACTTTTCAATTTGGAACTTTTGACACAAACATGCCGGAGCACTTTGCTGCAGCTCTGAAATCAAGGAGCGAGAAAGAGAGCGGCAGCCGGAGAGAAAGAGAGAGACCTGGTGATTTTCCAACTGTGGATGCCTGCGTTCTGGGTGTCACTTTGGTTAATAATCTCCTACCAATCCTTCAACTTGGGTGCACGTTCAGGACGCCTCAAACCATGAAAACAGCTGGCTTTGTGCAGCCCAACTGTCAGAGTCTCCTTTGCTGTCGATGATGGAAATATCAAACCAGTGAGCCGTGAGTGGACATCTCAATCTGAATCTCTTCAGCTCAGCTAAACCACGGCCGTCCTCCCACTGATAATTCATGCAACATACACGCACATCAGGAACACACTGAACTGTCCCCGTAACCTCCTCTACTTCTTACCGTAATTTTCTCAAAAACATCATGCTCAGTAATTCTGTTAAACTTGAAATGAAATGGACTTTTTCCGGACAAGCATCTCAGACTTGGCTTTCACTTCTTATACAGCTGTCCAATCCGCATCAGTTCAGTCCATTCACATTTAAGCAATAGCTCTTTGCAAATATTGAACAAAATAGTGAATTTAATGAAAAAGCCAGAGCTAAGTGATATACATAACAGAAAGCTTTTTTTTTTTTTTTTTCAAAGGAAACAGTTCCAGAAATGATCTCCATTCAGGGAATGAGCAGTTTGACGTGGATACCATCAAGTGAGTACAAAATCGGTGCATTTCATCTGTTTCGAGATTATAATGCTGCTCTCAGTTGCTTTGCCAGCATGCACTCACCCTCCCCATTTATTTTAATCATCGCAGCAAACCAAAGAGAAAAAACAAGGAGGAATAGATGCGGTGTTCCATGGGAAACACAATCAACATACATGTCTAAACATTTCCAAGTCATTCGTCAAATAAAAACAAAGAATGTCTCACATCTATTTAGAGAGCTTGGATCTTAGATTTATTAACAGCTAGATAGGGTGGAAATTAAAACATGGTAGTGGATTGTTTTTCAGAGAGACTGTGGTGGATGTTCAAAAGGGAGGCGGAAGGAATGCTTTGTTTGTTTTTCTTCTCCAGACCACCATTATGTGTTTTCAATATGATGTGAGTTGGAGATAGAATTATAAAGTCCCTGGGGCTCATCCAAGTTTAACAAAGCACCAAGGACAGACAACCTTAAGCCCACACAGTGCTACAACGCTCCTCTCATGGAGAATGTGATAAATAAATAAGCAGATGAGTTTGGTTCTGACAAGTGAGGGACATGGCGCTCCCTGTGCATTTTTGATAGTGATCTAATTCATCTGGCAGGCGTGGATGTTGATTAAATCAGAATGTCAGCCACTTGACAAGACAAGACACAAGCCGGCGTGGAACCTGTTTGAACAGCGTGAGCAGTGCAAGATGGCCTGGGAGATTTGCAGTGCCGCGTGTCCGCTGAACTCCACGCACCGCCCTGTTATCATCACTTCCTGCAACATGTCCGAAGAGACAGACAGGCAGGCAGACGGACAGATGGAGAGAGACGTGGAGGGATCCGCTGAGGCCCACCTCTTCTGTTCTGTCTCAGGGTGACATCAGCCCGCTGACACTGAGGGTAAACACAAGGGTGTGATGGCACGACCGCGCTCCCCTTCACTCACGTGTGGTTGATACCTCCATCAAATCTCCTTGACAATCACAGAGCTAGAGGCAAGACATACGTACGTGCTGAAATCACAGGCCCTGTAATTACGGGGAACAAAGCCTCTCTGAGCAGACTTGCTATATAAAGGACCATCAATAGAAAATCAGAGCCAAGCCTGGTTGGGGTTGGTCCGTCTGTAGCGGCACACAATAGGAGTATGATAAAGGGGGAGTTTCAGAGACAGAAATCGTTGAGGCAGGTTGCTATTTAACTGATGAGTGCCTCTCCAGCATCACTATATCTGTGCAAAACTATTGCTTTCCCCTAAATCCAACACAATACCCCAACTGTCTGCCAAAATATAACAGACTGATGTAAACACACTTTGGGAAATGATACACATGGCTTGAGATTCATATACCAGACATATAAGTGACATCTTTGTAAGTTTTCTGACCTTGAATTACTGTTGTCTCGTCACTGTCTTTATGCAGTCTTTATTTGAATCTACTTCAACCTCATTCAAAATTCGTACCATATTTCTCTTGATGTGTTGAATTAGGAGGAAACGAACCGCGTCCTTGGGCGTCTCCCCTCCTGCCTCCCGCTCACCTTCCCGCATGCACAGCTCCAAGGAGGTCAAAGTTACATGTAGAAAGTCACGCTACTAATCTCCTTTGTCACTCATAAAATTTACACAACATCTCCCACATGGAGGCCTGTCAGTTTGCTGTTGCCTCTGTCTGTCAGAGAACACAGATAATTACTCTGAGGGATTGCAGAAAGTCTTGATTATTTATAGGCCTGGATGTCTGAAAAGAAAAAAAATATTATATGCAACTTTGAATGATTCCTTGTTAGTAATAACACAGCAACATTATCCTTTTAAAAAAATCTTAGCTTTGTAAGAAATTAAAAGGGCAACAGTGGACCCTGGAGTCTTTAACAGTCTGTAGGTCTTATTTATTTCTCACAAAATGAAGATTTTTTTGTGGTAAGTCCAAGTGTGAGATGGAATTTTTTCAGAATCTCAGAAGAGCAAGTGACACGTAATAGTTAGATATAGTACAAATGTTTTACGTCCTCTTAATGCCAAGTTGAGGCAACACCATATCAGCCCAAATAATGCTCAATCTGGCAGATAGTGTTAGGATAGAAATGTTGATGGTTTTGGGCTTGACAGTTTTATCCTGTGTGTTGACCACAACCGATAAAGCTTCAGGGTCACATCAAAGATGCCAACAAAAAGAATAGTATGTTAGAATTTTATTGCCCTTTGCAAAATTTTCTAAATGCTGATCAGTAGGAGCACAACTATAAGTATTAGGGCTCGTCTGATAAAAGATTTTTGGGGGCTGACATCAATACTAGTATCAGGTAGCAAGAAATTTCTAATATCCAGGGTTGTATAGTAGTGAAGTAGAAATATTCCTTAACGGTACTTAAGCACTTTTCTTTTATATATATTTTATATCTATATATGTTTATCTATCTATCTATCTATCTATCTATCTATCTAGATAAATAGACTTTTACTTTTACTTTACTAAACTTTCCAAAGAAAATGGGTACTTTTACTCCATTTCATTTCAAATAAACATCTTAGTTACTAGTTACTAAATAAAACCAGAAGAAATTTGGTGGGCTAATAGCCAATATTTTTGTTTTGTTTTATTTTGGTAGCCAATAATGTTGGATCACAGACTGTAAAAAATTGGATCATTGATTAATCATGTTAGGTGCAAGTGCAAACATGTGCTCTTCCGCTGTGGTACAAGTATTGACTTTGTTTCTAATGTGGGTGTTGCTGTTTTATGTTTGATATTAAATCATTTTGTTGATACAGAGTGGTAGTCGCCCAGTGTCAGATTCAGCTTCGTTTCAATTACTTTATGTAAATAATTAACTAACTTATTGCATTTAATTACTTTTTGAGTACTTTTGTAAATTTCTCACGAATGCTTTTAACTGTTAACCATTTTCAAATGTTAAAACCAGGCAGACATGGGGCGCTGCAAATCCCAACAATAGAACCAAAAGCATCAAAACAGCATCAAATTTTACCAAACAGATTTGACCGGAAATGGCATAAGAAGGCATCGTGCACATCAAAAACATGCAAAGCAACAATATGAATTGTACTCAATACAAAGCCTAAGCTTTTTACAGAAAATATTTAGAAGCAAACCCCCTCATAATCATTAATATTTTCATAAGTAGCTGTAATTTGATTACACATTCTTTCTAAGTAACTGTAACTGATTACATTATTTTGTAATTAAATTGCATATTTTTTTACATGTAACTAGTTACTCCACAACACTGAGTACAGATATATCTGCGATAGGCGGATATCACCTGATATCGGCAACCCGATATATTGGTCGGCTCTAGTAAGCTTGTCAAAGCAAAGGAGAAATTATGTTGTTCGTGCTGTGAAGGCGAACTGTTAAGCAGGAAAGTCCAACATCCCCATTTCTGTTTTTTTATATTAGCCTTTTCGGGATGCGAAACAGCCAGTGTCATACACACTGCCAAATGTTTGCTTCATATTGTTGCTCTTACACCTCCAGCCTGGTGACAACATGAATCTCAACCAAGACACAGCAAGAATTTATGACTCCATAATTGCCTAATCTGACGCAGTGACCATTTTAACACACAGTCTGAGCCGTGCATAAGTGAGCGTACCTACCTGGGCATGACATGCTGTCTCTGACTTGACATGCTGGACAAACGTCATGCTCAGTGATCCTGGTCAGATGAATGACGTGTGAACGTAACAGCTGCTGCTTTGTGGTGTGTTTTTTTTTTCACCTTGTTGCTGTGACCTCACCTGCTGTTTGTGTGTAATTCTCTCCCATGACAACAGCATGGAAAACCCATGAATTATACTAAGCCTTGTGTGAGAGAAAACAGAAAAACAAGCAGCTCTTCAAGAAGAAATGACGAACATGTTACAGGGATGTGTGCTTTTTATTCCACTCACTTTCAAATCACGAACAGCTCGCTTTGTTTTAGCGTGCTGTTATTAACAGTCATGTTTGAATCTACAAGTTTCTGGTATTTGAAACCCCTGAAAGCTCTTTTAAAATCCTTACTGTCTCTTTACAAAATTGATATTTCGGGATTAACAAGCTTTCACGAAAGCAACAAAAACTAGCATTGAAAAAATTCGGAAGAATAATTTTTCCTCACGAAAACAAGACAAAAACTCAAAAAAAGTAAAACTGCGAAAAATGTGCAAGTTCCATGGTTATTGCGTCCGTCAACCATCAAAATCTCTCCCTAATGTTCACTGATGACATCAACAACTGTGAATATAGCTTCTGAACAATAGGCTGATTTGCATTGGAGAGACCAGGTAGCTGTAGCTTCACTAATACTAATGCTAGTGCAAGGTAACCAACACAACAGCAGTTCTGTTGAAGAAACCAGACCTAAAAATGAAAACTGGAGTCACGAAAGAGCGATACTGCAGATTAGGGCTCATCCGTTAGTGTTGTAATTAAAACCACACTAACCGAGAACCAAGACTTGACCAAGACCAGAATGTGCCGAGCCCGGGACAAGACCAAGACTTTCAGAGGCCAAGACCGAACCAAGACCATTCAAAATTTTCCTTTGATTTTAAGGGTGGCAATAGAAGTTTGTTTTCTAGGCCATCTCAGTAAGCACAGCCTTGCAGAACCTGCACTCTGCCAAGTGTTTCCTCTTGTATGCTGGTCTGCTCATGAATTCTGTGTGATTACAGATCAAGAAATAAAGCTACCAATAACTTATCACAGTCATTATGTTAACAAATAAATCTGTTGTGGTCTTGACTGGTCTTGATAAAAAAATCCAGAGTCCGTTATGTCTGAGACCGAGACAGGACTGAGTCAAAGCGTTCGATTTCGAGAGGAGACCGAGTCTTTCAAAAAGTGGTCTTGAGCCTGGTCTCGAGACCAAGGCTGATCTCGAGTACTACAACACCATCTACTGATATGGGATTTTGGGGAATACTGATACCGATATCAGGGAGCAAAAAAATTCCAGTATTGGCTGAATGTGGTCATGAAATCTTTGTGGCAAAGATACGTAATGGAGGCAGAATATCTTACATTCTAACAAACTTTTTCTCTAAAGATCAGTGCACTGAACAGGAAACCCCTCACTTATTAGTTACTAAATAACGAACTACCCTCTGCTGGACAAACTATGTAATTACTGCAGATACCCATCCACGAAAGCTCAATATTGGCTGATAATATCAAAGCGATGTATATCGGTCAGGCCCTCCTGCAGGACACAGTCACAATAACATCACATATGGACAAATTTGCCTTTTCCACATTGCAAAAACTAAGAAAAACACATGTAACCATGGTAACTATACGCAACAAAGATGGCAGCAGCTACTCCCAATTGGTTTCACCAAGAGTTTGATTTTCCAGCTAGCTCTGTAGAGCTTTCTTCCTACAATGTCAAATAGTTTGTTCATGTGATTGGTCTAATTTAGCCCATGCCAGACAGTGATAGATGGTGAGACATGAGGGTTGATCCAATCACTTGCAAAGTACTTTTGATAGTAGGTGCCCTTTTTAGAATAGTTTCCAATCACAACTTATCAGACAGTTCCGTGTAATAAGCCATCTGGCGCATAATTCTGATTGGAGCATGGAAATGTGTCTTATCAAATATTTCCCATTAATTCTGAGTGGAACACACAAAAAAGAACAGAGAAACTTTCAATGTGAAATAACCAAACTATACGACGTTGGGAGAAACTGGTGAGTTCATGCAGAATCCCATCACTCACAGTATGATTCTCACTGCAGATTGAAAAGCTGCATTTTCAGGGTCTTTAAACCTGGTTAATTAAACTTCTTAGAGTAGTAAAACAGCGCAAGCGACCTGTATCCAAACCGTCTCACGGCTGGTCATACTTCCAAATACAAGTGCCTATTTAAATCTAATGCTCTACTTAAATGCCAGCTTAATAAGAAATGGCAATTCCATGTGCAAATCAATTTGATATCTGCTGGGACTGAAAAGTGCACATCACACATTATGAGCCCGGATCAAGCTGGGGGCAGGTGCCTCTCTTCTCAGAATTACAAGCAGAGTTTGCAGACAGATATGAATTTACAATTAGTCTCATCCTGGCGACTTCTTAAGGTTTGTGACAGTGTCTGGGGTTCCACTAAAGGCCATGTGTGTGAAGCCATGAATTTCTTGCGACAGGCTATGATACCAGAGAGGCTATATTTAGGGAGGATAACTAGTACTGCACGGTATAATCTGACATTTGTACCACAAGGGAGTCATACTGCATTGCTCACAAATGACAGTGTCACTGTTGGTTTGTGTCCCCGGTGGAATAGGTTAAAGAGAACAAAACATGTTTTTGCAGTGGAGTGCCGCTCTGCAAGACAGATCTAATAAAACTGTATTTGATTGCGGGGGTATGATCTGACTGTGGCTGTCACTGGTGAGTGAGCCCCCTGAGCGCGGAGACAGCAGCAGTCTGGTTGAAAGGAACAAAGAGTCCCTGGGAGCGGTCTCAGTAGACTCTGAAACAGGAGTCTGCATGACTGGCCTGCTTTTGATGGCTGACTTCAGCAAGGCACTTCAACTTCCCCCTCTACTTCTCCGGCCCTCTAACGGAGGACAAAGAGAACAAGAGGAGGCCACCGTTGTTCCGGTGTCACTAGCTGTCGATTTTCTCAAAGTTGTAAGTACATCAAGTAAAGCATATGGCTTCATAAGAGCTATTCATGAATAAACATCCCGCATAGCCTGTGCAACGTAACATTTTATCAGTCTACAAATACATTTTCTATCTGTTCCCTCACGCGGTGTCGTAGTTTAAATTATAACGTCAACCGGCATATTTGAGTACCTGTCAAATCCGTTTAAAGAAAACAAGCATGATGTAATTCTGCTCAACCAGGCAATTCATTAGCCCAAGTCAAACACTCGTCCCTCTGCAGTTGGCTGCTGTTGTCCCTCCCTGCGGATGCGGAGAAGCCACTTAGGTCCACATTCACCAAGGTGATCAAACCTGCGTCAGCCTACACCTGCCTCCCCTCTCAGGAGGAACCAGGACAGGCTGCACAACAAAGCTGCAGCGGCACACTTGGGGAGTTCAGCTAAATGTGTCTTCAATCACCTTATCTTAGAGCTATCCAAGGATTGCGGCCGTTAAGAAAAAAAAAATCAGGAGTGTACATGGAAGAGTTTGTTTAGGATGCATACTGCATCAGCTGACTGACGTGTGAGAAACATTCCAGCCACTCAGCCAGTGTGGTGCTCGATGACACATTGCATTTTCACTATGCAGCCTTTGCATACTACTGCGAGCAAAGTGCCCTGCAGAAGGAGAAACGGTATTGCTACTAAATAGACATATGGAGTTTGAGTGTTCAAGACATCTTTACTAGGAGACATTAAAGCCATGTTAGCCGAGGCAGTGGAATATTATACTCGCTAGATGCTCAGTGGAGATTTGGGGATCAGCAATGTGCAGGCTGTTTTTTTCAATGATATGTGTGAATTATTTCTTATGGGTGTGCATAATGGCAATATAAATCTTTCTGGGTGTGCAATTACAAAGACTGGCATGGTCTATTCCCCGCTGGGTGATCGCCTGCGAACAATGACATATTACCGGCTGGCCGGCAGTGGTCATTAAGAACTGATATGGGATTTATGGCCAGTCTTTAAACATTAGATGGCATTAGAGAGATTTGAATACAGTCAAAATGGCACAAAGACTCCTGCCTGAGCAAGATGGAGCTAATGAACTGTGGTTGGAAAGCAGGGGGATATAAAGTTATTTTGGGTAAAGCCAATTTCTCATCAAGCAAAATGAGTCTGATTTTAATCAGGGGTTGTCAGAGGCCATAACAAGCTTGCTGTGTTATTATGGTATCGTATCGTTGAGGTTTTATACGTTTGGTAATGAGCAAAGTTGAACAATTAATATATTAACCCACAGTCGAATTCGTAATAATGACATGCATGTTGAAAAGCAGATGACAAAACACGAGATGTTAAACTGGAGTATGAAAAGCACAGTATGATCACATTACGAGAATTTAAATTGATGCAGACCTCGAGAGGCGGTGCGGTATCATCTCAGTCAGTGTTTCCGCATGACGACAAAAGCTCTGTATATAACCATCGCACTAATTTCCAGTGGCAATTAAGGAGTCGTACATTCCACGCGATACCTGCTGAGAGAGTGTAAGGAGCTTAAACATCAGATGTGTTCATTGGAAAGTGAGAAATAAAGACTTTGCCTCATCATATTAGTGGCAGCCCTTAAAGTGACTGTTTATCATGAGGTAGTGCTCAAGGTTTTAATGAGCTCCCTGCCTGTTCTAGTATAATTCCAATTAGTCCCTCCGTCTCATATAATGGCATGATTACCTTGTGAAGCCTCCATTGTTTTCTGTACAAGCCTTGAAAGGAACCCTGACTATTTTAATCTGTTTCCCAGTAGCAGCACACCTGCCAAGCCAGTTACACCTCCTGCAGAATGATCACAGGTATTTGTTCATTAATACAGAGAATGGCAGTGTATGAATTCCCACTGGTCACGTTGAGTGGATAGATGAAAACATGAATGTTAAAATCAGATTTTGACTTCATTTATCTTTCAGTATTACATTCGCATTATTCAAAATTATATTAAATAAGGAGGAGAAGGAGTTCATATAAATGAGATTCACAGAATGGCAACAGTATCGTACAAAACATTATTTCTGTTGTGCTTTCAGTATTTCTCAGAAATCTCAGCTCACTTAGTATAAAGTGTGACTGATCTCCATCAAAGTGATGACAAATCCTGCTGCTGTGTCAGCCTCCAAAGGGAGGCCCATTACCTCAATTTTGGTCGCTACCATTTCAGAGGGAGAGAGGAGAAGGAGCTATTTTTGATCAAAACCCAGGCGAGAGGAGAATCAGTCATTAGCTGCTGCCATTTGCACTGTCATCTTGTTTGGACAGCCTGTGGCTTCCACTTGAAGACAGTTCTGGTTCTGCAGAAAACACAGCCACCTCATTCCTTACAGCATCAGGGCTGATTTACCAAGAAACTAACCACAGAGGCAGCATCATGTATCACTGGTCATTGTGAAGAACATGCATAAGGGGAATAAAAATGTTTAATAACTTCATGCAAACAAATAATTGACTTAATGTTGTTGATTCAAACACTAAACGGCAGCATGCTTCGAGCACACCAGTATTTCGGTAATTGATTCGGAGCTCTGAGGACACCGTCTTGCACAAGAAATGCTTCATTCAAATCATAATTTAACAGGTTATCAGCAACAACGAGCACAATAGAAGAGGACGGTAATAACCAGAACCTAAAACTGAATTTAGATTTTCTCTCAGATTTGACACTCGTGCAGAATAAGAGACAGGAGGGAAGAAATGGTAATCTGCAAGAAAACCCTTAAAAGAATCAATTTGGCAGGGTGTCTGAGAATGTGACTTTATCCGGCACTGTGATTCCGACTGTCTCCTGTAAGAGTGGGATGACTGTCTTTCTTCCCTGCTGACAGGCAGACCCAGGCCAAATTGACAGTTCTTTAAAGCGCCTGACAGAAAGCCGCATTAATTAAGTCATTGCTGGACTTTAATTGTGTTAAGAAGTGGGAAAAAAATCTAATATGAGAAAAGGTTACCAAGTCCTCCGTGGTGTCAGATTTTCTACTTTCTATGAATATTAATGCGCCTAATGAAGACAATCTTCGCTTCATCTCCCCATTGTTCTGTATTCAGGTGCCAAGCTTTCACAGCCATTGATTTGTTGTTAAAGAACAAATATGTCATGGGAGAAAATGACTGCCACGTCTTTTATCTTAAATTTATCAAGAAAAACGCCTCTCTTTTTCAAATGAAGTGTGGATTTTTTTTTTGTTATTCTAAAAAGATTTTAGCTGAGTGAGTGTCATGCGAAAGTTGTCAAGGTGTGTTTGGGTGTTAATTAGATGTGGTAAGCCAATTTTGCTTTCCTGCTGTAAACAGGGAACAAAAGGAAATTCAGATTTCATGAAGCGCAGTGGACAACAAATAAATACAAAGCAAAGCATGTCTTTGTCTTTAGCCTGTGGTGTATGATTATTTAGCTTTTAGCTTTCAGTATTTAAGCATATCTATTCAAAATATATATATTTGTTTTTAATGACAAACCCCTTTGAATGCTATTTGGGCAAAAAAGAGTTGACACAATTGGAGGCTGATGATTTGTCCAAGGTGGAGAGCTGCTAAAGTGCGGCCATCCACTGTTGCTGGCAGACTAAGTCATGTGATGAGATGTTTTATGGCAAGTTACAAGTTCTTTGTGCCTGCCGCAGAGCCCAGGGGGAGAGCAACACCAAGCGCTCCCCAAACTTCAATATTAACCGGGCATCATGATTGCCAGGCATATTGAAGAGACAGAAATTCAAATGAACCTTTCTCCCCGTGATAAGACGACCTGAGTCCTCGTGAAAGATGAGCTATGGCTATTTCTGGAGAACGAAGTGCTCGGTCTCGCCACAGGGCAAACCCTGAATAGCCAGGGCTGGAATTACTTGAAAAGAGGGACTGGCTGATGTACTTGGCACTTGTCATTGAAGGAGTGCCTTTTGTTCACAATGCCATAGATCTCCATCTGAGGAAACCGTACAAAAGGACTCATGTATTTGTAAATCCTTTTGTGAAAAATTAACAGATGAATGTTACAGCAGGGAAAAGGATAGTGTCAGAATATAAATTCTTCAATATCTAATCTGAATTTGCTGTTTAAATTTGGGAAACGGTGCTTGCAACACACCCCCTGTCCTTGTGTTGGATGATGGTTGAAAAGAGAGTCGTCACCATAGCTAATTTATGTTGAGGGTTGGGTGTACACATTGTGTGAAGGGTGGGGGTTTTGCACACGTGGACGTTCCTTTATTGCATCTGACAGAGACGACTTCTTTCTGATGTCGTCCCTCTGTGCATGTGGGAGTCAGTGAAGTTCACATTGTTTCCCACCAGAAAGACACTCTCACAGACACACAGGAGGGATCAGTCAAAGCTGTACTGAGATCAAGTCTCAGACATAATCAATTTAATGCTTCCTTCAAGGGGAACTGTGGTTTTATGTTTTAACAGTCTATGGCAATTTACACAAAGATAATTGTATTCAGTTCATATGATAAATTTGTTAGTATTGGCAAAACTTTTCAGCTTTAGAATGCATGTCATGTACTTTTTGTCACTTAAAGAAACATTATACAACTGATTAAATGAAAATAAGAGCTTCAAAATAATTTTGAAGACACTGACTTGTTGTAGAGAGAATGGGGCCTCTTTTGTTCATACTGCATGCCCCTGGTGCCTTTTCTTGCACCATGCAACTTTGGTTGAATGAGTATGATCTTTTGAAAAGAAGTGCATATTTTGTGGCACCACGTCCACACCAACAACTATTTGTCTTCAGCTAACAAGAGGCTAGCTTGTTATGCTCATTACATTTCTGTTGTCCTTTAAACCATCTCTGTGGTCACGCAGGTTTCAAGAAATGTGACGGCAACAGTATCTTAAAAAACATCAGTTTGAGGCACTGAATGTGATGAATTTACTGTTTAGCAGACCACAGTGACACAAGAAATAGGCTGGAAAAATGAGAGTCAAATGTTATGGGACCTGGCCGTCATTGTTTAGCCTATTTACAATTTTACTAATTTTGGTTTGGTTTGGTTTCAATGGACAGTAACTCCATAGAATATAATCAGTATAAATAAATGGCAGTTCCATAATGAACGGATAGCAAAGTTTTAGTTTGCTAAAGTCAGTGATACTGAGTAACTGTAGCTGCTGTTTGCTAGCTAGCTCAGTTATCTGTGAAGCTAGCAATTCTATTAGGGGCTCTGTTGCGATGTGGAGCTTGAGCACTGGGAGATTGTTGGTGTTGACAGTGCTAGCACTGGAGCTTAAGGAAAATAAGATGAGGAGATTTTCAGCCCAGGGCTGGTACACTGATTGAGGAATGCTGGTGGTGAGCAGGGAGGCTGGCAGTGTCATTTATAGGACTGCTAGCTGTATGGCTAACTCGCTAAGATTAGCTAAACTTAGCAGTTACTTTAGCAACAAGCAAAGCTACAGAGTGGCTAAGTCACAGCCTTACCGATGGACAACATGGGACCTTAATTTTTTGAAAATTTTTTTTACAGTGGTCAATGGACAGAGACTTATTACTTTTAACTGCCATTTAAATTGAGTCCTCAATCTCAAATATGATGTTTGTCAAGATAATTTTACAAATCAATAAAGTCACCTTTTGTGTCGTGAAGATAGTCAGGTACCACTTAGTTTTTGTGAAACTACTCAATGAACAACATCTCTAATCTCGCACAATGTACATCATCAATGCTAACATGGCTGTGACTTTAGCACTGTTTTTTTGATCTGTCAGAATTAGGGTAAATTTAAAATTAAAAGGGGTTAAAAAATCAACACAAATTTGGGCATGTTGAGAGCTGAGATATATCAGTATTTATTGGTATTGGCATATTTGTTCTGCGATAAGTGCCAATATTAAACTGTTTTCAAGGCCCAGAAAATACTTGGACTAGTAATTTAAAATGGTGTAATCACGTAATTTGTCCAGCAGAAGAGCGGTCCCTTATTAAACTGGTAATGAGTGAAGTGTTTACTGTGCACTGATGCTTTGAATTAAGTTTGTTAGATATCCTGCCTCCATTACATGTCTTTGTCACACGTATTTGAAAACCACGTTCAAAGTGGCAGCCTATACGTAAAATATCAGCGGAATATTTAATATTACAATTTTCGTTCTCCCTAATATCGTTATTGATACTGGCCCCAAAAATCCCATATTGTCAGGCCCTAATTAAGATGTCACCTACGCAACAATCGATATGTATTCCAAAGTCTTATACTTCAGCAGTTGTGTGATTAACTGCAACTTGTTAACGTGCAAAGTAATCTTTTAGTTTGACAAACATCATATTTGAGATTGGTGGGTAAGTTCAAACCGGATCAAAAAATTAGTCACTTTTCATTGACTACCGTTCATATTTTTTCCAAAATAAAGTCCCTCAGGGTCCACTGGAAGGGGCATGACTCTCTATCTGTCACACAGAGAATTGAGGTGGAGCAGCAAAAAAGGGACACACAGAAAATATTTTCTCTATAACAAATGTTCAGATCAGATTCCAGGTCAGAGATGCTATAAATCACATGGGTACAACAGTGGTTTAAATGTGAATGACACCCCCCCAAACTGTAAGGGCACCAAGTTGCAAAAAATAACAATACTAGCTGTAAAAGTAATAGTGATGAGCCAATTTTTAATCCATAACTTGAACTCCTTTAGTTATTTATGTGAAGATACTTAACATTTATTTTGACGAAAAAAGAGAGAATTGTGGCTTTAACGCCCCTCCCTGCAGCAATTTATGTTACATAAAGGGGATTTTTCAAAGGTAACTCTGCAGGGGGAAGTTCTCGCTCAGATTTACTTCAGTTCCCATGTGCTGTGAACCAGACTCGCTTTTATTTATGGGAAAAGTTTAACGTCTGGCTTTGTGCTGCAGTGATTATAATTTTCACACTGAGCCATTATTCAGTTTTGAAATGAATCAGATATAATAATTTGTTTATCTTAAATCAACATCTTACATTTCCTTATTATTATTATTATAATTATTATTGTTGTTGTTTTTGTTGTATATTTATTTATTTTTCTATTTTATACTGTGAGTTGTAACTACTCTGACCTAAAAAGACACATGAGAACAAATGAAGAGCAGCATCAGAGGGAAAGTAATGAAACGTCTTTCAACAACACTTTGTCTCCGTTCCTTTGGCCAAGTCTGGGATACCTATTAACATTCCCTTTAAATTATTCATTCTGATGGATAAAACACCTCCACAATTAATTGCATGTGAGCCACCCAACCCCCTTAAATCTGTTAAAGGGGGCTGAAATTCACAGCGTGCACTCGTTAAATGTATAATTTCCTTACACTTAAATACGAGGCAGAGTATAAAAATAATCACTTCTAGGTAAATAAAGTAAAATAGATGGCCTCTGATTAATGGACATAGCATGAAATATTCTCTCTTCATCAGGCCCCCCTCTGTAATAATACGCCTTGAGGAGAAGCAAAGATAAAGAGAGACACCCTTCTGATATGAAACTTTCCTATCATTTGTATATTCTGTTTCATGGACATCACTTCAGAGCAGATGAGTACCACATGTCTCGCACACTCATGTAAATTACATCAGATTTCCAACCTTGCACCATCCACTGTGAAAACGACATTCAGTGTCATATATTAGTCATGACCATCATGGATGTATGCAGTATTAATTGTCGTGCTTCTTTAAGGAAAAAAAGATTATTTGGGGATCATGTTTCGCTGTGGAGGTCTTCTGTTTGAGATGTTGATTTGCAGATAATCTGTTACATGATTTCATTTGGAAAATCATTCATATTTGATTGTATATGAAGTCCTGCTTTTTGCTGCTAACTTGCTGAACTTTACTGTTGTTTCCACCTGGAGAGAAATACATTAGTGGCTCACACTGAAGGATTAAGTGGGCAGAAACTGCAGTATTGATGCAGGATACAAACATAAAGGCAGACTGATGGCTGCTACTAAACTGATGTTAGTGTCAGTATTGATGTTTTTGGACAATGCCATTTTAAAAATGCAAACTCAGAGGAGGAAAAAAAGAAGTTATATAAAAAGTCATGCTGTAAGCAGAGAGGGAAAATAAGCATTGTTTTTTTTTTTTTTTTAGTTTTTTTTTTTTTTGTGTGTGTGTGTTTTTGTGT
>JAQLOL010000002.1:25850475-25862547 GCA_029783665.1 Naso thynnoides | reverse complement strand
ATCAGTCAGCACACTGATATCTGCCAGTATAATAACCGATAAAATTATAGGCTGCTGTTTCCTTGACTAAACGCCCGAGTCATCGCAGTGTTTCACATTTTCCCTGTGGACAGACATCATGTTTTCTTACCTTGTTACTTGTGAAACAGGCCAAATTTTGCCCTGGTTGTGGGTATTGTTCCGATTGTCTCAGGGAGAACGTCATCCAGTTTTAAGTAGGGTGTATCTTACTTGTTTTGTTTAAAAGCAATTTTCGTAAATAAATATGACATGTTTTACGCAACAGAAGTTCAAGTATTTTTCGTCTTTTGCACGAGGAATAAATGTTACATAATTTTATTTTAAAGATTTGTATTTTATGCCTGCATTTGCCGGTGGGCCAACATCTTAAGAGTATGCATAAAAAAACTGTATGTAAAATTCCACTACAGAAGAGACTTAATGATCTCTGCAATTAGGTGTGGGGAAAAATATACATACATATTGGTATCAGTATCAATTATCGGCCAAATAAGTTGTAAAACATCATCATATCGGATATCTGCATAAATCCAATATTGTGCATCCCTACACACAGCAGCGCTGTAACCACCCCTGGCCTCACATTCAACTATGTTTGAATTACTACTAAAGTTTGAAGATTTATTATCCCATATATTGTACCATATAGTGTTTTTTGTGACAGAATTTGTATTAATTTATGCTTTTTTGTAAAGACTTAATTTATTATTGTTTTAGTTAAAGGTATATTGTTTGGCAATGTCTGAATTTGCACATTGCTGTTTTACATTTTGTCTATCTTCAGCTCTGATTACTGACACAAAAAATCAGACTACATTTTTATTTGGATGACTACTTTTTACTTTTACTTCGGTCACATTATTCTTAAGTAACAAATACTCTTACTTGAGTACAATTTCTGGTTACTCTGCCTACTCTTTGGACCCAGACCTGGTTTACAGCAGCTCATGCAGCCTGCAGAACTCCCTCAGAATCAAAACACTTACATTTGCTTATTAGAACTGAATTTGCCATGTGCTGTAAACTTGTTTTGGTAGCTGCAACAAATATTATTTACAGAGCGGACATAAATATTCATACAGACAGAAAACACATTTGCAAGTTACTCTGCAAATGCTCACTTCCACAAACTGAGCGGAAAGAAAGAGGTCATTTTGCTATGTGCATTTTTTAACTGTGTGTGGGAGCAAAACACTCAGGTAGCATCATCGAACTAAAATAGTTTTAGCGGGCGGTTGTTGAAATATGCTGCGTCTGTCAGCACAGAGAGGGTCAATGAGCGGCTTCTCCTGCTTTCTTTCTCGCCTTCGGCTCACAACATAAAGCGTAACCAGCAGCACATGAATTTTATTGCAGATGTTTGTTAAAGTTTTATTCATCAGTCAGAGAAAATATACAGCAGAAGTGCTAATATGTATTGTGCACTACATGGCTGCTTTAACAAGATGTAACCTCAGAAATGCAGAACCGCTCGTGGTAAAAATACTCGAACTTGAGGATATCCCAGAGCAAATGTGCTATTTTTGTTTCACCGCATTTATGTAACATCTGCAAACGATCGTGAAGCTGCATTTTCTAAACGCAAAAACCTGAACTTCTTTTCTTTTTTTTGTTTTACTATAAAACAGCTCACTTGAAGAGAGAGAAATGACAGTGGAGTGTTGCTGGATCACTGACTCTGAGCTGACCTACTGATGTGTGGACAAAGTGTAAAATCTTTTCTATTTGACACAGTGCGTTTAAAATCAGTACTACACTGTGTTTATTTCACATCATTATTAGCTGCTACCACTTTTGCTCAGTGAACATGTTTGTTTACCTCTATAACACTTTTGTAAGATTGAAATCAAACAAAAAGATACATCTTGTGCGTTCAGGTGTGCCTTAAAGAGAGAAGGCTGCTTCTGGTCTACATACGCTGCAACTTTGTTATTGTGTTTACGACCATTATATGATTTTTGTAATGAAATCACAGTGTGTTTTCCGGACCAGTGGGTGCTTTTAATAGCATTGGCCACCTCTCTTTTTCCAATTCAAGGTGTCCTCTGACTATACAGTATGTATAAACCAGAGCAGCAGCATTGACTAGAGCCAGCACTTGTGAAGCGAAAATGCTTATTAGTCAAACAGTCCCCATCGGAATAATGCCACGGTCAGCCAGTGGTGAGGGATAACTCTGTGCCGATGACACTCTGGAGCCTATTCTGTAGGGGATCTGCTTTAGTACAGCACGCACAAACATGATGTATGGACACACAAGCAGAGAGGCATCATGGGACCACACAATGCAAGAGCTGCAGATGAGTTACTGTAGCAAGAACAGGGCTTGCATAGAACATGCTCTTAAAAGTGACAGTATGTTCTGGTTTCTGTTTAACGATCCATTCGTCCCTGCAACCTTGATCAAAGCTGTCTGCAAAAGTAAAGCAAGTTCAAAATGAACAGAGAATGATTAGAGGTAATGCTGAACGCTCCCAGAATCCCTTGAATCGCTGTGGTGCTAAAAATGATAAACAACAACAAAAAAAAGACATTTAAGTGTTATAGTTTTTCATGCACTGCAAAATGTATCTGTGCAACTTCAGGAAAAAGGAGGTGCTTAAAGCTCTGTGATGTCATGACTTGCATGGCTTATTGTCGAACAACGAGAGCTTTAGAATTAGCAGCTAACAAATCAGCAGAACGGGAACATGGTTTTCTGTCTCCCATCTGGCAATTTCCTCTCAGGATGGTTTAGTTTAGTTTTGTGTTTTTGTGCACAGATGCAACAACATAAAACCAGGATAAAAGAAATACAACAAATGTGACAAGAGAGGTCAAGAAGCCAAAACGGATCAGCTCTGAAACAAAAGATGAAAACATTAATTTAAAAAAAACAAAAAAAAATTCAAAATTATTTTGTAATTTACAAACACAAAATCAGTAGAAGATTTCATCAAACCAGCAGACAATAGTTAAATCAAAACAAAAAAGGAAAAAAAAAAAAGAATGCATGAGACTCGTTCATAAACCAAATACAAATGTGAATCCGTTCCCATTTTTATTCCACATTTGTTCTACAGTATGTAAGGAAATACAGGCCATGTTCTGTTTTTAATTTGACAAAAAGTCATTATAGGGGGAAAAGCTTTGCACACTTCTTAGCTTACTTTGCTGTTATCTCTCAGTTAGCAAGCATGTTAGCTTGGTTGCTAACAAGGCACAAAAATGCATACAGTTTGTTCAAATAACGTATTTACACCATTAACTCCTGTTTCAGTTCTGTCCGTAAACCGTTACTCATTGAAGCAGCAGTTTGTACCCCAGAAGTTACAATAAAAGTAGTTTCAGCCACACAGCTAATAAGCTAAAACAGCTTTCTTCATTTTGGGCCCTGAGGCTTTCTGATCCCTCAGAGGAATCTCTGTCAGCACAGCTTGTTACTGGTCAATGCTACAAACGGAAATGTCAAAGATCTTTACTTCAGTGATTGAGCTGATTTAACCAGAACATTTTGCAGCTTTACATGCTGCTGTGACCCTTAACAGAGATGTGTCCAGACTGACCGTCAGTGCCAGGACTGTTCAAGTTTAATGCAAGGAGGTTTGTCAAAGCATCATATATTAATGTGGAACATTTGCTGCGTATGGGGAAGGAGAAAATCAATTTCCTGGCCCTCTTGATAATTGATCGCTTTACTGAGTGTACGAGAACTATGGCATGCCTAGCATATTTTGAATGGTAGTAAAGCAGCTAACACCTACTTATCTATCTATCTATCTATCTATCTATCTATCTATCTATCTATCTATCCAAAAATATTGAAAATATAACCCTTTACAGCTGCTTTTTCAACTGTGTGATCTGTATAAAGCGATGAAAAACATGAAGCAGGGGCAGGTTTGTATTCTTCAGTGATTTAATTCCTCGTCTCTTCTTAACAGTCTCTAAGACACCCCGTCATTAGCTGGTAAACCTTCTCAAAATAAATCCAATCCCATAAATCTACCTCTGAAGCAATCTGATACTTTTAAAAAGTGACAGTGACTGACCTTGAGATTTATTTTTGTCACACCAGAAACTGTCTCCCTCAGCAACGAGAGATGTGCCTGTCCAGATGGTTTTGTGTGGCATCGTCTTGCTAATTGTCAGTGATGCCATCAAAGGGATGTAGCAGACCTGACAACTTAGCTGATGAGCAATAAGATGAGTATGAGGGGGGAAATTAGAGCCAAAAACATGTGACAGTTATTTTGTGCAGCCTACCTATGCTTTTAAGCACTTTAAATCCTTTGTTTCCTGCATGTGTTGTAGACTCAAAAGGAGTAGAAAGCAAAGCTATTATTATTAAACTGGGATTCAAAATAGTTATTTTTGTGTAATTATTATGTCTAATTACATTATGCAAGCTATAAATATCTCTGAAAATATAATAATGCAGAAATAATTGGTCCACAACAGCATGCTGTATTAAAAAGCCTTCTGAAAACCGTCTCTATGGTAATAAAACGTGTTTTTCGAAGCTATCACCTGTCTAAGTTGAGTTTGCTGCGGCACAGAGGCGCAGCAGTATGTCCCCGGTGACTGTAAAACATGCAAGACAAAACATATGACACAGGGGATGATCCTGACCCGAGAATGACATGTGCTAAAGTACATTATAGTCATTGCCAGAATAAAGGTCACATTGACTCCTGTTATAAATTGGACAGGACAGCTCCAGCATACATGGAGTGTCAAGTGTGAGGAGGTCTGAAAGAAAATCCCTCGGATGTTCCAGGACACACACACACACACACACACACACACACACACACACGGGCGGATGGATAAAAGTGTCTACGTCTCGCTCTCACTTGTGATTAGTGCACTTAATCATCACATTAAAGGAGAAGTCCGCACTAAGTTCATCACTTAATGGAGATACAGTGAGAGAGATGCAGGCAGCGGTTGTTCAAACGGTGCTCGTGGTCATCAAATGATGCAGAGAGGTAGAATAAGAGTGAAAGTTCAGGATTTATTATTGCTCCTGTTTATGCAGCTAATGAGTAAATTCACAGTTTCTGCTTTCCTTTGCAGAAACAAACATATATTTACATGTTCATTGGAGGCATAATAGTCTTTTGACTAAGAATACCCTGGAACGACAGTAAGCACAAGAGCAGACTTTTGCTCTGAGATACAAAGAGAAGCAACTTGAAAGGAAATAAGCAAATGAATGCAATGCCTCATTAGGCAGGCTTTATTTGACCGTAGCCAATTAGAGAGCATCTGTAATTTAAAACAGTCAACCTAAAAAAAGACTCAACGAAGAACACATTTCTCTCATGGGACTGAATCCTTTGCCTTGTTTTCATTCAAATTATTATTATTATTTTTTTTTGCCAGTGACATTTTCTATTTGAACGAATATAAATAATACACAGAGGACACTCGAGTTCAGAAATATGCAGATAACCAGACTACAGTAGGAGTTTGTAAGTTGAGATGAAAGAGCAGGGTCTCAGGGATTTCATGGAGGTCAAGGTTGCGAGCTGATGCGTTCGGCCTTGCTCTCGGCTCGTTGTGCTGACTTGTTTTGCAGTTGCCTGGTGATCAATATCTCTCCCTCCGTCTTAATCAACGGCCCGCTGAGGTATTTTCGAGCTGTTACCTTAATGACACAAAGGCGCACTTTGAAAAACAGAGCTGCGGTCAGGGTGAGAACTGACAGCTGTTTAGCCACGAATCACACACCTGAGTGTAGATCACTGAAATATTGATAAGGAGAAGAGGATTCTGAGGCTCGTGCGAGTGATCGGCATCAAAAGATACGACCAAAACAAACCCTCACGACTGCTTACTTTGCAGGGGGAGCCTCTTGAAAAATAGTAACACCTGTATTGCTTATACTGGTTGTTAAGCATTGGAATAAAATTTTGTGCAATATGCATAACCAAATGCTGGAATAATGAGCCATCTGTATGTGTGGTCCCTTCCTTGGAGATGCCAAGAACGGCACCATCTGTGATGCAGCTACCAGCTGTTTTCCTTCTTATTACATGTTTATTAAAAGCTGAAGTTGTCCTCTTCAGGAAGAGTAAAAGAGAGCACGGGTGGCAATGTTGGTTATCTGATTGCCTCCATCTCCATTAGAAACAGACTTGAGCTCCGTTCGTGGTCCTATAAAAATACACTAACTGTTTCAACAGAACAGAGGGAGTGCTAATTAAATACTCCTTCTTTTTCATCAGCGACTCGCAGGAAATTAAGAGAACAAACATGAGATTGACTGGCAGCAAAGCAACAAACATGAAAGAGGATGAATGAATCTAATCCACCAGGACTGGAAATAAATAAATAAATGGCGCCACTTACCCCACCTTCACTTAGCCCTTTGGGTTTGTCTTTCAAAATCCCTCAGCAGGGTTTGCGCATCTTTTCTATTTGCATTGTTTTCAATTTTCAAAACCTATTAGCAGGATATCGATCGACCACAATTGAGCATTTATGCACAGCAGGCAACCTACATCCCTCAAGTCAGAATCAGATCACATCTCCCATAATTGAGGGTGGCAGAACTGCAGACCACCCTCTGCAACTGTCAACAAATTTCAGGAGCTCAAACTAAGATGCGTCAGGGATGCATCCGCCGCCGAGTGATGGACACTGAGAAGGAGAACTGGAAATGTCCATCAGCATCCTCTGCCATGTGCTGAACAAGACAGGTCAGGTCTGAATAGACACTGACAAACCCAGGGTGGACACACTGTCGACGCAGACTAAAGCAATACCAAGGGACAAGTGACAGGCTGCTCTGATGCCTTACTTAACTGCAGCACGCACGCACGCACGCACGCACGCACGCACGCATGCATGCACACACGCAGGGAGGCAAAAATAGTGCGTGGCGGATCGGACACCCACGTGCACGCTCGCCCATATGGACCGACGGGCCTCACGCCCTTCAAAGGCAGATCAAGCAAACTTCAGAGGCCGTATTTCACTTAATATGTAAAAGTCAAAATGCAGGAGATGCTGCTGTATGTTAATGTGTGTGATGAGATTTGCGAGAGCAGAATGTATTCAAAAGCAGCAAATAGATATTTCTGACAGTGCATCCATTCCTGAGGTTAGTGTGTTCACTCTGCTCAATGCTCAATAAAACAAACAAAATGCCATCTATTTCTGGATAAACAATTACCTGCCATAGATTGTAACCTTATTGGATCGAGTGAAATGTTTGAAATAAATCATTAAAGGCGCTGACAGGGCATTTATCTTCACTCTTGCTTTAATGCTCTGTGCACAACACAGTGGATGAAGTCAGTCAAGGGTGTGTGAGGGTTTTTTTTTTTTTTTTGAGTAAGCCAGGCCCCAGTGTGCCTCAGTGTGTGTGCTTGTAAGAGCACCGTTGCGTGTGTCAATCCTCCTGTGGAGCCATGTTCTCAAAGCTCTTCATTTTGAAATCAAGCATGAATAATTAAGCCATTTCACAAGGCTGCTTTAACGATATATTACATGAGAGGAAATAGGTCAAGCAGCAATGTTAGAAAGATTGTTTGCACGGGTAATACTGGGTTAAAAAACGTTGAACAATACTCCCCTACCTTCATGCCCCATATACTGTACTTACTCTGCAGAATTAGTGACAGCTTCGGCTTCAGACCCATTTTTCTACACAGATGAGTTCAAGTTACATCTGGGTCACAGTGCCAATCCACCTGAGATAATCCGGCCACTGTAACCACACCCACTAAACAAAAAGCTTTACAAGCAAAACAGAAAAATGACAGCATTAAAACATTTTTATCCAGAATGGTACACTTTAAACCTTGACAGACAAAAGTAACACTTTCTATGAAGCCTCTTTCCAGCTACAATTGCGACACATTATGAACATATATATAAAACATAAAAACACATTATGAACACATTTATAATGCACTATATGTGGTTATGGTTATGTTTAGGGTTAACCCTAATCCTGCTTATGACTACAATAATACAGCATTATAGGTGCATTATAACACATTACAAGTATGTTCAAAATGCATAATAAATGGATGCTTTAAGTAAAATGTTACCAAACTCCTTTTAAGATATGATTTTAAATAAAATGTAATTATCAAAGAGAAATGCCTGCACGTCCATTATATGGAGAAATAAAAGGTTCTACTGACATTGAACCATAAGAAAAAGTTGAATTATATGAATGCAAAATTATGTTTTCTTTTTTTTTTGTTTCAGTTTAAAGGAGCATATCAGTCCATTTCTGACCTCTCACCTTTAGCAGAGATCGCCCCTTTCTTCCACAAATGTTGTTCAAATTGGACCATGTGTATACTTCAGTAGATCTCAGACTGCATTTTAAACCCCATTTACTGCCATTCATGTAAATACAGGGTATAGAAACACTGTAGGACACATAAAAGTTGCTAGATATCGGTAGTTCGCCCTTCTAAGGAGAACGCTTGCGTTTATTTGGTCAAAAATCACTGAGCGAGAGAGAGGGGGAAGACGGAGGCCATTGAGATGAAAGTTATTACGCCTGGAAAAATAGTTCCTTACAAGTGCTGCCTTCCTAGCTCGAATATTAGCTTGAGGAAGGATTTTGACACAGAGGTTCTTTTTAACTAATGCTGTCACACATTTTTGGGTATGAATATGGACAAAATGCAAACAAATATGATATCTCATGGATAAAGCTATTTTGGGGAAAATGGTTGGGGTTTATGTAACCGATGTTGTCAAAGGACAATGACATGGAGTAACACTGATATGGTCCTTTAAACACTTGTAAATATTCAAAGTGTGATTGAAAAATTCATGGCCTAAGGTAAACAGAGTCAGTTTTAGAAAGCCTAGCATAATTATTTTCCAACGTGGTCCCTCCTTCATTTATACACAAGCAGACTGCAGATTCCTGCCTTATAGCTGTTGTCATCCTTGGCCTCCATTAAGTGGTTCACAGCATCTGTGACATCATCATCACTGTCAAAATGGCGACCAATCAGCTCCTTCTCCATCTTGGTGAAGAGGCATCCGTCTGAGAGAGTCAGTTCCCGTGAACAGGGCAGGTGTCCTCGGTGACTGCACAACAGCCGATGTTGTCCACTGTCTCAGACAGAGCTAACTTGGAAATTTTTTAATTACTCGAAATAGAAATATAGCTAAAGTTATTAACTTCAAACTCTCTGCATAAGCCCTCAAAGAGTTGAACTGCATGTGCATGCAGCAACAGTTGTATAACTCATGTCCTTCCATCTGAGGCTACAAACTTATCAATCACTCTTTTTAGGCCACCAGCGTAGTTTGATTGCATCAAAGAAGAATTGAATAAATGATCAGAATAATAGTGAGATTGCAATATAGCCAAATGCAATATCCAAATTGCACCAGCAGCGAATTTTTGATAAAGGTAAAATGTGTCAGAGCATCTTTCAGCGTGCATGTTTTGTTCTGCACAAAAGGCCCATGGCGGTAAAGAATCAAAAGTATTCTCTAAAATAATGGAATATCAGAGGAAGTGTGAGGTATTAACACCTCTCAACAAGAGAATGACAAGTACCCACTTGTCAACTACTAGCATCAGGTACAAACAGTGCAACAATATCACAATGGTGTCTGTGTCTCTGTAGTGCACTGTAAAATTGTGAAAAGGAGTTAAGTTCTGACTGATGTGAGAAAAAGCTCCAATGATCTCTGTCATCTGTTACATTCAGCCCTGAGGACAAACACACTGAGTCCCACAAAGCTCCTTTAACTGTGCTTTCAACAACAACAACAACAACAACAACAACAACAGCACTCACATCAGCTTGTTCAAGCTCACCTACTTTCAACGAAAACGGCGTTCTTCTCACACGGGATGAGACCACATGCTACAGTGTGTGGAACCGTCAGTGTCCTTTGCTCCTTCGCCTTGGGATTGACTCGTTATGTTACAAACGTGTCTTTAAACACGTATATTTAATGTTACTGAGTCTTTGTCTGGAAACTTTTTAAATGCTGTCATCAAACTGAGGCATGATTTCCAGATGTGTTTATTTTTGATGTTTGTATGATCACAGATTATCAGCGTTCTGTTTCATGTGATTTGAAACAACTTCGTCGTTACATCGCTGCAACAGTCTTGCTTTGTGAGATTTTATTTTTAACTGCTTGTCAATCACGCAACTGGGAACTTTTTTTTGGATACTTTTTTTTTTTTTTTTTTTAGATGTGGTCTGAATTAGTAAAAGCTCTTTGTTTTTATCTTAGTTTTCAAGAGCATCACATGAATTACATCTTAAAATCAAGCAGCTGCTTTTGACTGCATGCATATGTTGTTGTTCCGCTTTGAAAATTATGAAAGCGGTCTTAAATCACAGGCTGTCCATTGTACATGAAATTTCATCTTTGGATTAAAGACAGGTTTGGATTTCCTAGACCGTCCTCCTTTTATCATGACAAGAGCATCATAATTAGACTCCCTATTGTCGAAAGACTGTGTAACCAAATAGTCGAACCGCATAATATGAATGAGGCCAGTGTTATGATATTGGAAACAGTCTCAGGTTGAGTCCAGATTTTGCTCCAGTGGATAATTGACCAGTGTGGATCCTCAAAAAGCTTTTGTGGTTTGAAATGTTCCTTTACTCACAGAGTCGAGCTTGTAAATCTCATAATGTGTGCAGGTCCGTGAAGAATGACTGAGCTTGCTTGTGCTCAGTTTGAACTCACTACGCTACTTGACATCGCTATTTGTCAGATCTTTGCCTTGTCAGGAAAATATTTAAATGAATTTGGATGATTTGCCATTTTCCCCTGGATAATGTCTGCATGACGAAGCTGTATGTAGAGTAATTACTTGGACATTGTTTCCAGAATGACAGTTCAGACATGAGAAAAGGTGCCATAAATCTTGATGGAGACTTAACGTTTACCAAACCGCAGAGCTACAGTGAACAACTAGGCTCAAAGTCTCAAAATTAAAGAAATTCTGCGAAGATATACGCACAGACGTTTCACATCCACCTAGATTTTCTGTAACATTGTTTGAAGTACTTGAACTGTGCAAGCTTAGATCCCACCAGTTAAGTGTTTGAGAGGAATAAATGTCAGAGATGACTGAAAAGAAATATTTTCTTTCCCTTTGCACAGACTCAAACCAGAAGACGAGTCTGAGTTCATTTTGTCTAAAGGCCGTTCATTTCGTAAGTAAACAAATTTGAAGAAATCTCCATCTGTTTCCTTTTGTTTCTGGGTCCCAGTTTTGTCATCAAGAAAAAACGAAATGGATTGAATGGATGTTGAGTTTGTCATAAGAAAATAAATCACTGTTATTTAACAAATAATAATTTAAACATTTCACTTCGGTTTATTAAAATCTTTCCCCCACCTGTATTTAAACATACAGGAATATGTAACATTTCCACATTACAATGTCTGAAAACAATTTTGTCTTAAAGAAATTTGATAATTTTTAATTGGTTTATAAACAGTTCACATTTATTTATGAATTTAGATGGTACGTACCCACACAGATTTTTGGACTTATTCAGTGAATGAATAAATAAATAAATAAATAATTTACAGATTCAAACTTCATTGAAGAAAAGAATTTACAGGCAGACAAACTGCAACTCGCATCCAAAAGCTGCATCGCTGGCAGCGTGGACCGTGTTGGAGAGTGTTGGATTGTATCTTGATTTAAGCATTCTGACGCCTCTTCTCCTCAATATAGTGAATGAGTAACTGTACATTTATGTGTCAACACGTAAAAAGCACTTTCATCTATATTAACTTTCCGTGTTTGCATGTTTATACAACTGTGAAATTCATGGTAAACAGTTTGTTTATCACTAAAATTACTTTCTTTTCAATTTTTTGATTTTTGCAGAGCTTTAAAATTCAAGTGTTGTGGCTTAAGATTTACTGGTATCAATAAATTGAGTCATTTTGCATCTTTCTGATCTTTTCAAAGCTGTTTTCTTTCTGGTGATGTATTTAACTGACCCAAGGTGATTATCAGCCAAACATCTGGAGTCAGGCAGACCAAAAATGCATTTTTAAAGCTGATACCGATACACATATTGCAAGAAAAGCAAG
>JAQLOL010000002.1:25805763-25822704 GCA_029783665.1 Naso thynnoides | reverse complement strand
AACACCACCTCCCAATTTGGCAATACCACCCCCACCCCACCCAACCCCACCCAACCCCACCCAACCTCCCCCCAAAACCACCTCCTCCGCCAGTCACTTTTGGATGTCTCCCAGGTCTAGTCTGTTTTATCTGATTTTTCAATGTTATCCACTTACATTTATCTGAACAGTTACTACTTACAAATGAGTGAGAGAGAATCACAGTGAACTTAACTTAATAATAATGGCAGACTTGTTAAGCAAGAGGCAAAATAATGAGTCATCCTGTCTATAAACTGCACCTTTAATCCCACCTAATTTCTCTCAGTCAGGCTGCGTTCTCAGTGTATTTTCTCCAGTGTGATATGAACTGCTCGTTGTTGAAATCTGACTGAATCTTTCTTTCTCTCCTTCCTTTCATGTGTCGAGAATCAGAACCCGTAAGAATCTAATATACTGAGCCCAGTATAGTGCATCCTATAAATTGATTTTGACCCAGCCTTTGAACAAAAGGAACACTGTTGCATTGCCATCCACGGCTGATGCCACTCCCTCTTTGGCTCACACTGAATACTCTCCTTTAATAGTGTGATGGGTGGTAGCTGGCTGACAAAAAAGTGCCTTATTTAGTTGGCTGCTGAGAGGTAGGCAGAGCGAGGATGGGGTTTCTGTGACTGGCACCGATCAATCACTCTGCAAGGGGAAGCTAATGAAGCAGGCTATGGTTTATTAAAGGGTTTAGCAGAGGAAAGATTACTGCAGGGCCTCGGCTTCCCAGAGAGCCTAGGGAGGGAGGATACAGTGCACCTCTGATGGTTTGGGTCGAGCCATAAAGCAATCAAGGTGTTTACTCTAAGCTGGCTCCTATTATGCGATCTGGGTGTGAATACAGATCTAAAATCTTTGGCAAAAGTGACGGAAAGATAAACACAGCACCACCAAAGAATGTTGATAGGCTGCAGGTTTGGATGCAGATTACGGTTTGAAGGAGAAGTCAAATGGCGTTGAAATTTTACTCAACATAATTAATAGTCCCAACAAGCTTACAAACCGCACTGTTTCACAACATTTGACCGCTGCAAGTTAGCCCTTGTTTCGGCATTTGCAAACACACTCCTGATTATAGGCTAACGTTTGTCGGATGAAGTCTGTAAAATAACCTTATTCTGAAAAAATACGAGCACGCTGAAACCAGGGCACTCGCTAAGATAGTTTGAAAGACAAATGAGTAGCAGGGGAGTGAAAAATGCAAAGCAGATGTTTTTCCCACCGTTTTTAATGGCAGCAAGACATTACTGATGCCATTACAGAGACCTTTTATGGCTTCTTTTAATCCCCTGGCCTGCCTGAGGAAAGAAACCCCTTGTGGTGCAAAGTAGCCTCTTTACTTCAGAACGACAATTTGAACCCATTTCCAACTCACTTCCCTAATCTGCCACAGGGTTTTACGTGGCTTCCTCTGTAATTATTCTGCTCTGAAATCAAAGGTAAAGAGGCATTAAAATACACCTCTTAGGTAAACATATGCTGCTCATCATGTAGGGCTCGACTCAAAGTGTCTTTCCGAACAAAATAGTCCTAAAAATACTGCAGCTTGTGTACAGTTTTTTTCTCCCCGCTGCAACTTATTTTCGTCGTTTGGTTCGCATTTTCAAACAAAGCAATTACTGCTAATGAGATCCAATAACTACCTCTCGAAGTTCCACATTCAAATTTGGGGTGCAAGATTTACATGCGGTGCAATTGTCCGCTGTCTGCTTCCCGCATCAGACCCAACCTGTAAAGCTCAGAGGAGCACTTACAGGGGTCTGGTTAGGGGCTAAAAATGAGGAGGAGATGAACTATATGGCTCCATCCCACAGTCCAGCCGACAGTATATCAGCAGAATAGCAGCCGCATGGGCGTGTGTGTGAGCGCTCAGCTCATAAATATCCCCCCCCAGTCTCCCCCTTGCACCACCCTAAAGGGGCCTCTCTGATGGTGATGGCGAAAGGATGTCGCTGTCTGGGTGATTGAGTGCTGCTGGTCCTGGCCCTGGGCACATCTCCGCGCTCTGAGCCCAAGTGGGAGGCCTACCGCTGAGCGTTGGCCTGGAGGGACTAGCCTGAAGGCGAGCAGCCGCCCAGCAGCAGGATGTGCCTCTCCTTCTGTCTCTCTGACACAAGAACACCAACTTAGTGCAACCGCTTCAGTGGCGATTAACCGAGCAGACAATAGAGAACACTCAGATTATCTGAGTGTTTTAATGCAAATGGTTTGCAGTCAAACAATACTTCACGCGTTCATTTCTATATATAAAATCTGTGCGGATAGCCTTATCTGAACTTGCACCGCAACTCTCAAGTCTGTCATTCTCACTCTCAGAAATCTGAAATAATCAAGGCGCAGTAATTAGCCTCACTTGCTGCATTATAATTGGGGGCAGAAGGAGGTTGCTCATTCTATATTTTTCCCCTCGTTTGATAATTGCAGACTTTAGTGTGCCCTCTCTTTAATTTTTTTCGATCCTCCTAAGCTCGTTCCCATCGATGCCGCTGTTTTATTTTAATGCGGTCGCTCTTGTGCCTTTCATCAGTCATCAGAAGCTCCGGCAGTTCGGATAAGGGGAGAGTTCATTTTGGAAACCCACTGTCTATTCCCTTTTTGGGTTTCAGCGCCGTCAGCCTTCCCACCGCCTCCACCATGAGAGCCTTGACACTGTCCAGGTCCGTCCTACTTGGCAAGAGGGAGAGCTACAGAGAAAGGCAGAGTTTATTTCCTGTTCTTGTGAATCATATATCAGTACAATTCCCCTCTGTGCTGTTTGGCAACGGCGGAATGACGGGTGTCATTTATCATACGGACTGAAAGAGGCTGTGGGAAAAGGGATTTGAATTCTTCTGGAAGTGTGTGGACTCTCCTTAGTGGTGAATCATTAAACGGAGGAGTTTTTCAACAGGGACATGAGTAACTCCTTGCACTGGTACTTTGTTCCCCCGTCTCGCTGGCTGGCTCAATCATTAAATGTCTCAAAAATAAGATTTACTAGTTTTATATAAATTGTGAAGGGACATGGCTTTTAACTTGTAATTGGGGATTTTGTCCTGCTGAATGCATTAAGTCGCTCCTCAGTCTCTGCTTTTGATGCAAGCTCCCTGATCATGCTTTGCAAGAATTACATTTAAGCTAATTTGAATTTACAAATTTGATTAGCGCTGCATTTGTCAGCTTCTTGTTGTCCTGCTAAGTGGTGACATTTTCATCTTCACCATACAGTTATTTTCTGCTCTTGCTTATGTTGACTGGTATTTAAGATTGTGCTTTATAAACATTTTGTGTTCCTTTGGATTTTTCCTTTCACGTGTCAGGGACGGTTACTATTTCCCGCACTTTGAGTCGGGTGATCAAAGAAAACGACTTTTGATAGGCTGTCACCGGCTCCTCAGCTGCACTGGCAGAAATAAACGTGTCAAGCTTTAACTTATCCTCACAAAAACATACTCCTAACCCCTGCTGCTCTAATTGAGTGTAACTCCCAGAAACCTGTGAACACACATGCAAAAGTGAGTGGATCATAAATCAGGCTTCTATAGACAGCCACTGCCCCCACCCCCACCCCTCCCAGAGCCTCCCCAAAGGAACGACTGGTTTCCATGAGCTGGCTGGAAATCAACCTTTCCTTTATGATATTTTCGTACCTACCATCCGGACTTTTTTTGTGTTGCTCGTCTGAAAGTTTGTTGAAGTCCTCATCAAATGCAAAGTGTCAATATGGTATCGTATAGGGAAATGGGGCTCGGCGTGTTTCAGCTGTCAGCAACCGTTAGCTGTCTCTCATGTGCAGATCACAAAGTTAAATGTGCTGTCAGCAAGTCCTCAGCTAGAAATAGATGTGTTGAGGTTAGCCTAAGAAGCGCCGCCACCCCCTGCTGCCCAGTCGAATGTGGATCCATCAAGCAATGTGAACACATATCAAATCCGAGCATGGAGGTGTAATGAAGCACATTTTCAGGTTTCGAGGTGTTGGAGTCTGCTATGAAACAGACTGATCCACAGCTACCTTTAGTCTTTCTTTATCTGCAAGACTGCATTAATAACACATCTGATGTTGATGTTATTCGGTAATATTTAGCTGTGAGGCTGCAGCAGTGTGCAATGCAGAGGTCTGTGCTGCCTCCCTTCTTGCAGAGAGTTATATCTTGATGTTTTCTGAACCTAAGCTCCGAGTGCGTGACCTCTCCCAGAGGCCCAGAGTCCCGGGCCAGTATCTTGACATGTTAGCCTGCCACCGCCTGCTAAAGAAGAGTGTAGATGCCCCTGAGGTAAATGAAAACATTTGGTTCTTGCCAGACCTGTTCACATCTCAGCTGGGCCACATGAGCTGGCAGGTGACGCGTGTACAGAGGAGAATCGGAGACCGCAGCGGTGGCCTACTTCTTTTCTTCCACACAGGCCACGCAGGCCACAACCCAGAAACACAGCTGAATATGTTCTTGGCTCAGAAAACAGCCTGCTGAAACTGACAAAGACTGACCTCCATCCAGGTGAAATCCAGAGCCATTTTACATTAATAGGGATGCGCTTCCTTTGCTACATGTAGTAGTCTGGGTCAGTATTTCCTCAGTGTGTATGTAATGTTTATAAAATGCCCTCGTTTGTGGTTTTAGCGGTTCATTCAGTGGCTGTACATCCTGGTCGTCCTCCCTTTTGTTCTACAATTTTCAGAAATAGACTTGACATCGTGTCACCATCTCATATCAACATCTGCAATTACCAGACAATCCACATCCAGGTCCCATGGGGATGTATGATTGCAATTAAAAGCATCGGGCAAATGTTAATTAAGCAAAGTACTTGAAACTGGAAACAGTGAATGTTTTAAATGTTTTTACTTTTAACCTTGCACTTCTGTTTCACTTCCATTTATAGCAGCAGCCTGGTGCAAATTACAGAGCAATTTTTAGACACAATCAATTCCTTTTTTTCCTTTCATTCTTTGGATAAGCATGAGTTATTTAATAACATCCTCAACTGATTAAATATTTTTAAAAATGTTAAATTTGCCAGCACAAGTTGCTCACACTTTGAGCTTCTGTGCCGTCAGAGCTGTTGGTAAATGTTGGGATGTTGATCCCGTTGAAGGCTTGTGCTGGATTCCACTGCAGTTCATCGGGTTATTAAATCAGAGGGAATAACAGGCCAACTTCTGGCCATTCTCGTGATTGATGAGCCAAGCTTTATTTGCTGAGGCGGTGTGTTTGTTCCTGTGTAATTGTCTACCAGATGGCTAAGCTAACTGTTCTTAAATGCCTTCAGACCTGCAGGGGTCCTGGGTCTTAACATCCTCCCTGCTAATGACATTATGCCTGCAAACGTCTTATAGTTTTTTCCTTTCTTTAACTTTTCTGATCTCTAATGTTCATGATCAAAATGGCTTTGCACGGCAATTAGTTCAAATTATTTTCTCTTACAATTCTGTTTTTAATTTGTTCAAAGTGGATGTTTTGAAGTCGCCCTGTTGGTAAACTCCTTTGTGAAAATGAGCCCACTTGAGTTTGAAGGAAGATGAGAGACAGAGAGAGAGAGAGAGAGAGGGAGAGAGGCGAGGGGGGGCTCACTCTACCTGTGAGGAGTCAGATTGGAGGAGAAAATGGATCTAGGTGGCAGTGCGAGTCATCAATCACAGCCCCTCAAGGGGAGCTGCAGCTAAAGCTGCTCTGAAGTGCTATCTGTCAGCTGCTCCCATCCAGCCGGGGGACCAGAGAGGGGCCATATCGCCACCCATCAGCTCATACCCAGCACACAACTGCCATGTAAACATGTGCAGGTGCTACTGTCAAAACAACCCGTGTCCCAGTTCACGATGTCGCGCATATTCCCACAAACGGTCAGCCGTCCTCGTTGCAGGGACGCATCCTCCTTCGTCTTGTTTGTTTAGGAAGATATCTCCAGCTGCTGTAGTTCCTGTAAAAGGCTTTTGATTGTTGACAGTGTCGGGAGGTTTATTGTAATTTAAAAGTGAGTTTTTTCCTGCATTCCTCCGTCCCTCAGATCGCAGCTCTGAATAAAGCCACCAAGTGCTTCTCCACCGAAGTCGAGCCGCGTCTGTCGATACCTCTCAAGATGGATAGTTGTTCTGCATGCTTATTGATTCGGCACAGGCCAGAGATATAAGTATCATTTGTCATTTCTGGAATTATTTGGAGTCCTAGTTAAAACCCAGAGTGGGGGGAGATGGCCGTGCCTTGGGGGGGTTGATAGTTGGTGGGGGAGTAGCGAGTTGTCTGGGCTTTGATGAATGACTGCACGGGTTTTTGGTTTTTACTGCGAGCGCCGGGGCCCTTTAGCTGCTATTTGCTTTCACCATGGTCCAAGAAAAACAATGCGATGGGTCCAAGGACTGAGCAGCATCGTCCTGTCATGTAGTGTAACACAGCGAGCAGGGTGGTCCAGGCAGAGGAGTCAGGAGGAGGGTGGGCCTTGGACACTGCATGCTGCGCTTTCCAAAAGACCCAGTTGGTTGTAAGCCGTCCTGCTGCTCTGTGGTCCCAGCTGACGGCCCTGAAACACATGCTATGAATTTGAATATTTAGCATTCAGGATCTGCAGTGTAACGACAAACAGATTTTTACTTGCTTTTAATTTTCAAGGAGGAAACAAAGGGCAAGTGGAGGGATGTTGTTTGGTAACAGTTGCTCCAGCAGATCCACTTTGACTTTGATTATGTCCTGTTTCAGGCATCAGGCCAGCAGCCGAGCTGGCTTCATTACAGTATGGATCATCTTTTAAGACCATTTAAGATCAGCCAGAGCTATTGTCCACTAATGACTGAGACTCCGAGAAGTTCATTACACTCAAAGCCTTTGATTCATTCATCCAAACAGTCGATTCCGCAGTTAGATTTTCTTTCTGAATCAAATAAAATTTGTTTTTATTCTAAAGTGCGACTTGAAAGTTGAGTCGGAGCTTTTTTTGGAGTTGTGCGAGGGAAAAGTGTTTAACAGAGGAGCATGTTTAACAGCAACAAAAGAGGAGCGAAGAGAAACCTCAGACGCATGAATGACAAGTAATTATTTCCCTTGTCCATCAAACTGTGTTTTGATGCAGGGATGCGATCAAACATGATATTAACAACTTCAAGCCTTCAAATGAAAATGATTCTCAAATCGTGCTAAGCCCGAGTGTGAGCTGTTGTGTTGCGCTGCAGCATGAATCATTCATAAACATGAACGCACACACATTGGGCAGGGCATCCTTTCGCCTGACCAATATTACTGCCACATCTTTTCAATGCTAGATGACCATTGTGGATTCATTTCCATTCCGGCTTGCCAAAATGTCTTCTCGCAGCAGGACAGGGATGGAGGGAGCGAGAGCGACAGCTTTGTGTGCCTTTTCAGTTTTTGTCGGTGAATATCCCCATACGCAGTGGGCTGACCGGCTGCCCCCGGCCTCCCTGCACAGCCGTCAAACACGATGGCGCACCGGCTCTGCTTCAGTTTCATCACTTGTCCTTTCTTGCACGGGCAGAGCGGGCTGCACGAGCCTCCAGAAGCACTGAATCCTGCTCTAAAATACAAAGAATCACCATATTAGCATCAGTTTTACATTGTCCTCTGTGTGTCTATAGAAGCCTCTTTAAGTGGGTTATAAAAAATATAAAGTTTGAATAATTAAAAACAATCATTGATGTCAGCTGTACTGTAGCTCTAAGTATTCCATAAACACATGCTTGCTACAGTGTGTCATGAAAGAGGGTATTTGCATTAGTAGGGCAGTCTTCTCCATTTTGTTTGCCAGAGCAGTGAGAGGACAGACAACAGAGGCCCTGCTTAATCCCTTTGGAGAACTAGTGCATGAATTGATGTATCCTCCTCTCTCCATCTCTCTCCCCTCTTGCTAATGTCTTTCCTAGAACTTGAACAAACAGCCTGTGCGTGTAGGACACATGAGACAGATGTTTAGGATTACTTTCACCTCATTGCTCTATTGTGTGCACTTTAAGGGAGCTCAGCTGATGTGGAATGCCACTCATTCGGGCTCTTTGCTCCTACAGGGCTCCTCCTGTTTATCAAAGTGCCATCTGCACTCAAGACAGCACAACGAAATTTTTAAGGTGGGGAGAATTATTCATTGGCATGGGGTTTTATTTTGGTTTGGAACGAGAAACAGTCTTAATGTTCCTCACGTGCTTAAGTCGTAATGCCGTTTTTATAGGTTAAAAAACAACACAGAAAACCAAAGGCTTGTGAAATCAGTTTTAATTTTTTCCAGACTCCTTTTTTTCCCATTCAGTTTTTATGAATTCTGTGTTCTCAGGATTTTTAATCAGACAGTGTATATTTACGTTGTGGATGAATAAAAGTAGGGCCTGACCAGCAAATCAATTTGCCGATATTATCGGCCAGTATTGGCCCATTGCAGGTATATCGTTATCGTCATATATGTTCTCAGATATTAAAACTGCTTCTAAGGCTAGAAAAATTGCTTGGACTGGTGTAACTGTGCAGTGTGTCCAGCAGATGGCAGCCTGTTATTTAATAACTAATAAGTAATAAGTAAAGTCTTTAGTGTGCAGTACACCAATGTTTGGAGTAAAGTTTGTTAAAATGTAAGATATCCTGCCTCTTTAACATATCTTTGTCACATGTATTCAATAACCACATTCAGTAGATTAAATATTGGCCGTTATATCAAATATCGAAATTTTCTAACTCCCTAATATCAGTATCGGCATCAGCCCTAAAAATTCCATATTGGTCAGGCCCTGAATATATAAATGTAACCTGCACAACATTGCAATATTTTACGGATCTTCTGTAAAATGGCCACGTTTGCAGCTCCAGCGGGGTCAGTGGCTCTGACAGAGGCCACGCTCACGTTTGGCAAACAGTCTTTATGTTTACATTTCTGGAGCAGAAACGCGCTTAGCTTTTTCCCTTTTTTCCAACAGACTATCTGAGTCCGCACATGGAGCCACATAGTCTTGAACAAACATGCTAGCTGCGGTGAGGGCGTCACAGTTTCTTTCCTTTTCGACGCAGTGAAACATGCACATAATTGTGGAGAGAGCCTAACTTTTTTTACAAACTGAATTTATATTTCGAGTAATTTTTTCTGTTACTCCGCATTTTATCGTTAACTCTGTATTTCTTATCTAATTCTGCAATTCTGTTTTCTGCTCCTGTAACAGCAGACAGTGTTCGTCCATTTTTGTCCACATGAGCCCACAATTCCTGTTTGTTTTTTTCTTTTTAAAGAAATAAAGCTAGCCTCATTCTCCCCGTCTCCCTCTCGTCTCAGTTTATATGTGTGTGTTTACAGATGTAGAAACAAATGGGCCGGACCCACATTGATATTGTTGAAGGGTGACATTATCTTTTAGCAGAGCACTTATCTAATCTGGCTGCTGTGGGAAGCTGGAGGAAGTGGCTATGGGACAGGGGCCGGGGATGCTGCATCTTTAATTACCATTGATATCGCAATAGAGAAGAGAGGGATGGAGGAGCGTAGCCGCTGGGGGGGCAGGCGGGTGTGTGTGTGTGTGTGAGGGGGGGGGGCTGAGAGAAGGAGAAGACCCGTGTTCACTTTTTAATTAAGGCTCCGTAGTGTAACTCGTCAATGTACATTATTGGAAGAATGAACGTCAATGCCATTGCTTTTTCTCCCCCTCCTTTATCTCTGTCAATGATTCAAAGACATGATTTATGGTTCGTCTCCGTCTTTCAGGATCATCCATCAAGCGCCGGCTCTGCCGCAGCGCCACCCGTTGTAAATCATTCTGAAAGCCTGTCACTCATTTCCATTAACCGTTCCTCTGTCGCTCTGGTCTCCGCCTCCCTCAACCTCCTTTTTTTCCTCCCCCTCCTCCTCCACCCCTCTCTCCTCCCCCTCGGTGCACAACCTACAGCCACGCAGGGTATCAGTTCCGTTCCGCTGCTTCGTCCGCCTACCTTCTTTTCAATAAATTAACCACTTTCTCCCATGCAATGAATAAAAAGGCTCTGCACTCGTCTTGCAGTCGGCACCTACTCCTCCTCCATTACAGCTGAACACCTTACAAATGTCACGCCGCTGACTTGTAGGCTAAATGAGGATATAGCAGGGAGAAAATATTTTTGTTGCACTGACTTTTCCAGAGGAGATATTTCAGCAGCTTTGAGATGTTTGCAGTGTTGCGTTAATGAACATGTATCCCACACGTCCGGAGCGCCGCGTCTGGTTTGATTCTTTTCTTTTATTGTAGGCGACTTGAGGATAATTAACGAAAAACTGAACACACAGTAAAAGCCCATGCACGTAGGTTAGACTTCGTTTATGTTGTTTCCGAGAATTACTGAATTCAACTTTAACAGTTAATGGAAACAATATTATGCCTGTAATTGTTCCATGTAGTAAAAGCAACAGTGAGCGGGCAGAGCTGCCATTAAATGCTGCTGGTATTCTGTAAATTCTACCAGTCGTTTAATTCAGACACTCCAACAATGACTGTAGTCTTTAACTAGTTTTATAGAAACAGGTCTTATGAACAGAAATAATTGGCTCAATGGAGCGACTGTCAATCTCTTACAATGGTTGATGTGCCTGCTCTGGGGAGCCCAATTCACTGGCTTCTTTTTTCATTCTAATCAACATCGAGATATCAACACAGCAGAATACCCACAAACAGCAGAAAGCCTGTTTTGAGGGGAAACTTTCAACTATTGGGTGCCAACACATTTCACTATTTGGGCAGCCATTGTTCTCCGAATGGGCTGTCAAAGTGACAACGCACACCAGGCAAATCCAGAAGTTTGCACTTTTCAGAAAACAGCGGGCCCTAATCATTTTGTGGAGGACACTTGACAACAAATTTGCCATTAAAATGAATCCGAATAGGAGGGAGAGGGGCTGTTTTGAAGCATTTCTGCCTCTCTTACTGCTGCTCGTCTTGTCCCACAGAGCTCCAGGTTTGGCGGGCTCGCTTCTCTCCCTTTATGCTTGCCATGAAGCAGCCTTTGGTCCCACTAGAAACTGACAGTAGCACGCTTCAGCTGCAAATTCTCTCTGTAGCCTCATTGTATTTAATGAAGGGAAAAAGTGGCAATCTACTATTAATGAACTTGGAATGTAAAAAAATGCCTCCCTTTGCTGAAAACTGCATAAAACTGCTTGTACAAGGAAAGCTTATGCTGGAGCTCATCCAGGCTCTAATGAAAGATCCATACAGGGACAGAGCAGGCGGGAAGAGTTAGTGAAATGCAGATTGTTTTAATAGAATACACACAGTTTCTTCCAGCTGCACTATCACATTCATTAAGGCCTGACCTTGATGGAGGGCTGTTGTTGTTTGGGAGGGCCAGTGTTTAGGGTTCATGCAAAGTTTATGATGCAGGGACTGTATGTGCTGTATATATGTCTGCTGATCTCAGGGGAAGACGAGATGGAACACATGCAGCTGAGAGTGAAGAAGACTTGCCACTGGCTGCTTTCTGTGATTCTTTCATATGAAATCATGCAAAAGCACATGAGATCAGAGGGAAATAAACAGGCAATGCAATATTTAAAATAATTAAATCCTGAAAATCGCCGCTCTCATGCAAAATAAAACAGAATCGTATGACGAGGCAAATGTTTACAAAGCATCAGACAATGATTGAATTGGGATTGAAAAGCTCTTTATTTAGGCGGGCGAGCGGGCATGAAAAACAAACAGCACGTCAGGCGAGTGTAGGTCATCATACCTTTTCGCTCAGTATCTCATAAAACTAGAACAAAGGCCTCATGTGTGTCAGGCAGTGGTCCTTTAAACGATGGCCCACTTTCCTCCCTGCCGCCACGCAAACATTCCTGACTGACATTCAATCAGGGAAATTTGAACCAAAGCAAGATGGTCTTTCATTAGTACCGCCCTGTTTGCTCGACTGGTCAGCTCCAATATGCGAAGCGGTTTGAGTGGCACACTGTAAGATGATGGGTTCACTCTCTGATAAGGGTGAATGAGGGGTAAACTGCTATTCTGCAGAAAGGAACCATCAGACCTCATCATGTCGCTCCTGGAGAGCCGTGTCACAGGCTCTTCAGAAACCAAGTGACAGAGCGGCGCGAGGCGGCTCGCTCCCCTCCCGCTCGTGGAAAATACAGTGGAGCTGAAGCTGCCCTGCCCCTGCTCCGCCAACTGGAACTTTGTATCAGTCAGGGCAGAAAAGATCCTCTATAATCTGACAAATATACACTGAGGCTTTAAAGCCTGTCCAGTTGTAACGTTATCCGGCATGCTCGCCAAATTGTTTATATTTACCTTTCCTTGTTAGCAGAAGTGGACACATAGGAGACAGTCACGTTGTGTACAGTATATTTTCAGCTGCTTATGTAAAAGAGCAAAGAGCATCAGCTTATTCAGCGGTCAGTAATTTAAAGGGTTTGTTCGCCCAAATTACTAAAAACATGTTTTATCACTTATCTGCAGTAGAGTCCAGACATGCAGATAGTTTGAGATTTATTTGCCTGGTTTTGAGAAATCTGCTGCCTCCTCAGTGGAATTTAGTTTGGTGCTCATAGATTTACAGTCCTGTTAGAAGCATACAGAGATCATTTACTTAAGCAAAAGCAGCAACTCCACCATATAAAAATGTTCCATTATAAGTAAAGGTCTAGAAATCGTCAATAAAATAAAGAAGACTCATTAAAGAAATAAAGTTAATAAACATATTATGCAGAAGGGATCCTGTCATCGCTGTTATTGTTATATTACAGGGTTAGGACTAGGCGATATGGACAAATCAAATATCAAAATATTGATATTGCATCAGTATTGGATTGATGACTGTTGGTGCTTTTAATATTTACACAATGAGATTTTAAATGAATAATAATAGTAATGTGGATATAATGACAAAGTGGGTAAAGACAAATATGAGGACAGTTTGGTCTGATGAGTTTAGAAAATTTCTTCACTTTTCTGTAACGCAGCCTTTAAAACCAACGGTATCCAAACTCTGAGATCAAACCATGATGTCAAAATAACATTAATATATTTTCCAGCTGTTTTAAGTGTCAGCATTACTGCAGCATTAACATGGAAGCTGTTCCCATTTTTTACAGTTTTAACTGCTATACTCTGTACACTACTGTGTAAACTATATCACTGAACCATATTTTATTTCAAATATAAATTTCTTCTTTATTCATTTCTAGATAATTTCATTTCATTTGATATACCTGATTTAAAATGTAGTTGCTTTATTTACTCCTAAGTTTTTAAGTATTTTAGTGATTTTGACTTTTTATAATTATAATTTTCTTTTTAGCTTCCGTGAGCATGTAAGATAATGTTACAACTGCAGAGGCCTTAAAGCTTTGCTGTGTATTTGCCAGATTACAGGAACCTTTTCTGTCCTGATTGATTCATATATTGACAAAATAAAGTAAAGGTTAAATATTACAAGTCATATGCCATAGCTACAGCTGCCACATAAATTTAGTACAAGTACAGTATTTTAGTGTATTTAGTTTAGTTTTACAGGGACAATGCACATTAATTAACATTACTTTAAATGTGCGTGCTGTACCCAGTAGTTAATTTTTTAACTGTGGTCTCTGAGCCAGGTGTTGACTGCCGAATAAAAGCAAGACAAAACAAACACAATAAAAACAACTGAGAAATACAACATTAGCACATACAACACACTGAAAAGCAAATCAAGACACAAACATTAAAAGGCATGCTAAGCGCAAAGTAGAAAATTAAGCTTCATGCAGGCAGGCAGGCAGGCAGACAGACAGACAGACAGACAGTGTGGCTATGCAGCATATATTTAAAAACAAGAAGTGGAGTTTGTGTTAAGGAGCATAGAAAAGAAATACTGAGTAAATAGTACCTCACGAATTGTATATAAGTACAGTACTAGAGTAAACACACTTAAGTTACATTTACCACTGCAGATTTGAAAAATCTCCGACAATCAAACCTCTAAAAATTCAGTCAAAAGCACCGTTCTGCATGCTCTCTGAGGCCACTTTATTAGGTACACTGATGCAATGTAATTTAATCAAATGTGCCCAAGTCTATATTTATATTATTGATAATGTTCAGTTTCTGATCAAACACTCAGACAGCTGATTCAGTTCAATCAAACGTTTATTAATGAGGCTGTAGTTAGTGATGATTTTGTCCTGGACTGCATTGTGTTGGTAGGAACAAATTTCAATCTAATGTGTCCAGTTACTGCAAACTATAGCCTCAATAATAAACATATACTTAGATTAATACAGCTCAAAGTGAGCATCATCTTCTTTGTAGAGGTAGAATTTAAGGCTGAGCTGCTGTGTTGGATTGCATCAGATTTTCCATGTGAACCTAATAAAGTGGCTGCTGTTCAATCCATGTTTTAATGTAATGTTGTACAAAATAGCACACATGCACCTGGCTGTGCGTTGCCGCTCAGGTAAAGCTCCGTCACACAGGATGAGAATGTTGTGTATGTGTAATTTTTTTTCCACCGCTGCTGATGGGGGACCCTTTGGTGAGATGCAACACCAGGCAACGGCATGTGATGCGGCGGCTGTGGCACGTTCAAAGTGATGACTTAGGTGCTGGAGTGCAGATTGCAAAGCTCTCCCACCGCTCACTTCCAATTAGGCAGCAGGCCGACTGATGCGTCTCGCAGCAGAAGCTTCTAGTAGGCTTCAAAAGGAGCAGCGTCGCTCGGTGACATCATGGAGGGAAGGGGCTCCTGGAGCTTCAGGCAGGGCAATCTGATGTGGCTCGGCAGATGTAATGATTAGCAATCCGTGCAACATGCAAGGACGGACTTTAAGACATTCCCACATTTATATCATTGCATAAAAAAATATAACTTAAACAAAAAAACATGCTGAAAGGCTGTGCAGCCTTCAGATATTTCCTCTGCTTGTTGGTGTGTTGATTGTGCATTCATTCCAAAGTTCTCTGTGTTTTTAGTTAACAGAATGTTGGTTGTGAAAACATTTTTGATTAATTGCCATAATTATTGTGATCATTTTTGCCCAAATGAACAGCCAGATGGCAGGATATGGTGTCATATTTGCGATCCTATCATATTAATCTGGCTCCGGGTCCATCTGAACACATTGTGCCGTTTGCTGTGTTCACAATCTGTCCTCAAGTAGTCTGCTCCTTTTTTTTATTTTAAGCTGCAAGTTTTTATTTGATTATATTAGACTATTAAATATTAAAGTTGAGGGTGTATGAAAGCAAGGCATTTATCTGCATGAATAGCTTGTGTTTAGTGAAGTAAGTAATGCGCTTTAAGTAACATCTCCGTCATGCATACAAAAATTAACCGGAGTGTTTCCGTCTCATGGTTTTGTAGTCAAAGCCTCAGAAAGATCCAACAAAACCACTTTGTGGGGGTTCATGGCTGCTTTTAAACCCGCTTTTCATTGTCCTGTACGTGAATTGTCCTTTTCATTTAAAACAATATCTGTACTGTAACCCTGTTAATACCCATTTAATGCTAAATACAATAAAAGTATACACCATTTGCAGCATTTCTGCACAGTTTTGAGTCTGTTAAGGGCGTCATCGGAGTCATTTTAAAGTAGTGAAATGAAATAATGGGTCAGATGGGAAATAATGAAACATTTCTATATCAAAGCAAGTCAAAAACTTTTTTATTCTCTGATATCAATTAACCTCCAGATAAATTTCGTCAAAGGGAGCAGCCTGGATGTGATTGTTCTCTCTTTACTCTGCAGTGTCCTTGGGCTCGGGGAGGCTGTTTCCTGACAGGGAACAATGAAGAGAGAGGTGTTTACAGATCTTTACAGATGGCTGCAGGGCTCAGAATTAGCTCTTCACCATTTCTCATGTGATTCGGTTCAGTCTTAACTTCAGATGTGTCATCAGGACTATCATCAGGATGTCTGACAATGTATCTGTTTGATCTTGACGTGCACTGCTCACTGAGTTAGTCAGATATCACTGTCAAATATTAAACCCTGTGACATGCGTGCCTCATTCTAATGATAGCTCACTGAAAAAATCACATCCTGGTGACTTTTATAAACACACCGCCCTGTTTTCAACATTGCAGGCAACAACAGAAGAGCTTCACAACTTTGGAATTAAGTTTTGTACGCTGAGTTCTTTTTGACTGACATTTCACACCTATTTATAACAACAGATGGGCATGGTGACTAAGTGTTTTTAAAAGTACAGACACAATTAATTGGGCACATTGCTGACATGAGTGAAATGAGGAAGGAGAAGCAGATGATAGTTACAGAGACAGCCTGGAGATTGCTCAGTGATCCTGACCTGCGCTGTTAGCGTGTTCGCCGCAGATCCAGCAGGCCTCTCTCTTTCTTTCTTTCTTTTTTTTTCCTCGACATGGCATAAATCGGGGAGATGAAAATGTCATGGAGCAGGTTCATTTTGCAAAGAGGTTTTGATTGCCATGCGCGTGTAATTGATTGTTCCAAGGACAGGGGGAAATCTAGAAATGTCATAACAGTCCTGCTTAGGTTGGTCCCACCACTAGGCAATCAATGAGAAGTAAAAAGAGATATTGATTTGCGAGCAGCAAAAACTGTAGCTTGAGACAACCAGAGAGCGCTGGGGAAAGTGGCACAGACGTGCAGACCTGTCACTGGCACCTATGAATTACCCAATCTTCTCTGAAGATAGTGTTACCACGGATACTCACAAAGTCCTGCGCTGGGTATTGCAGCTGTCCATTAGCTAAGCTCCTCAGGCTGCTAACTCTCCGTGGCTTGTCAGATTAATGAAGGAAATGTTGACCTTCCAAGGGGTAAATGTTGATGTTCTCAAATTTACAAAAGTTTCTAGATGGCTTTTTACAGCTGGCACACACATTTCTAAAATGATTGACACACTCTGAATAGACTCACTTGCGCAAGGGAGAAGGGATTGTACTCTATGAAGATACTGAGGCTTAAAGTTGAGATGTAAATATATTGTCATGTGAGCCTTTAGCAGCGGTCCAGTCGGACAGCATGCGG
>JAQLOL010000002.1:25791471-25805663 GCA_029783665.1 Naso thynnoides | reverse complement strand
CAGCATGCGGTTATAAATGTAGCAGTAAATGTAATGTATTTCCTTTGCTGTTAGCTGGTTTCTCTGGATGTAAGGAAAAAAGTCTTTTGGCTCAGAAACAGGCTGCTGCTTCTGTAAATCCAGGCCTCGCTATGCCAAGAGTCTGTTCTAACGGATAAATGTTATAAACACTTCAACTGCCTGATTTATGATGGACACCTCAGGTTTTTTGACCTTTGCATATCTCTGTCTGAAGATATAAATTTGTAGTGACACAGATTGGAGGCTTTACAGCAGTTTATGACATGCTAAATCTCAGGCGAGGCATGCCAGCCTCTTGTTTTCTAAGGCTAGTTAGGCTGGGAGTTGTCTAGCTTGGCCTCAGAGACATTTTCAAAGCAGGCATTTCCTACTTTTCTACAGATCTCCTCCAGACATGTCTTAAGACATTCAGTATGTACAAATACTCTGCCATGAACAATAACGTGTGTCTGATTTTTTTTTTTTCTGGTTGAAAGCATAATTTCTGCATTAAAATCTTTAAAAGAGAATTTACTAATTCTTCCGTATTAAAATGTTCAGAATCTACAAATCTGCAGATTTGGTTCATTTCTAAGGTCTGTAAAGTCCATCCTCAGTGTCTGTAAGTGCTCTGGCAGCTTCAAGTTTCTATATCACATCACTGACTTCCAAACTATTTATCATGTCATAAATGCTGGTAGCCTCTTAAAGTCAGATTGTCAGCGAGCACAGAAACTTTCCGCTTCCAGCACATGAATGTGAAAACGTCCCTTTAGTGTCAAACTGTACAAAGCTCAATCATTTATAGAAGTAAGAAGAAAAACATATTTTGGGTGCAGTTGGATTATGCCCTAATTCTTATCCTGTAGACAATTGGTATGTTTATATGCACACAGTATTCCTTTTTTGCCATTATTCCAAAAAAGGCAATAGCTGTTTACATCGTAAATGAAAAGGTATTTTCCGCTAATATTCATGTTTACATGCAGCCGTGCATACTCCAGTTAACGTAATTACACACGTCCTCTTTAAGTGTGAGGGAGGAGTATACTCCCTTTTCAAACTGCAGCAATGTTCCTCCTGTGGTTGGCAAAATTTGCAAACTGTTGGCTAGTTTGTCTATGATGCACAAAGCTGACCATGTGCTGTAAAAAGGGAGGAGGCTGTATGTCACAAACTTCAGTAAGAACTGCAGTTGAGGGGCATATTCCAACTGCACCTTGCAAATATCCAGAAAAAGCTCCTGAAACAGGAATAATACTGACATATCCCACGTGTCTTGATTGGAAAATGCTTCATTCACAACACACAACCTGAATACGCTGTTTACATGATCTGTCAAATTCTGAATATTGCCATATTCAAAATATTAGCGGAAAACTAGTGTGCATATAAACACGCTCCAAAGCAGAAGTTTATTCGGTACTCTTGACAAACTTGCTCGTTAGCATAATGACCTTATGTCCGTTGCTGTGCCTTTGTCCTTGAACTTTGTATCAAAGAGTAATGCAGCTTGGCATGGCTGCAGTACTGAGGTAGACCAAAAGCTGGCAGAGCACAGTTACAAATGGTGTGAGAAGCAGAGTTAGACGTGCGCCTATCTGGGAGTGATCCCTGCCAGAAGGTTAATTGGTGCCTCTGGATGACTGCTACTTGGGGCATCTGATAGAGAGGCATAGAACAGCGGGAAGGGCAGCTGTTAATCTCTGTCAATTCCATCATCAAAAACCACAATAAGATACAAACATTCTCAGTAAAACTTTCAGGAACGGTACTTAGCCCTTCTTTGTAAATGTATGTTATCTTTTAAACGGGGTAGGCAGTGGTATTGGTGAATTTTAAGGTACATAAAAAATGCAGGAAATAGCTTTTACATGACAGCTGCATACTACGATTGAGCCTTTTCTATTAAACCATCAGTGCACTGGAAAAATGCTCCATCTCCCCACTCCCACCAGTCCCACCAGTCCTTCAGTTTTAGTGACGACTTTGAAGAGAGACGACATCAACTGGGAGCTTGTCATAGCCATTGGTGTTCTCCTTCACTGTGAATACTATATATAAGACTATAAATAAAACATACCTCTGTGCTCTTGACAACTCTCTCCCTTAACATCAAGGGTGTTTTGGAGGCCATCACAGATCTCGCTCGGCCAATCAAAACATCCCTCTTGCGGTGGATCAAGGTCACAGCACATCGAGGCTCTCGGGTGTGAGTGTGTGTGCAGGCTCTTGTTCACCAGGCCCCATTCTCTATGTTTGTTTTGAAAGTCCGAATCCCATCTCCATCTCCATCCATTAGCTGGCAGGCAATTCACCTCCAGGGTTTCTCTTGAGGCACTTGTGAAATATTGATAAAAAAAGTCTTATTTTCAGAAAGCAAAGAAGGGAAGACATTCTATGGGCCGCCCAGTGTGGGACTCCTGAGTGCTCAGCTTCAGCCATCCCCACATGGAGTGCCCTCTATTCAGAAAAGAAATATTAACCACGTGAAATGCATAAGTGCCTGGACAGGGCTGTTATGTCATATTCATATTTAACTCAGAGCACATCTGCCACGTCTCTCCCAAAATGCACATTTTCCAGCAGGACTGCAAGGCGGAAAATATCTCAGATATGTGACAACACTGACAAACTGCATTTACTGCAGGATGTCTTCAAGAGATATGCAAACATTGGTTGTGATATTGTTGCGTGGGTTGTCGGATGACTAGATTTTAAATAATCTGAAATAGTTATTGTCAGAAAGGAGGCTTTAATCTTCTGCTGCTGTGCTCATATTGTGTCGAGCAGACCCTGCAGCCACATGAAAACGCTATGCTGAGTCAGAGTTTCCACTAATTGGATGATGGGAAACATGTCAATTAGAAATACTGTTGTTTAATTATCTGTTAATTGAAGCAATAATGTTTGTGCTCTATGAGTTGAGAGAATGAACAGGTGAATAATGAAAGAAGTAATTGCTGTTTATGAGACTGTCAGGGAAAATATAATGATGTGACAGATTGCCAGTAATTTCGTGAAACTGTCTAGTTTTAACACTGTTAATTGAATCAGATTTTCCAGCAGCATGATCAACATCTTCATCGGCATCAGCCTCCACATTTGTTACGTATTTTTATTTTGCTAAATGGGGAAATGTCTTGTAAAGTAATGTTTTCTCATCTTTTTCAGTCAAGCCTTTTTAATTTATTGGTAGAGCAATGCAGAACATTAAAATGTCTGGGTTTGTGCTCAGCCATTCCTCACACGTGGCTTCAGGGAGGCTGAGGTGTTATCAAGAACTGAGGGCATACATTTTCATTGCAGGTTTGAGGCATCCATAATCACTATGGAATAGGTCATTTACAATAACACTTAACAGGCCTCAGAAGAATCAATTTTCTTTTGTCACTCAGTGGCCAATGATTGTTGTAAACATCTCAACTTGAGGCCAGAAAAACCTTGGACACAGCACTAAGTCAATGGCCTGTCGTGAATCACATGGTGCTGTTGCACCAGCAGCAGTCTGTTAGCAAAGACATTATGTCCAGCGACACTTCCCAACCACCCAAGGCACAAAACAGCCACTTTTATGTTTTCCTAAATGGCTTCAGTGACATCTAACAATTTTTTTTTTGCTTAACAATGTCTGCTACTACTTATTGTACCCTGAAAATTAAATGATAAATTCAGTAAACTGCTGATACACATTGTTTTAATGTAATTCATTTCCTCTTCTTTTTCTAGTGTACATGCCTGATGAGGACGCTGCTCTTCAGGATGCCATCACTGAGGAAGACGGAGAGAACGACACTCAGACTGAAGAAGAATGCTCAGAGAGGACCAGCCACAAATTGTCCGAGGACAGAGAGCTTGACAACAAAAGCACCAACACTTATAGCAACCAGAACTCTCCCATTAGTGTCCTTTCCAATCAGGAGGCCGAACTGGAGTCACGCCTTAGCGACAGTAGCGACAGACTCTCAGACTTTAAAACCTCCTCGCCACCTGAGAGCCAGCGAGATGATGAAAGTCGCAGCTCCAAACATAAAGAGGAGACGCCCGGCAGCTTGGAGAAGATGAGGGCAGCCTATGCAAACTTTCTCTCTGATTCCTACTGGACGGGGATAGGAATGGACTTGAAAATGGGCAAAAACACCAGCAAAGCCAACTGTGACAGCACCAACGGCAGCACCAAGAGTGAGTTTGATTGGCACCAGGATGCACTCTCTAAGACCTTGCAGCAGACTCTCTCCCCAAAGCCTGCATGCAAACCAAACCTCTTTAGCTCTGTCCACCTATACAGGCAAACCACCAAACCCTGTGGCTCAGTGTTCACAGGTGCCAGCCGATTTCGCTGTAAGGATTGTAGCGCTGCATATGACACTCTTGTGGAGCTGACAGTCCACATGAACAAGAGCGGACACTACCAGGACAACAACCTCAGCAAACAGAGTAATTCCTCTGCCTCGTCCTCGAAGTCCAGGAAACGAAATTTGCAAGATATGGAAGGAAAAGAAGATGCACAAAAAGTTTTAAAGTGCATGTTTTGTGGCCACTCTTTTGACTCACTCCAGGATTTGAGTGTCCATATGATTAAAACTAAGCATTACCAAAAAGTGCCTTTAAAAGAGCCAATCCCAGTAATCACACCCAAGCTGCTGCCACCAGCAAAGAAACGAGCCTTTGAAACTGTGAGGCCATGCTCCCCTGATTCTACCACTGGTGTTTCTGGCTACACTGAGGCACAACGAGCCGCAAGCATTGCAAATGCTAACAATAATCGCTATGGCTATCAGAATGGAGCAAGTTACACTTGGCAATTTGAGACGTGCAAGTCTCAGATTCTTAAATGCATGGAGTGTGGAAGCTCCCATGACACCCTTCAGCAACTCACCACACACATGATGGTGACTGGACACTTCATCAAAGTCACAAACTCAGCTTCTAAAAAGGGTAAACAGTTAGCGCTTGATCCCCTGGCCATAGAGAAGATGCAGGTGTTAGCTGAGCCTGCAACCAGTGACACTGAGGGTGAAAAGTTGTCTCCAAAAAATCCTTCCCCTGGGAGCAGTGAGAAGGATAGCCAGGGGGAAGGTACATCAGACAAAATGGAAGAAACTGAGGCTAAAGATGACAAGCAAGAGAGTGAGGATCAAAAGCCAGGCAATGGGGCTTTTAAGTACCCTTATCTTCGTGAGGAGGATCTTGAGCAGGACTCAGGAGGAGGAGGGGACATCCTTAAATCTTTAGCCAACACAGTGGCCTCTGCCATCAATAAAGCTCAAACAGGGACCCCAAGCTGGAGTGCCTATCCAAGCATTCATGCTGCCTATCAGCTCTCCGGCATCATCAAAAGCGCCCCTCTCTCTGCCTCTCCTCCTGCTCAGCTAAAGCAGACATTTAACCACAAGCTGAGACCGATTGCCCCAAAGGGGAAGTTATACCACGGTGCTGTGGGAGTTGAGGCTCCCCAGGGACAGCATCAAAATGTGGACATCAAAAAAGAAAAGGTTGGCATTAGCGATGGTAAAGAAAGTCAGAATATTAAGTTTGATCTGGTGGAGAATGATGACAGCGATTGTCAGGATGATTCCTCTTCCTCTTCAAAGCTTGATGCAGACTGTGTGAATGAAGGGAGTGAAGCGATCAAAGGGAAGTTGAGCCCAGATTTCTCTGACAGAGGCAAGACACCAAGCCCGTCTGCCAGCAATGGCCGCAGCACTACTTCAGAGCCTCTCAGTGACACTCCGGCTATACTTGGCATTAACCCTCTAAGTGCACTGCAGTCAGTCCTGAACAATCATCTGGGCAAAGCAAACAAGCCCAATAGCCCAAGAGTGGATAAACTATCTGCTCACACCAAGTCTATTTTTGCCGAAATTAACCGGAGCAGTGAGAAACCAGCTTTAATGCTTGGAAATGCTATAAGAAATAGGCCCAATAACCCCTTTCTGTATGTTAGTGATGACCAACCAATAGACCTGACGAAATCTAAACACAGCAAGCAAAGTTTGTCACTTCTGCAGCCTTCCACCCCGATGCCACAAAAATACGCTCTGTCTGACATTGCAGATATGGTTAAAGTTCTTCCGAAAGCCACAACTCCTAAACCCTCTATTCCATCGAGGATTCCGACTTTGAAACTGGAATCAGATGTCAGGCGCTTTGAGGACGTGTCTGCCGAGGTGTACTCCGTCCACAAGCGCAAAGGTAGACAGTCAAACTGGAACCCTCGCCATCTTCTCATCCTGCAAGCTCAGTTTGCATCCAGCCTCTTCCAGACCTCTGAGGGGAAATACTTACTCTCAGACCTCGGCCCTCAGGAACGGATGCACATCTCCAAGTTCACTGGATTGTCCATGACCACCATAAGCCATTGGTTAGCAAATGTAAAATACCAACTACGGAAAACAGGTGGGACCAAATTTCTGAAGAACATGGACACGGGCCACCCAGTCTTCTACTGCAATGACTGCGCTTCCCAGTTTAGGTCACCGACCACGTTCATTTCCCATCTGGAATCCCACCTCGGGTTCCAAATCAAAGACATGTGCAAAATGCCGGTGGAGCACCAGACGAAAGTAGAGGAGCCAGAACTGTCGAAGGCCCTCAGTGTGAGAGCCACAGAGGCTCTGGTCACAGAGGAGGACATTGATGCAAAGTTCAAATGTAAGCTCTGCTGTCGGACATTTGCGAGTAATCACGCAGTCAAACTCCATTTGAGTAAAACTCACAGCAAATCCCCCGACAACCATTCACAATATGTGGAAATGGACAAGGAGTAGTTTTTCATATTATTGTCACTTTTTTCCCTTTTTTATTTGAATACACGGGTCAGATATTTCAACCATTTTTCAATTAGCGTCGTGTAGTGTGCATCATTATGACATTGAAAACATTTCATGGAGTCCAGCAAAGACACACTGGTTAGAAATTGTATAAGGAAACACTAAGATACTTTTGCACCCTGCTCAAATGCGTCACCAGTAATGAAATGTATTACTGCTTGAAGAAACATTATTGCTGATGTTTGCATGCAATAGCCCTGGCTATGACTACTATTTATTTGTATATGTCAAGTTTCAATTGTATTTCAAAGACAAAATAATGAACTAATTGTACTTTACATCTTCTGTGCTACAGTACACCTGCAGAAACGTGCAGCTGTTGAAACAGGTAGCCCGATACACAATAACACACATGCAGACCTGTACAGTGTATTGCTATGTAAAGATGTTTTGTGTTGCAATGATAGAAGAGAAAAAAAAAAGCACTTTAATAAATGTTTAATCACCAGTTTAGACTCGGATTCTGTATATGACTCAAAAATGAAAATTAGGAAAATTCCACATGTAAATATGTTTCAGAAGAAGAAGAAAAACAGTGCGTTTCATGCAACAAGGATAACAGCAAGACAGATGATACCTGTGATACCTGCACCTTTTTTTACTTATTCAAATAAAGAGTTAACATTTGATAACAGCTCGTTTATCTTCTTTTTCTATTTTCTCTTCCTCTCTTGCTTTCCAAACACATTGCAATTTCCGTGCTTATCACTGAGATCAGTGTTTATACAAGCTGAACAGAATGATCAAAGAATGGATAATAAATATACCAAAAAAATTCTCTGCAATATGAAAATTTCACCTGATGCATTCTGTGTATTTTTCTGACAAAACTTATTTTCCTGGAAGAATTAGATAGTTTGGTACTTGAAACAACACATTTCCAGTGAAACCTAAAGAGTCTATTAGTCAGTACACAGCAGGCCAACATGCCACATTAAATGAATAATGAATTAATGTTTATTTGTTCTGCACTGTGCCTTTTTTCCTATAAAAAAATCCCATTTTCTTTGTATTAATGGTTCTTTCTAGCAAGAAATCTCAGTAAATTATCAGGAAAACATTCCAAAATTACAGACAGATAAAACTAAAGCATCTTATACTCAAATTCACGAAATCTTGCTGTTCTGTTACAAGATTTAAAACACATTTCAGACCCTCAGTGTGACAAGGGACAACATCCTCACACTGTACCATGCACTGCATTCCCTTTTTTACTCTATGATTTTTAGATACACCTCACAGATACATCTTCTTGTCAGACTTTATTGCTTTCCTGTGAACGCTGTTGCTGTTGCTGCAAGATGGTATCATAACAATTAAACATATTTCCTCCAGCTCTATTATTTCAAGGCTATTAAAAATAATTGCCTTCTAAATTCATAAACATTTCATGCAATTCATCTCTTTTCAAGCAATCAAGTCCTCAATTACCTCCACCCATCAAATCTCTTTTTTATAACGGCCGACTGACATTTGATGGTAAATGGGGAAAAGCACATGGGCACTGTGGTGATTTGAATGCTGTGACACCAACTTGCCCCCTATTGTTGGAAATGAGCAGGCAATCACGTTGTTCATCAGATGACTCCTAATGCAGTTAAAGTATTCAGCTATAATTTCTCCCTGCATTTATAATTACTGTCAAAGACCACACACCTCAGTGAGCAGATTAAAGCTATAAATTATTTAGTGCCTTTCTTCGCCGATGGATCTCTGATTTGTCTGTAGAGCCATTATGTTTTAGAGGAGCAACTTATTCCAAATTGAAGCAAGCGTTGTCCTTAAGATGCAGCAGAATGCTTTGCAAAAAAAAAAAAAAAGAATGAGAATATTACTGGTTGTGTTTATTAACTGCAATTTGAAGTGAGGCTCTTTGCTTTTTGCTAACAAAAAGGGGCATGATGCAAAATTCATTTTTATTTTAAACTTTATGTTCTGCACAGCAAGTGGATACAAATCATTATTCAGCGCATATATATATACTACAAGTACATTTGGAGGATTCAGCACAACCAAGGCTAACCAAAGGGAAATGCTCTCATCAGTGCAATCGCAGGAGGAAATTTGTTGTCTTTGACCATAATTTGTTGTAATAAGGCTAAGTCAATGTGGGATTTCTTATCGGCGCACAAAAAAATGCTATAAGGCTCTAATCTAGATTTAAAGCAAACTTTGCAAGGTTAATATGTTTCTTATGAACGTTCATAAGCTCTAATTGGTGGAATTGAATAAACTTAATGCTCTCTAATCCAAATACCTGAGTTATTAAATAATGGTAGACTTCAGGTGGCACATCATATGTAATTAAGTGAAATAAACCCGTTATTCTTTTCATATTAATTCATTTTGGATGTTTGCATATTAACGCTGTTAATCACACTCTATGTGTGACATGTCATGGCTAATTACAGAACACAGTCAGCTCACACACAGTCTTGGTATCAAACTGATTGATTATGATAGATATTAACCACAGTAAAATGCTCATACGTGGACACACACAGTTTAGTCAAAGGAAGTGAACGCATATTTTTTGTTGTTGTTAGCGTCTCAGCATTAGCCACAGCACTGAGCAGACGACAGTGATAAAGCTTGACTGTATTTGTCCCTTCACTTTGGTTCCTCTCAGTAAAAAGAAGTGAAAATAATGAGAGGAAATGTAGTTTAAATTGTCTGTAGTCACATCTCAGACCTTTCCTCTGAAGGAAATTACCCTGCATGTAAGAAAGCCAGTTAAAAATCTCCAACCCGCATTTTTATAACTTACAAATTTCACTATTAGTATCATTGATTTTACTAAAGTCGAAACGCTTTAAGCTTCGGAAATGTCTCTGTGTCTGACTCAAAACATCAAAAGTGCTCACATTTCCCCCAGCTTGGAGTTACTTTCTAAAACACTTCTAATAGCGTAGTTGAAAAATCAAATTATGCACATAAGTACACTTGCATTGCAGACGCAGTGAAACCCGACCTTGGCAAAATTGACGCCAGCTCGCATTTGCAAATCCTTTGTCAATCTGTCATTAAACATGCTATCAAATAAAGATAAGTGCACACTCCTTGCTTGCAGTAGCGTGCGTCTCCCTGATGCTGATGTGCTGTAATAGGCTGAAATGTGCATCAGAATTTGCCTGCTTGGATACACACAAAACATTTACACTGTGCCTGACTTTGCTTCGCCCTGTGCCAGACAAGCATGGCTTCTCTGCATCATCTGGCCTGTAAACCGGAGGAGGAGGAGGAGGAGGAGGAGGGGGGAGCAGGGTTCAAAATGTTCATCACACAGCAGCAGGGTAATGACTAGCTCATGTGTTTAAGTTTAACACTTATAATGCAACTATTTTAGTGCCAGCAGGTACTAAAATGTAATATTTGCAAATGCACTTTAAATGACTACTATGACTGATATTCTGACAACCTAAAGCATTCGTATTATTAGCAATTTATCAAAGAAAAGGCCAGAAAAGGTTCACAGTACAATTATAAGAAAAAAAAGTTTGAAATACAATTATGATAAAGCAGTTAAAAGGAATTCAAAAAAGAATATTGGATTTGAAAAATACTGTCGCAGTGGACAATCTAATCTGAGTGTGGGCATGTTTTTCTTTTTTTTTTTTTTTTTAATCATTATTCATGGGCTTCAATTATGTCCTGGTACCTGGTAAGGACTTTCTCTTGTGATTACATTAACACACTCTGATTGGTCCCCTTCTCTTTAAATAAAACCACCACCCTCTCGCCTTTTGTCTCCCTGATTGCCGTCGGCGCAGTCCGTGGGACCAATCAGCATTCCAGCAAATTTACATACATACGAGAGTGCAAAATGCGGAAAATATATTCAATTTGCTCATTTTTGGGCCCCATAAAATGATTTTAACTGCATAGATATTTTATAAAACTGCCTATTTATGCTGCGGTATGGATCATGTGGATAATGTTATGATATTTTATAAAGTTAATATTTTTTCCACTGAAAGAAATACTGTAAGACATTAAGTTGCCTGTGAGTGTTGTAATTGCAGACCATATTTGAGATTCTTATTACATTGGCTTCCCTTGTAAAGAGGATATTGTCTCAGTCTGCATTTATTGCCATAAGCTAATTCTGTGCTGCCTCTTTCTCACTATGAAGCATTCATGCGGATATTGGTCACTTGTGGTCTGTATTTTTGTAGCTGGGGTTCATGTTTTCAGCCTTTTAGCACGATGACTCCCCCAGAACTCTACTTGCCATGCAGGTCAAACAGCCAGTGATACCCTTTACTCATTCATTCACTCATGTAGTCACCATGTTATCTGTCAGTCTCATCAGATTATACTTTATGCGAGACACCTCTGGCATATCTGCCCCCTGAAAAGCCTGTCTCCAATCTTTAAATATCGATCCCCAGGGCCTAAGCAGAGGTGCCTCTCATGAGTGCAGGAAAAGACGGGGGAAAAACAGATCATTAGTGATTTTAATTAGGTGATCTGTCAAGCTGCGATTGCCAGATGTAAGCGTATGCATTTGGGTCAATGGCAATCCCTCTCACAATCCCCTCATGTCACCTTGGGCCTTAGGAACAGGGGAAGGCTCCTGCTAGCAGTGAAACAAGCAGTAGGGGATTGAACTGCGGGGCAGGTTCTTTCTCATGTTTGGAGCAGGTTGGAAACACAGCAGCACGGTGGTGGAAAGAGATTTTGGAATTGCCTTTTCTCTATCTGAATAATTTTAAAAGTGTAAACTGTACATCTGCTTTATTTCGATAAACGCTTTTCATCAAAGCTTCATAAGACAGGAGGAATAATACACAGATTTAAAAGATTTCTAGCACCAAGCTCTGTCGGCGTTAGAGTGCACATGTATGTGAACAGGAGAAACAAAATTACAGCATCTCAGTTTGAGTAAGAGAGCATGACACTTTTTTGTTGTCACGATGCAGAAATTGTCTTGAAAGTCCTTTCCCTCGTACACAACAAAGTACAAACGGGTGCAGATATACAGACTCAGGCAAATCCCTTTTTCACTCCAGCGTTAAACATCATTACATATTTATAACTCGGCGCCAGATGACAGAGACAGAGAGGCAGAGAGAGATGAACCAGGCAACAACACCGCAACCCGTCTGGTGTCTCTCAATGTGAGATATCTGATTGCACTGTTTAAACCTGCCTTTCATCTGGTGCTGCTACAGAATACCCAATTATACAAGAGCTGCAAATGGACTTTTGATTTAACAGTATATAATTTAATTGGCATATGTATTAGAAGTGCCTCCGACATCCACCTCTAGTCTTCAGTGAGCGGTGTTATAGGAATTGCAGTCTTGAGCAGATGTGCGAATGCATTGCAGTAAAGCAAATCAATGAGAAATGTTTAACTTTGGATGCTTTAATTAAAACAAAAACTAACAGTTGTGGGTTTCTTTTTTGTCCCCTCACAGATCCCAGTGAAGGCTTTCACTGCCAAGACGAGTGTCGCATCCTCGGCCACTCTGACCGCTGTTGGATGCCCCGTGTCCCCATCCCAGCACGAGCCAAGTCGCCCGAGCACGCCCGTAACGTCATCGCTTTGTCTATTGAGGCCACCACAGTGGATGTGCCCCACTATGAGGATGGCACCACCAAGAGGACTTTTGCCACCTTCGGCAAGGATGGGCCTGAGGACGTGGAACGGGGAGAGATAAAAGGAAAGCGGACTCAGGAGTCTCAGGTGTGTAGCCCAAAGGCCAATGGAGGGGCTGTCCGTGAAGCTGGCAACGGGCGCGAGGCAGCCAGCCCCATCACTTCCCCTGTGCACCTGAAGAGCCCAGTGTCCAAGCCCTCATCTGCCTACAACACACTGAAATGCCGTGACGCAGAGCGAATTGCCAACCACAGCCTGCTGCGGCAGCCGGAGGGGAAGGACAGTGAGCCAGCTGTCAGGGAGATCAACACGCTTCTCCACGATGGTCGAGACAAGGAATCCCCCAGCAGCAAGCGCCTGAAGGACATTGTGCTTTAGCAAGCTTCTCTACAACACACACCAACATGCATACACACATACAGTGTAAACTCACATATATGTACCCCGCAATAGCTGTGTGTACACAGAAGAAAGTCAGGCTGTGGAAGTAGAGAGACACACCCATTTGCAGTATGTTCAAGAACCAGCTCGGGCGGAGGATGATGAACTGTAATGTGCTGCAGCTAGTTGTGTGCTCAAGCCGAGGGAGTGGATGTGGCTTTGTTGTAGTCGCAGTACTTTTTCCTTGTTTGCTTTTTGTTCGGTTTTTCTTTCTATCAGTCTGCAATCAGTGGACAGGCAGGTTACTGTTGACTGCATGGACATGGCCGGCGGAGCTCTCCAGCCCTTGCGCCAAAGCAGGACACTGCGCGTTTGGACACCTGAGGTGCCACTTCTTAAGTACAGTTATGCCTTTTGAACTACTTTTGTATCACAAACTGATATTTGCCTTCTTTGGTTTTGCAGTTTGGTCTAGCTGCCAAAATCGCTCTTTGTTCCTTTGTATAGTGAGCTTCATCAATGTAATAAACCACAACAGACACACACAGGATTCATCTAAAAATATCCTCAATTTACTCCTTCATCAGTTTTCAGAGCATTCAGGAGAAGGAAAGGGAGGCCTCTCAGTCTCATTTGCCCTTTTCTCTGACTAATAAGAGAAACTTCTCTCTGCATATCCCTGAGGACATCCTAGTGTCATCAGACTGTGAGGTCTTTACAGTATTTATATTTTATCAAGGATGGAGCTAAATGAACTCTTGCTATCTGCCCAGCCACTCTGAACACTGGAAGTGGGACAGACGGATCCTTGTGTTCAAACTGAGTTGTATGAAAAAGACTTCCTGCTTTTGAAATCTCCTGTGCCCAACCTTGATTGTAGCCAGTGGAGCACAAATTAGAAATTTGTGCTCTGGTCTTGTACTTTTTTTGACTTTTGACTATGGGGCTAGGATAGAAGGGATCGTCACTCATGTCTTGCTATGTGAAACTCTCCATTGGGTTTACTATTATCATTTTTAATAACCCGTTGTTATGTGACAATCCCTTTAATGTTTTGTTTCAAGAGAAAAAAACAAATAAACATTGGTGTTCAACTGAAGCTACAGTAGCGTTTGTTACACAAACACAAAAATAAAAAAAACATATGCCAAAATATATTTTATAAATAATTTAAAAATGTATAATGAGAATATTTAATGCTGTGTAGTTATTTTATGAGTAAGTTATACTTGAAATTAACTTGCTTTTGTTCATTTGTCCTTTGCTTTTATATTGAACCTGATTTGTTTTTTTATTTTCACAATGAACTTGGATTTTTTTTTTTTTTTTTTTTTTGGTTTAATTTGTTACCCCCTGGCAACTGTTGCAGTATA
>JAQLOL010000002.1:25770502-25785025 GCA_029783665.1 Naso thynnoides | reverse complement strand
CCCCGTCCGGATCATCTTAAATTTATATAGTGAATAGGCGTCATGTTACTGGCTACTGTCAATAGCTTTAGCTCTTTTAAAAAAAAAAATTTTTTTTTTCACCCACAATTGGGAGAAACATTTGACTTTTTGGCAGCTAAATGCTTCATTATGTTTTCAAACTAACGTCAGGTAATAAGGTAATGTACAGTTTGTCCATTGTAGGTTTTTTTTTTTTTTTAAACAGCTTCCTCCTGATTAATTTGTGTGCGGTAAAACCTAAACAATGAGCTTGAAGATGCTGCCAAGGGACATTTGAGAGTTGGATGATAATTCATCGGGTCTATGTGTAGACACTTTATCTATAATATCTATACTTTATCTCTTTATCTTGGTTTAAAATATTAACAAACATTCTAGATAAATGGAAGTGTCAAGAGGAATAGTGAAGCATTCTTTCATGCAAACAAGGCAATGACTTTAAAATTAAAGTGATTGGCCTGTTAGAGGAACGCCACAGTGTTTACTTACTTGTTGGATTCTGCTGAAACTTTATAAAATGATGAAACTCACAGCTGTGTTTTCAGATTTTCAGAATTACACAGATGAGCCCGAGGAGGAGCTTTGCAACATCTGTTTGCTCATTTATGTGTCCAACACAAAACATCAGACATGACTGATCTTCCTTTGACAAAACTTGGAAAATGACGCATCCCACCACTGCTGTCTGGCATTTAGAGTTACACTGATTGGTCCGAGGGGAAATTACATCTCAAAATAAAATGACACATTTGTTGCTGATTGGCCCAGATGGGGACATTTTGGGGACAACATGATTACTAATACTTTGTCTTACCAATATAAATTATCAGAGACATTATAGAATTATGGAAGTTTTGAATCATTTCAGCTGCAAACATTTAATACTCTTTGTTAAAAGCACCCCGATATATAAGAAATATACAACCCACTGAAGAAGCCTGGAAGGAATTTGACTGCCAGCACTGTGCAAGGTCGTCCTGGCTGTAAACTAACAACCAGAAGTGGATCGGATTGGATTTGGACCCCTCAGACACTGTCAGGAGAATTCAGGGTTTGTTGGCTCTGTTGTTGCCAGCAGTCAGCAAGGGCGCATGAATGCTTTCTTTTTGCCTCCATAAATTTGTGGGCCAACTGAAGCATTTTTCCTTTCGTCTCCTCCGTTCGCACCTTCCTATTATTAGATCACCCCCTGACTCGCAGCCGTGTCGACCCTAAAACCAGAAACGCTTATTCCTCGCATGTATTGGGCTGGAATGCAATTACAGCTGCTCTGACCACAAAACAAATAATTGCCTTTTTGATTGACAAGCATTTTTACAATCTGCTGCTTTTCTACACAAGCTGGAACAAATGTCACTTGACCTAACTTGGATCCTGACGCTAACCACATGCCATGTAGTTAAGAGTCCTTCTTACATTAAAAAGTAAACCACCGAATCTGTAACGTGATGAAATACCTGACAGAGCTGTATTATTTTAACATCTGAGTGTTCTCATTTTGCCCTGTCTATCAGTCAGCCTGGATGGTGGTCAGGAGGGGGATGGGTTGATGGATGGATGGAGGGAAGGGGGGTTGGGTACCGAGCTCTCCACCTCTTGCCCTCCTCCGCTGTCATCTGTTGCCCCACAGCAGGCCAGAGGTTGTTGGCGTTTTGCTCACTTGTAATCCGTCTCACTGTCTGGCTGCCGGCTCTCGGGTCACCTGTCACTCAATTTGACATGAATCAGCATTGACGCCAGCAGATTTAAGCTATTTCTCTCAGTCTGTAAACACAGCCTGGGTCCGTGGGCCTCTAGCAAAGTAAGACCAAAAAAAACACCCATCAACATCCAACCAAAACTACTGAATGCTCTCTAATGACCCATAAGAGCTTGAATATGGTTAGACATGTTTTGTTTTTTGTGGTATAACTCCCAATTAAATGTGGGATGGTAGTCAGGTTGTGTTAATGCGACATGACATGCTGCTGCAACTCTCTTTTCCAGCCCCAGATGAGCACAGTTTCAGACAGAAAAAACACAGGGGACTGCTGCTAAATCTCTCATCAATTTGACACACAATGTTTGGATGATATAAGGCAGAATTGCCATGAGGTCCGCACGCTGATCAGAAAATAACATATATCAAATCCTCAAGACACAGAGAGTTTCTGCCAGGCTCAGAAGTTCCAGACAGGACTCAGAAATTCAGCTGATAGTTGTGCTGCTCCGACAGAATTTGTTGTAATTGTAACTACTTGATTGATTGATGCTTACTTGATTACCCTAACCTCCTAAAACATTGCTTGCATTATTTTTCACCTTCTTGTTGATACCATAAATGTGAAACAAAAGGAACAATTGACATTCATTGTTTTTCAGTTAAGCAAGTTCCTGTCTGAGGCCCAATCGGGTCTTCTTCCTCACAAAAATATTTACAAAGCAGAAAATATTTTATATCCTGCCTTTTTCTCGCTGCCCCACAGCGCTCCTAGTGGTAAAAAGTTTGAAAGGGCACCTTTAAGATCTAAAACTAATGGGACGATAGAATTGTTTTTCTTGTAATGGCAACACTTCAGCTGACAGCCTGTATATTTTTGTGTAAGTTTTTTTTTTTTTTTGTACAGCTTTGTGTCAGTAAAATATTTGTGTTTCCATACAAAGCTCTCTAAACATTTATTCCCAGAAACTTTTCCAGGAACTTAAAGCTTCTTTTAGCTCAATTTTGTCTGTGTGTCTGGGCAAATTCGCCTATTGTCATATGAAAAACTGTTGACTGTTTTTAGATCTAACTTTTGCGTTTGACTTTGAACAACATTGATCTTTGGTTTATCTATGGAATGCTTCCTCCTGTAACTCCATGTGAATATTTCAAAGAACAATTAACAAAAACCAGCTGTTTTGTGTTGTTCTGTTTTTGTTTGAAAGTAATGGACTGAAATAAAATGCTGCAAATACTCGACCACTCAGACATTTTCAGCTCTGTAAAGTTCCTGTTCTATTTCCGAAGCAGAAACTTAAAGGAGGATGAAATAATGTCAACAGAACTTTATTTAGACTCTTTCAAATTCCCTGTTGTGGAAATCTTCAAGAGTTCCTCATCCCTGTGGAAAATTTCTTTGGTGGAAATTTTGCTTTGGTAGGTTAAGTATCTTGAGAAATAAAGGAAGAACAAATTTGTCTTTAGGAGGACAGAGTCATATATAGCATCATAAAACTTTTAAAAAATACCCCATTACAGTGGATAAGTACAGTTTTCAGATACTGGTACTTACTTATAAATCACCATTTCATGTTTCATGATATTTCTACACCATTTATTTTAGATTAAAAATAAAATACAAATGCAATACAATACAAAAAATACAATTACAGCAATCCAGGTATGTAAAAATTTAATTAAAAAAAACAGGAACATCTTTGCCACACATAAAACTGATTCACATAAAATAAACATGTTGGTTTCTAAGCATGCAGAAAAAACAATGTTATTCATGTTTTTATGAGCAGGTTTGGAGTCATGGACAAGAGGAAAGCATTTTCACAAGCAACAAGTAATGAGTAATAGACCAGTAGACGTAAAAAAAAATGTAAAAGTGATTTTCATTTGACAGTAATTTTTGTTTTTGTAGCACATGTATGTAACTACACTTGGTATTTATGCAGGGTGTGAGTGAGCAGTTTTCTTTTCATTGTTATTATGGTGGGTTTCAAACCTATTGATCAGTCACTGAAGTATGTCTTACTCTATCTCTGAATTTCTCTAACACAGCTGGATCCATTTTAAAAGGATTCTCAGTCCTCTGCATATTTGAAAAATATGTCCTCTTCAGCCTTTACATATGAACTAACAACACAATGTCTTATCAGCTTCTGAATTCATGAAAATGCTTCCTCTCCAGTTTTTCAAAAGAAAAGCAAAAGTAGATTCACATCTTGCACACTAAGCATGCTGTAACATATAGTAAAAATTGCAAATTTCTGACGGAGCAGAATAATGTTTTTTATTTCGTTTTTATGCGGAACATGCACGAGATATTAGAGAGGCTGCATCGATCTAATGATGCAAATGTAAGCAACAGTGATAGCGCGAGCTGCAGAGACAGCTGTCACTGTGGTCAAGATTCAGAAATGGACATGTGCAGTCTTAAAAACGCAGCCACTGTGCAGACAGCGAAATCAATACAGCATTTTGTTATCTATCTCTATCTTACAACTTAAAAGAGAAGGATTATATGTCATAGAGTGAGCCCAGGCAGACTCAGACGCAGATCTATCATTGTAGAGAGTCACAGGCCTTTTCCTGTGTAAATCATGTGTCACATGGGCTGCAAGTTCATTCTCCGGCCATGGAATACATTTAGGCCTTGGACACAGACTTCCATTTTTCACTTTTGATCGAGTGCTTCCCTGCAGTGCTGCACCTGTAAGTAGATTATTTTCCAACATGACACCTCCATTGTTCGTTTTGTTATTGCTGTCCATATCAGATCAAACACAGGAAAAATAGCTTCATGTGCTAAAACAGGTGATTGATACATTTTAATTACTCCACTTCTCTTAGGAGTGCTGCTGTCACAGCTGCCGAGGCATTAATGTGACAAACGCTTGACAGAGAAACAAGAGAGGCGAATGACACACCTGTGGCAAAGTTGTGAGGGTACTGAATTTCTCCCTTCTGAGCAGTCAGTCCTGCACATGTCAGAGGCTTCAGAGCAACCGCAGGATCCCATAAAGCAAAAGCCCAAACGGAACGGAGACAGTGAATGATCCGACTGCATCGCTTACAGGACCCTCATCCTTGTGGACGTCTCAGAACCATCTCTCATGTGGAACGTAATGCTGACCGTGCGAGGTGGATAAAGTGAAGAGTAGCCACAGAAAATATGAGCTGCCACGCGCTGTAATACATCCTTTCAGGCAAAGATAAAGGGCTCTGCAGGAGATGCTGTATGTGTTAAAGTCCTCGACAAAAAAAGGAGGAAATCGTATTATTAAAATGTAATATCCAAGCAATGATTGATTGAACATTAATGAACCTTATAGAGCAAACCATAAAGACGTAAAGAAATGGATCCCCAGCTTCAGTCCCACCTGCTTAACCCTCTTGCAGTTGGCATAAGAAGGCAATCTTGTGGCGTAGCTACCGAGGTGGGAGCTCTATTCTACAGGTACTGTATATTCTAAGTTATGGGTACAAAGACACACCAGCAGGTAGTCACTCATTCAAGACATCTATATTACATCTGTGCGATGGGGTCTTCCAGAGACAATCATTCCTGCGATTCACTCTCAGCACACAAGAATCATCTCGTGTCATGAAAGTATGTGAGCGCTGAAATTGTCAGACAGCTCCCACTTCTAGCTTTCATCATCTCTTCCCAAAGCATTTCGATTTAATTTAAGTGTGCCGGCAAGTGCTTTCATTTTGTTTTAATGAAGTTTTAAAAGTTGGCTGATCTGTAATGTAAGCCGCGCGGCCCAACTTTCACTTGCCTATCATCTGTTCTCCGTGTGATTGCCACAGAATACAATATGATGAGCTGTCAGCCACGACACCGTGTGGGGGGGAGACGCCCGAGTTCACTCAGGAGTTAATCACTGGTGCAGAGAAATAAGTCTGTCCTGCAGTTTCTCTACTGTGATGAATAGTCATACACATATGAAACCCTAAGTATCACCTCATCTATCTGTCTATCTATCTATCTATCTATCTATCTATCTATCTATCTATCTATCTATCTATCTATCTTACTTAGCAACAATGCTTGTTTTTAAGGACCATATTAGTCTGTTTCTGGCTTCTCACCATTAGCAGAGATTACTTTTATCTTCAACAAATGTTGTATAAACGAGTCCTCACTTTTTGTTCATTAATTACTGCTAATTATGGTGGCATGTTTGACTAAGCTTTTACATCGAGTCTGGACGAGAGGAAATAATCTCATCTCCCACCTGGATGATGAGCTGATGTTGTGATTTTAGGATGAATACACATCAAACAGACACACAGCTAAACAAGTCTAACAATGCTTTATCTTTTATTCATGGAGTTTGGTATTTTTTGCATAAAGTGTTGCTGTACGTGGATCGTCTTAACAGGAGGTTGTTGGTTCAATCCCCGCCTCCTTCTATCTGCATGTTAAAGGACCATACTGGTCTGTTTTTTAACTTCTCACCATTAGGAGAGATAGCCCCTATCTTCTGCAAATGTTGTTAAAATTGGACCGTGTGTGTCCTTTAGTAATTCTCAGACTGCATTTTTAAATCCCATTCACTGCCATTCATGTTGAAAGGGTAAAGAAACACCATGGAACACGTGAAAGTCACTAGGCATGAGTAATTAACCCCTCTAAAGAGAACGTCTGTGCTTATTTGGTCAAAAATCACTGAATGAGAGAGAGAGGGGAGCCGGGAGCTGTTGAGATTGAAGTTATTACGTCAGGAAAAATAGTTTGTTACAAGTGCTGCCTTCCTAGCTCAAATATTAGTGTGAGGAAAGATTTTCACACAGATGTTTTTAGCTAACACTGTTACACATTTTCAGGTACTTTCTGTAACATTTATTGAATATGGACAATAGTAACAAACACAATACCTCAAAGATAAAGCTACTTTGATAAAAATGAGTGGCGTTCATGGAACATTTGTGGCCCATGTTGACAAAGGACAAAGACATGTTGTAACACTGGTATGGTCCTTTAAAGCTAAAACTCAAAGTTTGGAACGATCCACAGTTTCTGTCAACATCACGTGCATCACGCAAAGGCCACCCTGAATCTCCAGCACATGAGCACCCAGTGTGGGAATTCGCCTCTTCAAGTCTTGTTGCTGAAAGTGACCCGAGATTACGTGAAACAAAGACACAGTAAATGCCGTCATCTGCACAAAGACAATGAGATGTTACGTCCAATGTCACGGCATTATGTTGGGGAATTTAAACAAAGAATTGAAGCGTGGACAATATCAGCTTGGAAATGGAGAAGGGTCTTCGCTGCCACATCAAAACGCAGAAAAAAGGCATAGCATTTGAAAGCCTAAAGGCTTAAACTAATACAAAAAGTCTAATCAGACTAGCAATCCCTGATGTTAATGAAGGTGTCACACATTGCACAAAGAAAGTTGTGCCTGGCAATCTTCCATTTTTCGGCTGCCTACACCAGTGACATTTCATCTCACATTCAAAGAGCGCCGAGGCCCCTTAATGAAATGCATAATTAACATATTCTAATTGTGCTGAGCACAGTGATGGTTTTGACAGAGCTCACTTTCCATGTCTAATTCAATGCTAATTTAATCTGTTCTTTTCCCGCCGACATGACCTTTCTTGATTGAGTTTCACCGCAAAGAATTTTTTGATGGATTGATTTATCAACCTCTTGGAATGCAACAAAAGTGCCAGTTTTAGACAGACGACAGAGAGAAGTGACGCAGACAGTGGCGGGCAAAATCAGGTGACTGTGGAGGAAAACAATTTGATATTTTAAAATTAAATGAAGCCCGGTGAGCTGTATAGAATTACGTTCCGTGATACATCGTGGCATTAAAACACTCCTGCACAAAACGTGGCATCTCGAATCCAGCAGGTCTAATGGCATCATCTCTCAGTCACAAGCAGAACATTGCTTAAGCCATTCGCCTGGCGCACCTTTAACACAGGGATTAAGAGGAATCTAAAGGCGTCTTTATGACAGAAAGAGCAAAAGATACCAACGCTATTCATGGATCTTCTTAATCTGAGTATTTACTAAAGGTTGATGCTGAGTAGGCAGCTAAGAGTATCTCCCGGCCCACTCAGCTGTTGAAATTCCCATTCTTTCATAATGGAAAAGAGAGACTGATGTTCAACAGAGGAGACACTGATGCAGCCTATAGGAGACTTTGTTGCGCTTTGAGCTCCAGGTCACAAATCGCAGGGAATTTGTTTACTTTCTGAATACACATGACTTTCCTTTGCAGCCCTTCAGATGTCAGATAATACCCCCTTTTTTTTGCACAATTCTAACTGGAAATGGAAATGACAGAAATTCCCTCCAATGTCTGATTCCATGTCCCAGTATGAGGCAAAACCTAGGTAGTAAAATTAGGGGAGAAAGCCGGGGATGAGGAGGAATGTGGAGCTGTCAGTCAGTCAGTCAGTGGGAAGGGGGATTATGCAGAGCTCAGAGCGGTAATTGAACACCGTCGGGCCCGCCCTCATTTACATCTCTCCCTTCTGCCGGCTTTGATTGGCAGCTGTACATGAAATGCCACATCAGTTGAAAGTATGTTGTGAGCTGGCACTAACAATCCTGTGGCTCCGGGGAGACCTGCCATATTGTAATTTGGTTATCAGGCATGAAGGAAATAATTCTAAGTGCCAGGAAATGTGAGGCAGAATAAATGCTTCATTGCTGCAAGTTGCCCAGGGTGACAGTTCTTATTTAATGTACAAGAGCGTCCCGTTGCCTGTAGATTTGGGGAGCACAGAAGGGGAAAGGGAGACGTAAACCAGGAGGTGGAGAATTTTTACAAAGACGATGGGTAAGTGGAAGCCTGCAGAGAACAAAAAATACAAATAATCAATAAAAATATCATCATGCATAATTTCGGGGTCAAGTCGACAAAAGCAACAACAGATGCATAATGGAACATATTTGTATTCACCCCCTATTTTTAGGCTCACACATGGAATATCCAGACAAAAGGCATGAGCACAGAAGTAATGCAGATTTGTGCGTGCCGTTGCATCATTTGCTTGACATGTAGTGAAAATGGGTCCCGAGCGCAGCCACTTCTCTTAAGTGGCTCGGGCCTTATTTGTTTTGATGCACTGTTTTTGCATGGGGAGTCTTTTCTCTTGAGATGGAGCTGTCACATTGTAAAAAGAAGCCCCTGATGCTGGCAGCAGCCCCCGGGCAAAATGAAAACAAGTAAGTGGCATAGATAAATCATGCCAGCCAACGTCTTGTTGATGAATCAGATAAGACCAGAGCATCTCAGGAACACTGGGCTTAATGGAGGTCCCAGTGGCAGCTGTGGGTGGGTTTATAATGACTGTAGAGAGTTTCTTTTGTTTACTCGCAATTATAACACAGATAGATAGATAGATAGATAGATAGATAGATAGATAGATAGATAGATAGATAGATAGATAGATAGATAGATAGATAGACAGATATATAGATATGTTCTGTCCTTCTGTTTTGAGCAGCATGACTCTGCAGATTTGATAGATTTATGTTTGATATTCAGACGTTTTCAAGGTTAATCTTTAATAACTTCCTCATCAGGTTTCAGCAGATCTGTTGTGCAGAGCCGGATGAAGCTTGACTGATGTTGCACAGCTGTTATTTTTACCTCATGATCGCAGACTGAAGCCCGACACTTTGGTGACTTGACAGTAAAAATGAGAAGTTGAAGTTGGGAGCCGTCTCGAAAGAGCACGTAAAACCGCTTTTCAGATTTTCTTCAATGACATTTTCTGGGTTTTTTTTAAATATATACAGACACCTCAGATCAACTTTATTTAGAAGTGATTTATTCTCTGATTATGTTGTGTGAAAATGAAAAAAATGCTGTCTGGATCATGTTCACAGGCTGCAGTTTTATAAGTAAAGGAAGTACTGCATTTTTGTGTCATGAGGAACGTTTTGTGTTGGATGTTATGATTAAAAAGAAAAAGGTTCACAGCTTTATGCTTTGTGAGGCTTTGTTAGGTTTAGGCAGTTGTTCTCAAATTCAATATGGAACCAGGGCAGGTAGGGCAAGGATGGCCAGGGAAAAAAATACGGAGTGAAACAAAGTTGAATACATTTTATGTAGGAGAAATACGAAGGAGAGAGCTACTTGCTAGAACTACTCTGCTGACCTTTATTTTTTAAAATTGAAGTTGGATTTATAGAATTGAACCATTTTATTGATTGCTCCCTATAAAATGATAACGATTGGTGAAAAATTGTGACAGAAGGTTGTGACAGAACTACTAGGTTTAAGCAACAACGTTTCAGTTTACCTAAAGTAAACAAATCAGGTCATGTTTCAAGTGACTGCTGACTATCATCTCTTCCTAACTTGAGCTCATGAGAGCCCAATTTATAAAAGTTTAATTGGGCTTTAGTTGCAATGAAAAGATGTCAATTTGCATGCTTGGATAAATTAAATTAATTTACTTTCAATGTCAAAGAACATTATACTGGTTTGTTGTTGCAGACGCATTTTGGGGGATATTTTTGTGCCTTTTTATGTCTCACAGTCAAGAGGAAGAAAAATTTGGGAATTTAAACCCCTTAGTCTTGGGGGCACAGCTTATAGTAAGCTAGAGGGAAAATCATGCAATAAGCCACATTTAAGAAGTGCCAGAACCTCCTGTTTTTTCTTTTTGTTTTGTTTTTTCTTCTTTTTTTGGGGGGGGTTAAAGAAACCACAGACAACTAACAACTACAATGCTTTTATTTAAACTCAGTTTTTTAGTTTTATCTTTTAGTTTTTCTTTCTTATTACAAATCACATTTATATTTAACTCATGTAGATTCAGAGTAAAATATTTTGTTATTTCAGAAAAAAAAATTGAGCACCTTTTAATTAAAAAAAATGAATGAATAAATTTTGTATTATTTTGTATTTTGTATTAATACAAAATATGAAGCAGATCAGATTCTCTCTAGCAGCTTCCAGAATAAACCTGAATTCAGACTCTTTTTTTTTTGTTACACTTGAGATAAATAGATATGGATCGATGAAACCATTAAAGATAATGTCGCTACAGGGCTGATTATTCATAAACCTATAGGGTTAAGAGAAAGTGGCCTCTGCCGTCATCCCTCATGTGAACAGACTGACTGAGGGACGTGATGGCTGACATTCCCTGGCAGAGAGCAGATCATTTGTCCCCGGGAACAGGGGCAGCTCAGTTCCAAATGCCATGGTGTGGGGTGCCCAGACAATGGACTCAATGCTGGGCTATTATCCCCTGTGTCAGCCAGGATTGGCCTCCCATTTGAAGAGGTCCACTCGTCTGCATCCATGCCACTTTGAGGAGCATCATTAGGTGGCCCTGTCAGTTTCTAACCAAGTGTTGTCTCGATGCTATAAATACTGTGCATCACCCTGCTTCTGCTTGCTTCCACCATGCCTGTGTGACATGGCCTTCCTGCCATCCATCCAGCTGCCTGCAGTCCTGAGTAGATGCTCTGCTCTGCCCCACATGATCTCTGCTTTTTGTTGTAATAAAAAATAGCTATGCAAACAGTCTAATGATGGCACCCTTGTATTGTTTTTGATGTGTCTTCAGTGTAAAATTCACCATATTGCATGAGCATGCATACGTTTATAAACGTATTTATTGCTCTTTTCGACCATCTCTCACTCTCTTAATTTGAGTGCATGATCTGGGTTAGATGGTTTGGCGGGTTGACAACTTTATATACCTCAGTTTAATAACACTCGTGATGATCATCTGCCAAACTCACGATGGGATTCAAGCAGCTAAATACTGCTGAATGTATAGTGAACTTCAAGTCACACTGGATTTCTACTGCACCTGATCAAACAGGCCTGTGAGGGGCCGAGACAGCCTTCGACCATTATTAGTCCACAGTGAGGTTGCAGTGTACTAGTAGCTACCTGAGCTCATGGCCAAATTGGCTGGATGTCAGTCTGTCTGTGCCTTGTGAGGTGTTAAGAAGCCTAATGATGTCTAGTCTTGGCTGCTCCATTGTTTTGCCGTTGATCTTCCTCTGCAGGTGAGGCAGGCGGCTGAATGTTACTGAACTATAATCCAACACAGGAAGAACATCGGTGATAAGATTTTTTGAAAATTCATGTTATAAGACACGCTAATGCCACTCGTGGACGTGCTTCAGCAGACGCACTTTATGACGCGAGAGGAAGTCGTTGGATTTACGGGTGAAGCCTCAAAATTCCCATCAGGGTTTAAATTGTGCAATTAAGAGAAATGAGGCAGAGCAGGAGAGAGAGAAGGTGAAAGAGGATTTGATTCTGTTTTGTTTGCACAGATTTATATATGGTGCCGTTTTCTGACACGTCTCTTACTCATGCTTTTGGCTCGTCTTTAAACCTCCCTTTGGCATTGCCACACTAAGTTACGTGGATTGCCTGTGAAGACGTGATATCTTGGAAGCACTCAGACTGCCCCCAGAGAATTGTCCTGTAAACCATCATTAGCGAGCGGAGAAGTGTAAGTCTTTAAAATGTTAGATCCAGCTGACGTGCCATATAACCCCTTTTATTCCCAGTGACAAACCAAACCATCTGAAATCATGTATAATTACAGCGAGGCAAATCCAATTTACCCCGTCTGAATGTAAATAAATGAAATTATAGATCTAGAAACCTAAAGCAACTGCAGTATTTTACAGAAAATATCTTTGGATTTGGATCCTGATTCCACTTGCTTTGTGCAAATAACAGTTTTTAAGTGATTACTTCATTTGTTTGGATATTTTTAACTGTGATAGATTCAGTCCAGTGCACTCATGGCAAACTACTCTGATATTAAACCGTCTGATCTTATAGACTTTGAAAAAAATGCCCTGACTTGCGATGCAGTCAGGGCAAGTCGGAATTTCACATTTAGCTTTGACATCTTTGACAATTGGGGGGGGAGGCAACCTTCACAACTTTCAAGCGCACATGAAACTTCAGATCAGCTGCATTTTTAAAGGTGCAAAGGGAAGTTACCATACTCAACCGAATCAACATTTCAAAGTCTTCATGGAGCCCTTGACTTTTGTGGCAGATCACAGAGGAGTGGATTGGCAAGACTCATTTACATTGTTCAGAAATCGCTGGCTGGTCTAACTTGAAAGGAAAGATACCCTTTACAAGGCTTAAATATAACCTTTTGTCTCATATTTCACAGTAAAAAATGTTAAAAAATAGTCAGAACATAAAAAAAAAGTCATAAATAATGCCTTGCAAAAACACATCCTCATAAAAAACAAGAATAAAACACGTAGACATGCTAATATTCTTAATTTTTCTTCATATTAATGTTGCTAAAAAAGTATTAAAGAGGCTAAAATAAATTAAAAAAAGGAAAGAAGTTTGAGTGACTCCTTGAGCGAAGCAGATCTGTGGACCTGTCAGTTGATTAGTCCTCTTGATTACCATTTATAAGAGGCCCCAGCGCTCTATTATTTGCATTCCTATTTAGCCATGATTTTGCAGAGGGCACACCGTGATTAAACTTGTCAAGAGGCCTGATTGACAGGGTCAAATCTTCACATTCCGTTCTGCTGAAATGAGAGGAAAAAAAAAAGAGAAAGTAAAATAGACACTGGATGTGTCAGCTTCCCTTCCCGTTCCTTTTCCTCTCCCACCAAGCTCAGCAAACCCACCCCTCCCTCCCCTCCCCTCCCTCTCTTTCCCTCTTACAATCTCGGTCAGGAATGTTTTAATTTTAGGGATAGATTCTGCCTGTCAAGCTGGGCTGGATGGCCTGTAGTTCAGACGATGAGATGTGATGGGTGTAAAACAATAAAAAAAAGAGAAGGAGATGGGAGAGAACAAAGAGGAAAAGAGCTCACTTTATTGGACAGATTTAATTACACTGAGTAGAGATTAAGGCAGGCAATCCAGTGAGGTGTGAAATTAACCCTTGATTACTGATGAAGCTCTGAACAGAGGCTGAAAACACAGTTAAAAAAAAAAAAAGAAAAAGATTGACCGCTTGGAAGTGGTAATTATTTCAGATATCACCTTTTTCAAAAAGATCTGGATAGGTAATGCTAGCATGCATAAATGAACAGGGATAGGTAACTACATTATTAACCAGGCTGGAAACGTTAACACAGAAAGACTTGACATGATGTGAAATCTAGCAGCTTGCTTGCATCAGAGATTACTAACCTTTCTGTTAGGCCGGGCTGTGTCCCTGCAGGGGAATGAGGCCATGGACGAAGAAGGGGGAAGAAAGAAAAAAAAGAAGAAAAAAAACAATTAAAAATGCAGAAATTAGTTGATGCAATCTGCTCACTCTAAATGATGTTGTGGACATACTCTCATGAAATCTCTCTGCATGGATTCTGTGTGAGCTGTAAGACATTATCTTACACTTTTAAAATAAATGTTTGCAAGCAGCTTGAAAAACTCTGTTCATTCACAAATTGTAATACCCTTTGGTGCAGTTTACAGAGTGAACACATATAGACTTTATTCATTGCATTTTTTAATATGAAGTTACAAAGTGCTCCTCAAAAACGCAAGTCAAAATCAGTCACAAGAAAGAACGGTAAAACAGTAACTTTACTGCAATATTTGGTGCTTTTCTTGTGTTTTTAACACTCATAGTGCTTTAGAGGAACGTACGAGTCTATTTTTGACCTCCCTATCTTTTACAAATGTTGTTGTTAAAATTTGACTATTTAACTATCTATCCATCTATCCATCCATCCATCCATTTAGCAATACTGCTAATGTTTTAAAGGGACATATCAGTCTATTTTTGACTTTGCACCATTAGCAGAGATCAGCCCTATCTTCTACAAATGTTGTTGTTAAAACTGGACCGTGTGTTTACTC